>QUSF01000017.1:12759877-13002303 GCA_003676055.1 Chloebia gouldiae | reverse complement strand
AGCAGATGGCACAGAGCCTCTGTGTGGGCTTGCTGACGTGTGCTCAGAGCCTTCCCAAAACAGGAAAGCATCCTTGTCACAGCCCAGACCCCCCCGAGCCACTCGCATCATGGCACTGCACAGAACCTCTCCAACAGTCTTGAAAGGTAATAAAAAAGACATCCTGTGATTGGCATTTAGGAATAGGTTTTTGGGGGTTTTTTTGTTGTTTTTTTTTTAAAGAAAACAATTCTTGCAAGCCTCATATCTCAGAAAAGTTTTCTCTGATTGGTAACAAAATTGCTGGCTTAAAACTAAAACTGGATATTGCTAAAAGGAGAACATCTAGGGGTGTGGGGGGGAAGGAAAAGCATGGAAGTGGCCTCCCAAACTGACACCACACCAATTGCTCTTCAGTTTTTCTCACACGATTAAACCAAAGGTGAGGGAGAAAAAAAATTCTCCTCTTTATTCCCGGTATAAATGTGCTCTTGCACGTATACCTGGTTTTGAGACAGCATTTGATATCTGTGAGCTTCAAGTTAAGACTAAATGTAAATACAGGAGTGGATCTTTATAAGAGGACTGCATCAGATACAAACCCCTGTGCAAAACATAGAGAAACAATATTTTGCGGAAAAAAATATGACATTTGCTTTATATGAATTAACTATTTCAGTATCATTCCATTGGACTGCTAATGATTCCCACACTTTTTTGAGGTTATTCTCTTCCTGTCAAGCACATGCTAGCAGGAGCAGTGCTGTGTTCTGCAGCTAGCTGGTCCATGCTTTGTGAAGCACACAAGTTGTACAGCGTATGCATTTTTTGCCTCCCACACACTTTTGGACATATGCTGTTTACTTTTTAAACTCCAAAAAGTGAGCATAGAAAATTACTTCTATACAGAGGATTTCTTTAGCTCAGCCTTAGAAGCAACATCCACTTGGGTTTCTGGCATTGGAAGCTGATGAGAAATGACAGGGCATTAACAAAGGGAAGGAGCTATCCCTTTCTGCAAGGGCTACCTTAAAAATATCAGGTCTAAGAATCAGAACAACAAAAGAGCATCAGTCTCCCTTCATAAAGTCCATTGTAAAACCAATAGGTAACATCTGACAATACGTGATTTCTAACACAGAATGAGGATCTACAGTCTTGAATAAAAATGCAGAACAGCCTGATTAACTGGACTCTCCTAGTTTTCAGCAGAGTGGGACAAGGTTTTATTTTCCTGAAGGAGAGAAGGTAAAATGGTCCAAAAATGAGGGAACTCCAGAAAATGTATGAAAAGGCCAGGTGAGAACTTCCAGTTAGTCTGAATAAGAGACATCCTTGGGAAAGCCAGACTGGCAGTGGTACTGGCTTGGCTGGCTGGGGTCTTCAAGGGACCTAGGAAGTGTAAAAATCCAGAATGCGAGGTTTGAAATCCTAAGTGTCAAAAGCTCATTGAAAAATGTAGTCATGTTATTTGTGGGGGAAACTGTGATCTTCTGATGCTCATGTGGACATATGAATAAGTAAAAGAATGTGTGTGTTATATATTTGTATGTACGTGGGAATATAAATCCTGTGGGTATAGAAATGAAAGCATCAGCTTCAACACAAATATTCCCTAGCAGGGCTAAACCTGGAGTGCATTTCTCAATACCAGAATTCATAAACATATGACAAGTGTCTACAAAATACCCCTAGGAGTACTTTAATCCTTTCATTAAACCTTTAACCTTGATGCTGTATACTTCAGGTTATTTTCTGTGAGAGAGAGTTTTTGGTTCTGTATTTCTTTTGTATGGATTTACACATTTTTAGAACTATATGAAATTATATTTCTCCATATTTAGATAATGTTATAAAAACTTTAGGGATGTTTCCTGTGCATTTTTACTCTTCTCCCTGCTATTATAACTTTAAAAGTCAGATGGAACTTGGCAAAGCCTAATTAAGAAAATCAGGAAGTTCAAAAATTGTATTAAAAGAAAGGAACAAACAATCGAAAGAGAAAGCGTGTTGAAATTTCAGTTTGCATCCCTACAACCAGAGAAAGGATCTAAACTAAAATGTGTGCACCAATGCCTTAGAAAATACAAATATAATGAAACTACCCTGACTTACAGTGAAGTAGCAGCCCACACAGAGAACGCCTCTATTATTACAGCTTAAAGCATACATGTAGGTGGTGGGAAAGGTGACTAGAGTTTCATTTTCCTTGGCCATATACTCTGGTCTTTCTTTAGAAGAAAAAACCCCACAGCCATAAGAAACTGGAAAAACCAGAGTACATCAGGATGAATACCTCTAAATTATTCCACACACCCACCTCTTCCAATCACAATCAAAATAATTCATGATGTGGAAAACCTGTGACCTGCACACACTTTCTTCACTAAAAATACCATTTATATTACTTATTTGCAATGCTCATTAACAATACAACACAGGAGGTGGGTACATCTGTATCACAAGCATTCAATCTACAATCTGCAGAGCACCTTTAACTAATTATTTAGCATTCCTGATTTCCCCTTTCAGTGAACTGAAGATCACTGGTGCCAAGGATACTCATTCAGCCATGAACACAAGATCATCTCCGAGCACTTTCAGAATTTTTCTCTTATTAAGCTTTGTAATGTATAATTAGGGATTTCTATACAAAGTGGATACTTGTCAGCTCTTTACAACCTACTGCAAAACATATGTTCTAAAAAGATATTAAAGAATAGCTTCAATGGGTATTTTCATTCCTTTATGGATATTCCTGTAGATACTGAATATTTTCAAGGCATGTATTTATGCACATTCAGCCAGAAAACATGAACCATTAGAACTATATCTTATTCTGATGAAAATAAAATAAGCTTCAAAGATATCTTTCTAACATGGCCTCTATTTTCACTGGGATTTGAATTTCAATGTGTAAAAAATGCATTATAAAAATTGATATTTTACAAGCTTGCTTTAGTTGGATAAATATCCCTGCTTCTAAACCTGTTTCACCTACCTGCCTGCTCTCACAAAATCCCTATTAGTATAATCCAGCTGAAGTGTTAGGAACAGATATTACTGTTTCAATTATCAACAGATGGCTTTCATGCATACTTTTTTTTAGTCCTGTGATCAAATGAAACCTGCTCTAACAACAACTTCTTCCAAGTTTCTGTTTTTCAGAGTCAAGGTGAAATAAAGGAAAGGAAGCCCTTTCCCAGCTTAATGGAAAATGTGTTGAATGTGTTCTTACTGACTTCGGCAACAGAAGTTTCCAGGAGTGAAGCCCGGGCTCAGTGCATGTAAACACTGAAGTTTTTGTGTTAGTTTGCTATAGGTATCATTTAAGTTACATTTTAAAATAGCCCTGTTGTAAACGTTGCATATTTATCACTTGCCTACAGAGAGTAGGTAGGAGTTTGACAGTGTTGCCAAAGAAATGTCAGCAAATGAAAAGCAAGTGCTTAAATTTTCAGTTGGAGAACAATCAACCTTCTAATTATTGCACATAAGTTACAGCCTTTGTGTAGTAAACACCAAATAATCAGAAACTGAAAGTTTAGGTTTGGAAACAAAATTTTTGAAATATTTAAATAATAGTAGTGCAATGACCCTTTAAAATTAAAATTCATGAGGTTTAATTGTTTACACCCTACCAATTCCCCAGTTGAGTCCAAAATGCTCAGGTCTTCAAGGAAATAATCTTAATGTCTTCCATATCACATAAAAGAAGAACCAGAGCAAAGAAGGGACCCTTTACATTTTTCTTTTCTTTTTTCAAGTTGATTGTTTGGCAAGACCAATGAATGAGCATGTCTATAAGTCAATTCCTTCAAAGACTTAATCCAGGCAACAAACTAATGAGAAATGCTTAATTGTCTCAAGGGGATCTTTAGCTTTTCTTCCCTTGCTCACAGAAAATGGCACAAACACACCTTCTTCCCAAACACAAATTTATCAGATGCAGACCTTGTAAAAACCAGTACTCCCCAGGCCAGAGAGATGAATTTACAGCTTCTATCAGAAGTGTATTGTCTTTCCTTCATCCACACAAAACAACTTTGTGCTGTGTCTCAGAGGTCCAGGTGGGAGCTGTACGGCTCAGCTGGGAAATGGGGATCCCAAAAATGTCCCCTTGGACCAGAGAGAGCCCCAGCACACCATCACCTGACCATACAGGGCATTTTGTGTGGCTTTCAGTGACTTGGAAAAAGAGGTAGAGGTATCAGATTGACTTTGGTGTAAGAATGCCAGCAGATTAGCAAGCATATAAAGTTCCCTGTTCCAGTTACTACTGCATTAAATAATCCACCAAAGTTTGCCCTTAAATAAAGGAAAACATACAACAAGATGTAAAAAGCACCCCTCATTCTGTGCAGATATTACATTCACTAGAACAAATCATCCAGAGGATTTCCATAGTTGAAGCACAGCCAAAATGGTGCAGTAGGAAACAGCTGTAACACAGCCTGGTGGATGTATTCAGTTTTGTTTTCTGAGCATCATTCCAGTGGCACAAATGATATTTCCCACATGTCCTCATTCTGCAAAGATGATGATGAAAGCTTCATAAATTACTGATGCATTGCTTAGACATACTTTATAAAATTCATAAATTCTTCATGAAGCAATGGAATGTTGTGCAAGCTTCCAATAGAGATTGTATGTAAGTCTTCCTTGGGTAGTTGCTATAAAGAAAAGGCCCTTTAGAATAGAGATTAAGATGAAGCAGCTTCAAGATTAGATAGAGCACTCACACAGCAACAAAATCAGAGCAACTTCATTATTCTCCAGCACTCTAAAGAAGAAGTGTGCACAAAAGACTAATAAAAGTTACACAGCAAGAATGTAAAGAAAGAGATTCAACACCGCATTGGGTAAAGATAGGACCTGGCAGTGATTGCAGGTGTACAGCAGCACAAACAGCTGTGTGCAGCTAATACCAAGCAAAACCAGGCCTCTCTACCTTCTACCCTCTCTCCTGGAAAACTGTCAGTTAAAAGAGTAACTGACTTTACAGTACATTAATTAGAGCATGTTGTGTATTTAGCAATAACTTTAAGTTCTCACTTGGGTTACAGAAGTTCCACAAGGCCTGTAAAGCCTATACTAATGTGCTCTACTCTACTTCCATTGAAGGGACAATTTCTCAGCCCTAGAAAACTCAGAAAAGTAACATAGGAGAACAAGCTCAGAGAGATACGTATTAAATAAGCATTAAAATACTTTCAAATTGTTTAAACAAAGATGAGCTCTGCCTTCTCTCAATGGAAGGCAGGATTTCAGAGGTTCATATTGTCTTTTTTCCTCCTAAGTGTCAGATGTTTCCTGCTCCTTATTTTCACAGCTGAATATGCAGGACTAACCTAAACATGCGGCTCAGCTAATCCTGCATGGCCAAATGCACACAAACAGACTGAAAACAGCTCTTCTGTAGTGGGTGTAGAAACCACACACAGGTCACTCATCTGATGCCTGCCACGGGGCTCTCTTGCCTGGCTGCTGGAGTCCAGAGCTTGTCAGTGGCTGCCTTTGCTCCCACTGCTGCGCCGTGCTCTTATCACCTCACTGCTGTGCCTGGGAGCGTTCTGATAACAGCGATGGCCACACACCTGGGCTGGCAGTGGCCAGGGCACCGCTGCTGTGCCTGTGCAGGACAGGCAATGGCCACACACCTGGGCTGGCAGTGGCCAGGGCACTGCTGCTGTGCCTGTGCAGGACAGGCAATGGCCACACACCTGGGCTGGCAGTGGCCAGGGCACCGCTGCTGTGCCTGTGCAGGACAGGCTGGAGCTCCTCTGGAACTCCTGTCCAGTGACTGAGACCAGCAGGGAGGCAGGTGGGAGCGGGGCGCCCTGACTGCCTGTGGCCATAGCCAAGCCCAGGGCAGAGCAGGTACATCTCAAAGGATCCTTGGTTGTGGCTGTGGAGCAGCAGGTCCTTCCCTGAAGGCACTGTGGCCCATGGATAAGGCCATGCTGGAGAAGATGGACCCCAGTGATTGATAAGTCTATGCCACAGCAGTACTTTGCAATTATAGAAGTATTTGGTGTTCATTATTTCTCAACTATTTCTTTCACAAACACATTAATGCAGTATTCAAACCACTACAAAAAAAAAAAAAAAACCCACTCATGTATAGAACACATGGTTGGTGTATCAAAGGAATTCAGGAGAGTGACAAATTATATTTTTCAAATATTGTCAGCAGGTTAAAACCAGAGAAACCTTCTGCAACTTCTTTTGATTAATAGTTTGAGTTGACACAAAGATCAAGGTTAAAATATGGTCATCATACCCTAAGGAGGACCTTGTTTGCAGAGCAACCACTATGAACTGATCACTGAGTGCAGCCGCTTTTTAGAAATGCTTTTCTCTAACAAGAAAAAAATCTGGATTTCAAATGCCTTTTTTACCATAAGGACTGGTAGTAGTCTCCAGCAGAAGGAAACGTGAAATGGCTTTAGTGAAGGAATGAGGTAACTTTTTTCAAGCGATTTTTCACTAACCTTCATGACTGAGACTGATGAGCCACAAGTTCAGTGTCAGCACAACCACAGGTTTGAGAAAGAGAAAGGAGGGCAAGAGCTCCCTCTGCTCACATCACTGTCCCATAATACTTCTGGAACAAGGCTTTGACAACATCTTGCATCTTTTCAAAGAAATTACTTGTGTCAAACCCCATGTTGTATCTACAGAGCCAATACACCATCCATACAGAGCAGGACCTACCTATCCATGGTACAAACAGGCACCTCACAAGGTTAAATATGGCCCTGGAACCACCCAGGAGAACCTGTTCAGTAAGCTGAGAGCATGGTGAGAGCAAAGCCAGCATCACTCTGGAGCAGTTAACATTGAAAAGCCACAGACCAAAAAAAAAAAAAAACAAAAACAAAACAAAACAAAAAGAAGAAGAATTAGAAGAAGAAGAAGAAGAAGAAGAAGAAGAAGAAGAAGAAGAAGAAGAAGAAGAAAAAACACCAAACCCAAAACCAACCACCTCCCCCCAAAAAACAAACAAACAAACAAAAATTATAAAAATCTAAGAATGGCATGGCCAGCCCAACCAGGTAGAAGATGCTGGGTAAGAGCTTCATGCTCCTGTGCCACAGAAGGACCTGATCCTGCTCTTTGTGAAGTTTGAGGGCATCCCAAATGACTCATTTTCTGTGTCCCTTTGGGAAGGTCATACCTACTCATAAGAAAACACACAGCAGAATTCCATGCAGACAGAAGAAATGAGACAGTACTTGAAGACTTCAGTACATCCCACCCCATGCAACATAGAATTCTTTTCTTTTTTCCTGCTACAGAGTTCAATCCATTAATTTGTTTTAGGTTAGAGAGTAGAAAGCACAGCCAACATGATCATCTTGAACTGTTTGACAGGGTTTTTTCCCCTTCCAAATTATAAGCATCTATCAAACCATCCTTTCTAATTTAATTGGGTTGTAGTTTACACTCACAACAAACAATAAAGTTAGAGTAATGAGTTTCAACCACAGGACTCTAGCAAAGAGTTTAATTTATACAAGTAATTAAAGTTACCATCTTACTGTCCTTTCCTTGCTCTTGGTACTGTACCAGAAACTTTATCACCAGTGATCTTCTCATAGTATTAAAAAATTCTACAGACATGGGAAGCAATGTTTCCACCTGAAACCAGTATCAGGCTTCACTGCACCGAAATGAAGTGAGCAGAAAGCAATCCCGTCTTCTTTTACTTAAACCCATTTTTCAAAAAGAGCCAATAATACCTTTTGAAAGGGCTGCTAGCAACTCGCTATGTTTTAATAGCATTTTAATAGTATTAATAATTAAGTAGTGATTTTAAATGCAGTAAAATCCGTCTATATCTTCTGACTGAATGATTAAACAGGTGCAGGTCGAAATTTAAGCAAATTTAACTCAGCATTCATTTTTTTAGTTCATTTAGAATCAAGAGCATGTATAGTGTTCAAAATGCTAATTAGCAATGTGAAAATAAAATCCTAAAATGGTTTCAAAGAGTAACTTTTGCACGATTTCTGAATTAACCTAAGCCAATCACTTCTTCATCCTAAGAATTAAACAAGAATTCAATTAGACAAAACCATTAAACTGGCAGCTTTAAGAGCAACTCTTATTTCTGCATTTGAATATAAACACTTATCTTAATACCAAGCCAGACATCGTTAAAGTCCCTTGTATTCAAGAGAATCCTTGACTCTTGTTATAGGAAGCAATTTTGATATCAGGAAATCAGTTGCTTGATTATTTTTTGTTTATTTATTTATTTTCAAACTAAATTAGTGTTTGCCAAAACACTTCAGAATAGAAAGCAGCCTTATTATGAAATTACAGCTGGTTGGTTCGTACTTCCTGCAATCCCCAGTTCATGCAAATATCAGGTTTACATACTTCAAAGTAATCTGAGCAACCAGTACCAGAAGAACCTGGACAGAGTATCCACATTTATTTCCCCAGATCAGTAAGAACTTTTCAAAGTGAAACACTTGCAAAAATTACATTCAAATGAGGACTGAGAAGCACTGACTGCTCCTATTATTCTGGGATCCCTGAAGGAAAACCTTCTCAACACTCTCACAAAGCACTGCTTGTACTTCACACTTCCATGTGTATGAGAGCTGGACTGGAAAAATGGTAACAGAAATCTGTTGGTGTGTGAAGGTGAGAGGAACTACAGGAACAATTCTGCTTTGCATGTCAATAAAAATACCAGATAATTAGTGCATTCATGGTTGCTTTCATTGCTATGCATGTTCATCAGAGTATTTTCTTAGCACCAAGCAATACTAGAACCCAATCACCCTACAGAGATTTCCTTGAAAGAAGAGGCACAGAACCACCTGCCCCTTCTTTGCTAGGGGATACTGACCTCAGAGAAACAGCCAGCATTTGTACAGACAGAAAATGAAACCAAAGAGCAGCACAAGCACAAGAAGCAATCCCACAGCTGCCTGTGCCGGGACTCCTCGTGCCCAGCCCAGCACGGATGGAGTCACAGGACACCAGAGCAGGAGGGACAGGACACAGCTCGGGCGGCCACGCTCCTCTCCCATCTGTTCTGAGCAAAAGCATGAGTTTATGCAAGAGGGACAGAGCCATGGAAACTGAAGAGTAGCAGCATTAAGAGGCCAAGGGAAGGCTAGAAGGTCATGAGGGCAAGAAAGGAGCCAGCCAGAACTGACAGGAATTGGCTGCAGGGCAGAGAAAGCCCTGTCAGAATCTCAGACATCCCTTCAGAGAGCAAAACTCCAGCTTTTGGCTTCCTTTTCAGCTGCTCCAAAGGGGCTTCCTCTTGCTGCATGAGAAATGGAAGCACAAAAGTCCCACTGGCCCGGCAATTCTTCTTTCTAGGAAGAACATTTGCATAGTAACAGTAATTAACAGCAGGAGATTATTGCCCTGCAGGCAAGGGAAGGCAGCACCTTGCAGGTGAAGCTGCCCAGTGCTCTTCTCTTCCCCTGCCCATGCTGCTCTGGAATGTGACCTCTGGTACCAAGCACCAATTTCATGAAGAAAAGTAAAATAGCTCTGCTGCCAATTTCTCTGCCCAACAAACACAGACACTGTAATTCCCCTGCAAGGCTTTCTTTTTCTCTCTTGTGTTGTTTTGTGATACAGTATTTTGTTTTTTGTAAGGCTACATTCTAGCACTGTTGCAACAGGGTAATTATATTCTATTTCAATAAGCATCTTGCTTTAACTTCTGCTTTTATGATATTAAACTCTCAACCTCACCCCTGTATTCTTTTCCAAAAGGGAAATACCAGACAGCCTGTGGTGGTTATGAATTTTTCTTAACCTCTGTGATGATTTTTCCAATACATATTAATTTATTACTAACTACTTGTGCAAGTACCTGCAGTGGTCTTGGTGATTGTATTCTGTAACTCTCAGTGATCATCCCAGTCCTCACAGAGGAAAACGACTGCTTCTCCTCTTCAACCTCACATTTTTGTACCAGATCATGGACTTTTCCCAGTGGAAACTACTGGTTAAATGACAGGCTCATGTTCACGCTCATGTTCAAAACATTCTCTCCAGTTTGTGACTTAGGATTTGCTGCCCTGCCATTGTCTCCCTACCAGCCACAGGGTTTTGGTTACTGGGGGAACCACAGTGACATGAGCACAGAAATGACCAAATCACACCCAGCCTCATACACACTGTGTGCTCCAATCCACACAATCCTGGGGAGAAATAAGGAAGTGGAATTCAGTTAAATAAAACAACCAAGGGAGAAAGGAAACCCAAAGGCAATTCCTTCTGATCAAAAGCATGGACATGGAATAAAAATAAAATCTCAATTTCAACCAGAGATTGTACTTGGGGGTGTTTCCCCGATTTGTCTAACTTCAGTATTTCTACAATCCTGTGCTGTACTGGAGCTGTTAGTCACTGCTGCTCACTGCCAGGCTAAAGAAATACTTTATCCTTCAGAATGCACGAGTTTTCATCCTATGGCTTTAAGACAAGCTTCATATCCAGGATATATAACAAAAAGGAAAATCAATGTTGTGTAATATTTAGATTCTACATATCTAAGTAGCCATGATGAATTAATCACAGCAAAAATGATCTGCAGAGAATAAAGTCAAAAAATACATTGAACTTTAAAATTTTACATTGAAGCAGAATAACCCCCTCAAGTTATAGAGTACAATTACCACAACACTATTTTGGCTGTGCACAGCCAGTTAAATAGGATTCATTTAGCAACTCATAAATACCAGTAAAAGGCAAACATCTTCATGTATAGGCCACGCTCACTCATTCCTGTGCTCTGGAGTGCATTCAGAAATGATTTCTTCAATTAGCCAGACATAGTGTCTAACGAAGGGCCTACTTCTCATTAAGGATTATTTAATCATGTGGAGATTGGAAGGCATTTTCTCCAGCTATTTTTGAGTTCCCAATTAATTAAGAGATGCTTAAAATGTTTTTCAAATGTATTTTCACCCCATAATAATCCCAAAGAAATTTCCCTATCCTGATTCATTTCTCTACCACCATCAAGCATCAGAAACACACAAAAGTTGTCAGAGATGTGCCACCCCACCTCCACCTACAGTATTCACCATTCTGAAGCCTGCAACAGGAAAAGGGGGAAAAATAAAAGTCTTTGAAAAATTGCAGAATAAAAAGGCAAGAGACAATCCAGCTGCACAATTCCACCCAGCTTTATAATGGGCTTGGCTTTGCTTTTTAAAACCTGTAAACATCTAGTAGTATTGTACTTTATTCATATTTTGCAACTGAAGTCAACGCCTTAAAAAGCTACAACAGTAGCTGTATATTCAGTTATTACCTTATTATTACCTTGGCTCCCATCTATGAAAGTTTCTATTAGACTACAGGAGCAGATATTTTTTCAATCATATGGCTGAAATCCATACATAAATGCATTACACAAAAAAGGTCTCCCATAAAATACTGTTTTCACTCTAGACAACACAGACAATGAAGGGGAGATGAAATTTGTAGCATAAGCACTAGAGTAAAATAAATAAAGCAGTAGCTGTCAACATATTAACAACAACTTAATCTCTTGAAAATGAGAAGCAGAAATGAAATCAGAAAGAATATTCCCGACAGCTACAGTTACAACTGACACACAAATCCTGTTTATTGTTCTCTTCCCATGTGAGCTGGTATCTTATACATCCCACTGCTTGGGAGTTGATTATGAAAGCAATGCTGGGGTCTAAGATTCTCTTACAACTATTCCTCAGAATTCCCATAAGAAATGCAGAAATAGGTCACACCAGTTCTCATACTGCTCTGCCTCGCTAATTTGGCAGACTAACTTCTATTAGCAGCACACTGCACTTGCCTGTAATACATCACAAGCTGCTGACACTTTCATACATACAAATAATTGCTTTTAGAGAAAGAATTACTGCATCAGTACTAAGTTATGGAGTACTAAGTAATTCGTAAGAAGCTCATCTGAGAAGTCTACCACATGGCAGGGTTTCCCATTCATTTAAATAAACACAGCTGAAAGGAAAAGTCTCACACTCTAAGCGTTCCTTTTACTATTATTTCCATATATCATCACGAATACTGAATGAGCTTTAGCAAATACAGAGACTGACAAACTGTATTGCTTTTGGTGAGCTAAATCCTTCCTTCAACAGCTTCATGACCACGTTCCTTTTCTGCCTTATCTCCTACTCTATTCTGCGCCTGTTCAGACCAATATTTTCTCTGCCAATCTTCTAAATCCTTTGCCTTTCTGTTCTTCACTTTCTCCTAGCTCCCATTACCACTCCTGCTTGTCCATATTTTAGGATTTTCTCCCAGATACAACCCATAAGAACAGGGTAACTCATGAAGAGATGCTAGAAACCAGAGCTCCATTCCTGATGCTCCGTTCCTGACATACCTGTCATGCACACATCATCCCAGACATTGGACACAAGACATTAAAGTAAATTCACCAGTATCAGTCATTTCCCCAGTTCCCATAACTAGACAGCAATGTCATTAACAACAGCCCATTTTCTGTGACATTTTTGCCTGAGTCCTTTTTTTTCCCCTGAACTGATAACAAGAATAGAAAACAAATTACATGGTCTATACACTTAAGTGATTTGTAATGGATTCATTTCACACCAAGACGTGGTAAGTAACACCATCCAGCACACCATGTCAGTATCACAGAGTTTGTGATTAAATGTGAACAAGAACTGCAAAATGCAGGTAGGTAAAAGATCCTGGAAAACTGCTGGAGCTCCTCCAGAGCCCCTCCATGCCAGCCCACACCAGGCACCTCCCAAAGGGCCAGAGTGGCAAAAGTTCAAGGACATTTAGTTACAAAGGCATGGCTGTGAGATGGGTAATCTTGTTTCCTTCTGGGGAGTAAAGAATCCATCTTCCAAAGCATTGCCCTGGACAGGCCAGAGGGACTGGGAAAAATTGTGGGATGGTTGCAACAGCTGTAATATTTCAAAGTGCTCAGAACTAAAGAAACCCCCAACAATAAAAAAAACTCTACCAGCTGTTTGTGAAGGGGGATCTTACTCCATTTTGAAATTTGTTTCTTTGATTTCTCTTAGGAAAGGAAATGAAGTTGTCTCAAATAGGATGGTACAGGGTTAAGTCCTGTGTAAATCTATTTTCTTTTCCTCTGAAACCTTGCAGAGCCTAAAGAGAGAGAAGACACTTCAGGATGTCAAGACATTCCCCAGCACACTCTTTACAGATGACCAAAAAGCCCAGTGTTGCTCGTTTTGCATGATGGAATAGACTTTTAAAAGATGAAATTAAGACACATGACTAGAAATTACAAAACAGTATTATTCATTCAGAAAACCCTATGGCATAGCAGAAAAGGAAAAGTACAGACCAAGAAAAGTATGTGCATGTACAACAAAAATCTAAAGTAAAGAAATACAGATTAGTAGAAAAGCAGAGGTCACCAATTTCACATAGAAATTCTGTTCATCAAGATGGCAGAGAAGCACCTAGAAAAGGAACAGCTTCAAACTTAAGTTGATAGAACAGGGAAGATCTCACCAGGTAGGCAACAATTAATTAACATAAAAGAATGGAAATATTTCCAGTTGATTTGGGTTCTGATTTATTTTATTGTGGGTACTTAATCCTCCTTTTACTTCCTTTTCCACTGACTGAGCTGAGATAAGAGAACTGCAGGACCACTCAGGTTAGAGGCCCTGCAGAGATAACCTCCCAGGAGCTGCTCGGGTCAGCACAGATCTGCCCAGGGCTCCTGCAGGTGCCTGCAGGATCAGAGATTTCCCCAGCCTCGTTTGGGCAACATGTTCAACAAAATCCCAACCAAATCTAAAGAGAAAATGGTATTAATGCTGACAGATTATGAAGAGCTTGAACAGAAGTTGTGAGGCTTAAAAGTGTATTTTCAATCTGGTTTATATAAAGCTACCTTCATACAGCAAGGGAGCGTGCCAATGTTTGAGGCCTCGTGCCTCCTGCCTAAAGAGCTCCCTGAGAGAGAGAAAGCATTCTGCAGTCAGGATTTCTCAGTGGGAGTTTTTACTTTATTTAGTAGAAAATGAGCAAATAGGATTTTAGGGGGAAAAAAGTGGATAATTTCTAGATTTTCCTTGCTTAAACTTATTCATTTGCCATTATGATGCCTGATAGAAATGGTACAGGCATGAAACCAACACCAGTCCTTAAAATTATTCAGGATAACTGCCTCAGCATATTTCTATGAAAACTGTGCATAACCCTTGGCCTAAATAATATACAGCCCCAAATCAGAAACATAACACTGAAATCGAAGGACTGGGCTTGCTTGTGCCTCCTTTGACCAGACTCAGCAGTTAAGACCAACATTACAAAGTTTTCATGCTTACTGTAACATTAAAAAGGAAGAAAAATAAATGTTTCCAGTATCTTAAATGTTGACACTTGAGAAACACCTCATGTAGGTACACAAGACAAGCTGTGCCTCTGTGAAAGGCTGGATGTGGTAACTTAGATCTCTCCAACACTGGCCTGTTTGATTTCTCAACCCTAAAACCGAATTTTATGGCAGCTTTTGCATTAGTATTTTGTAAAGGTGTGTATCCCAAAGGAAGACAGAGCACCTCGAGCACTACTGACAGAGAACAACTGAATCAGGATTTGGGATAGGAAATTTTTTGGGACAGGATTGATACCCCAGCCCCCCAGGTTAAAAAATAAACCTTCCTTACAAGAAGAAAGGAGAACATTGGCTACCTAAATCTACATAAATGTCAAATCAACATGAAAAAAAAAGAAAAAGAAAAACAACACACCAAGATTCAGGTTGACAGATCACAGTCATCGTTATGTTGACTAGAAATTTTACCAGATGGTTACCTTTAATTTGTTTTTGAAAATGCATTGCTTGAGGAATCTAGTAATGTTTAATCCTGGTATTATGTGTCTTATTAAAATCCTAGCTGGTTCTACACTTGTGGATTACTATGAATTTGAGAAGTACAATCACACTGTAGAAGTAGCTTCATGAATTCCTCAGCAGACAAATCCCTACTTCTAAATATTCTACAAACTCCTGCTCAGGAAATTTTATCCCACTGAACCCTTTTTTATTAGAAACTTTATGATTATAAACGTCAGCACAGTTTAAACCGTCGGAATACTTTTCTCACAGAAATATATTAGCTGTATTTTACTGTAGCATTCTGCATGGATTCAGCTTCAAATCCTACTCATAACAGTTACATTAGCAATAACACAAATTACACATAATTGGATTTTTTTAGACTGCTAGTCTCCCCCATTCCAGTAGCGTAGTGAATAGAAACCTCTTCATTATAAAAACCTTTTTTTTTTTTTTCACTTTTGGTTTTTTTCCTCTTATGAAATTCCAGTAGAGAGAGGATGTTATATAGCACATTTACTATGTAGCAAATTAGGGAATCTTTACCAACTGCTAGTAAGTCTGAAAAGAAATGGTATAAATTCACTGTAATTGAGAATATGTTATAAAAGAATGATGTACTGGCTATGCAATTACATTATTTCCCTTTGAATATAGGTGGTAGTAACAAAAAGATATTGTAGATAATTAATGCAGGGAATTCCTTTTAAGCATGATTTATGATAAAAAGTTTAAATCTCGGGTTTTCTGCCTAGATTGAAACATGACATATTTTCCCAAAAATATTCTATTTTTTTCCTAAAAATATTTACTTTTAATAACTGCAATTATTTATCATGTACTATCTAGTCCTCTATTTGTGAATTCAGCTATACTATAAAATGTATATTGAAATGAGAAACTCAAATTAAAATGCACTTCTCTCCCACCCACCAGAAACAAAAAAATAAAAACTGAACAAAACATGGCATGAGGTGCTTTAGGAACATCAGCATTGTTAAAACTAAGGTAATTTGCTCCAACTGTATAAGCTGAGGGGTTTTTGCTCTGCTCCATTAACAGTATAATCACTGGTGGAAACCAACCATTAACTCTGTGTATTTGCCACAGCAAGAATCCCAGTCCATTATTCCTAAGGGTAGGGTTTTTTTTTTTGAAAGCTCCCTGTGATTTTTGACATTTTGGACTGAAATTGATGCCTTTTCCTGGTCTTAAAAAAAAATTGAGAGCCAGACATGGTTAAGGGCTAAGGGGTTTTCACCTCAGTATTTTAATAAGGACCTTTCTGGTGCCCCACCTCGCCAAGGTGGAATGTGCCACAATGCACACCTGGTTTGCACAATTTACAGACCTTACAAATTAGCATCACTAACGAGGATGCCCCAGTGGGAGGCCTGGATGAATGGTGTGTTATTGTCCCATTTGAGGAATTCCTCCCTGGACGGGCCAAATCTCTGGTTTACAGGACATATTCTCGAGACAATTTTGATTTCCCAAGGTAGTGTAGGGTTTTTAGCCTCCTATTATGAGTTCTTTACGATGTTTGGTCTCCTGGCCTCAGAAAATATTAGGGTTAAGTTATCAAACTTAAGGAATTACAAGTATGCATGCGAAGAATACTGAGGATATATAAAAGTTATATAAAAGGTAAATAAAAGATAAAAAATCATCTTGGCACCAAAATGAGTGAGTGGGAGGGTTAATGTGCAGCTGGAGCAGCTGTGGCAGCTGTGCTGAGAGCTTTGCAGTGCCTGTGCCCAGGGACACCAGCAGCCTGGCACACCTAGAAAGGAGCCCAAACACCTGAACTGGCCAAAGGCTACCACAATTCAAGGAAAAAACAAAGTTTAAATTAAACAATTTAAAATATCTTCCCCCCCCCCGCAAAAGAAAACAAACCAAAAAACAAACAACTAAAATTGCCTCAAGTTTTCAGCACAGAAAGGGATCCAATCTTGTAGCTACTTTTAGAATTTCAGGCATTCCCATTGTGCTTCTCATCCTTAGGATGACAGACCTAGTGCAGCATCAAGGACTTAAAGCAAACCCAAGGACAGCACATGAATATCTAGGAGAAATAAATTTTTGAAAAGTTAAATTAAGAAAAAAAAATCTATTGATTAATGCAGTATTGTAAAATGTACATGTGTAGCTTAATACAAAATCAATGGGGCATTCATTACCTTGGCAATTTCCAAAGTTCATTTCATTTGGTTCCTTTGCCATTATTTACATTTAAGAAACCTACAGGAGTATTTGTAAGACAAAAGAAACATCACAAAAACACCCTCAATAGTCCTCTTTGAGAGTAAACTGGGAAAACTGGAGAAAATGCCTTAGTAAATGCATAGCATCTTTACAACAAAATCTTGTAAGATCTTTATGTTAAAGATACATGGGAAAGTTGCAAAATAACTGTGAATTTTTTACCACAGCTACAGTTTCACTGAAACTAAATTCTGGTATGTTTTTATAAATTAGGTTTGACATGATAAATATAATAGAAAATTTCTAAATTGTCATGGAAGTGAAAGAATATATAATGTTTGTACTAAAAAGACAAGAGCTACAAGGATGAATCACTTGTTCACAACCAGGAGTTGCTAAATAGAACAGTCTGCGAGATATTTGATAAGAGATTCACACATGCCTGTTTGCCAGAGCCAAAAGAAACACTTGTTATATTTTTCCTCTCTTCATTTGTATGTGTAATTTATTCAAGAGACAAGTAGGTAATAAATGATCCACGAACCTAATTTTAGGAGCAGAGCACAGAGGGCTTTGTGGCTCACCCCTGTGGTTTGCTCTGAGTGCCCAAGGGGCTCTCACAGGCACTGCTGGCACCTTCCCGTGGGGAGCAGCCCCGGTGAGGAGCCCCAGTGGCACCCCCAGCTCAGAGCACAGCCCCCCTGGGCCACCCTGCTCTGTTAAACTGGAGAAAGGGGCCGGACACCAGGGGAGCTGGGGACACAGCTGGTGCCACATCCGTGCTAGGGAACTGCCCGACCTCTCTGTTCATCACCTGCCACTTCACAGAACTCTTTTCCTTTGCAGCTTTGAGCAGGAGTAGTCAAAGGTATGCTGATGAATACTACCACAATCAGAGTGTGAGTGTTACAGAAAGTGAGAGCTAAAGGAGAACTTTCAGTGAGTTGCTGGAATGATGCTGTTGCCGCTTCGCTCCCCAAATCCTGAAGCTGGTGGGAACAACACCTGGTCCCACTGCCCTCAGCAGGAGACTCTCAAATCCCAACTGCTGCCAAATATGCTTTGAGCACATCCCCATTTCCTGTGACTGCCTGCAGAAAATCTCTAGAAATTATTTGCTACTTTTGCAGCTCTGATCATCAAGCAGATTTCAGCTTTGTGTCTGTCTGAGTAAAAGTGCTGCTCCTAAAGTGTTCCTGCCATACCTGCCTCTTGTCATCCCTGAATAGTTAAAAAAATGTCCAAACCCCATGAATTCTTTACTAAAGAATTTTACTGTAGCTGATGACTTGTATCATCAAAACAGTTTTCCCACATAGAATTTTTTTCAAAATAAGGCAATATGTATTGTGAAATAAAAGAATAAGTAAGTTCACTCAAAGAACTAGAGCAATTCAAAGCTGTTGCTTGCTTGTCACTTAGGAATGTGATTTTCAATGGTATGTACGCTAAAGTACTTGAAAAAAAATATTTTTTTCTTGTCATTGTCCCCATGCTCAGAAGCACACAGAGTCTCACTGACTGAAAAAAACCCAACCCTCTCAGAGTGACAGATACTGTTTTTGTAGTTGTGCACATCTATTGCAATACTGCACTTTACATTAGTAGTTTCACAAACATTTTCTCTGCCTATAGCATTGATAGATATAATCAAACAGTTCCAGTGGATTAGCCTCACAAACCAGAACTTTCATCACAACAGGATGAGGACTGGTACAGGAATTGAAATGGACAAACTCCACAGCTGGAGCTGAGCAAAACAACTGCTTTGCAAAGCCTCAGGTTTTACTACTGGAGCTTAGACTTCATTCCCTGACTTTAGTTTACATAGGCAAAGGAGATAGATCACAATTAAAATGTAGTTTAAATACTTTAAATAAATCCTCCATTAACCTTTGAATACCCTGGTATTGCTATTCTTATCTGATTGTGGGTTATGCATTTTTTAAGGCAGCTTTCCTAGCACTTACTTGAGTTAGGCATAAATAGAACTACTTTTATGAATAAAGTTTTTGCTTGCCCCAGGAGCCTGTCTGGTATTTCTTAGTCATGAATAGCAGCATTCAGGTAGGTGGGACATCTTCTGGGAATAAGGTCTGAAACCCTCAGCTTCATTTCTCAAGATTCCTGTATTCACTGGATGGTAATTGAATAAAAATAGCATTCTGCAAACCTCACACAGCTGCCTGGAAACACACTGTTCCTGCAAGGCTGACAGATTTGGTTAATTGTGAGGAACACCTTCACTCATAAAATGAAATGGCTTCATGTCAGTTCAACAAGTGTGTACCTGGGAACTACAATATGAATTACTCTTAATTTATCTGCAGTGCTGCCTGCATGCTTTATGAAAAGTATATGTATACATATAAACAGGGTAGAAATTAACTTGTGCCTAAGGCTACCACCAAATGTCAATTAAGCTGCCAGACTTTCAGGGGTTGGTATTCTGTCTCTCTGCCTGGGGGAAGATTTGTATTCAATTTATTGTTGAATAAGACAAGCAGTTTGGCAGGGAAAGGAGATTAACAAATTACAGACTATTTTTTAAAAAGGTGAACATAACTTACTGAAAACAAATTTTAGGAAGCTTTCTTATTATTCTAGAAACTATATTTCAATGTATAAAGCCGGAGAGGGGAAGAAACCATTAACTGTCTGTAAGCAGGATCTAATACAAGCAATATAAGTTAAAAATGCACCCTTGTCTTTGTTTTATTCTTTCACTATTTTATTAACATATAAATATCATTGGGAGAAGCTGCTGCCATGCCCAGGCAGAGGATGTAAAAAACAATTGTGCTTCTAAACAAGGCAGTAATTCACTAGCTTTTAAAAACGCTTTGTTTTTTCTATTAAACAAACACATAAATTATTTCCGAGTCTGTCTCTGTCTTTACAAATAAACCCTTCTTACCATTTCAAGCTTAGGTCTGTCTCAATATTGCCAGATCTGTAGAACTGCTCAAATAGTTAGGTGCCAGTTGATATCCCTATTCTACCCAAGCACAGCCATTCAGCCCAAAGTCATGAATTACACTAAAATTGAGAGTGCTGATGTGGACAGAGAGGGTCTCAGGTTTGGGCTCACCCCACATAACACTCACACTGGTTATTTCCTCATGTGGACTCTGTGCTTGGAAGGTTCTTCCCACGCCATGACCCTCAGAATGGTCACAGTTTCCATGTCAATGGGAATGTACAATTTCCAGCATGCCTTCATGCCAGGCTCTCCCCACATGGGTGCTTTTCCCCAGGTTGGGAGCTCCAATTTAAAGCAGCCAATTTTTGGCATTGACTCTGCTGCAGCAAGACCCAGCTTGTTTACTCCTATCATTACACATATGATCCAATTCTTCTTTGAGAATGTAAACTGAGACATTCTGAGGCAAAAGAGCCATGTGCAGGCAAATCTGTGGAGTAAACCTGCACCCAGCTAGGTGTTCCCAATCGCTGTTATTGACTAATACAGCTGGGTTTTGGAAAGGGAATGGGATCTCGAGTGGGGTATTTACCTGAACTTTGAGTTTCTGTTTTCCCTTATCTTGTGATCTGAAGAAAATCAGTTTTTACAGAATTGATATGTGATTGCTGGCCCAGTCTGTATACTCTATATGTGTACTATATACTGACAAACTATCACTATATACTACATATATACTATATACTCTATAAACTCCCATACATATATATATGTGTGTATATATATAACTATATATATACACTATACATATAACTGTATGCATGCATAGTTTATGTATGTGTGTATACACACACATATTTTATATATATATAAACATTTTATATATGTGTGTGTGTATGCCTGTGTGTATACACACAGTCTTACACTAGAGGAAAACTTATATCTCAAAGAATAACGTGGTTAATCTGCTGGATTAATTATAGAGCTGTTCATACAATATCTTCCAGTAGTCTGGCAAACAGGGCAGTGGGTTTGGGGGACACTGCCCAACCTGTGTGAGAGCTGAGCTGAGTTTCTCCTGCTCACTCCAAGGAAGAATTCTGCATTCAACTCCCCCTGCAACAACACCACAGGGAGCAGGAGATGCCATCACTGAGGTGTCCTGCAGCCCAGCTGCTGGGAGCACACGCTGTCACACATTGCCACCATACCCCAAGCACACTGCAGTGCCTTTGCCACTCACTGCACTCTCAGTTCCTGCTTTTCCAGGAGCTACCAAAGGTCACCAACATGCTCCCCATCAGCTCTTGCTGTTTGGAAACAAATATTGGCTAAAGGGTTCTCTGCTCCATCTGAATGATTTGCAAAAAGTTACCAGTTTACAAACACAGAACATCAGAAATAAAAGGCCTGACAGAGTGCTGTGGCAAACAAGAAAATCCTCACAGATGGAGCATCTATTCTCTCATTTTCTCTCCAGGAGCATTCTCTGCCACTTAGGTTCTTCCCACATTTAGTCGTACAGTAAAAATATCTTTTGGTGTCTTTCCTCAAAACATCATTTAGTAGAGCATAAAAAGAATTGAAACAAAAGTGTAAAAATTACTAAAAAAATAAATAAATTCGCAGGACTACTGAATCTTTATTTTTTTAATATTTTGCCTATTTTTTCTATAGTAATTTTTCACATATACTATTTTTCTTTTTTCCACAGGGCCAGATGGGCCTTAACCTCTGCAGTGCTCTGAGCTCTTCTGCTGGTCCACAGCTTATGCTGTCAAAGACAAATGTAATGTCAACAGGAAACTGAATTATGACATTAGCAAGTTTTCAGAATCATTATCACTTTAAAACAAAGGGACAAATAGATATGTCAGCAAAATAATCAAATTTCAAAAGGGAAAAAATATATATCAAGGCAACTATATTTCATTTAAAAATGTATTTTTGATTCTATTTTTTTACTAGAATGCTAAATATTAATTCTCAGGACAGTCGTTTTTGGTTTTTTTGGGTTTTTTTTCAATTATGTACAAGTACACTGTTTAGCATGGCAGCTGTGCTCAAATCTCATTTATTGAATGGATATCATTAGAGCCAGCAGAGCTCAGGAAGGTTATTAGAGCCTCATCTGAACTACCAAAATGTCAAGTCAAGTGGGAATGGTGAATGGTCATATGAAACTTATTCCAGTTACCTCATGTTAACAAGAAAAAACAATGCTGAGTTTTCAACAAAATCAAAACAAAGTGAGGAAAACAGCAACACAGATGCATTTGTGACTACAGCCAGTTTTTTATATTCCTCAATTTTAACATCATTAAAATGCGTCCCTCCTGCCATTAGTTGATTATTGCTTCTACCTCCAGTCACCAATCAGCTTAATGTGCTGCTTAGAGCATGGACAAGGAACAGCTGTGGATATTGGGGGGTGAAATCCAGCAAAAAGCCTCTGTGGAAATAGTGATTTAGAACTGCTCTCCTCCCACTAGTAAAACTCATGTGTGACATCACTTCTTTTTTATTCATCTTTTCTTTTGTATTTTTTCCCCCTCAATTTATTTGATGAAGTCAGAGAGGTCTGAGAAGATTTTAGAAAAAAAAAAACAAGTACAGAATAATTCTACAAAAAAAAAAATCTTTCAGAATCCCTATTTTTCCTTGACACACTTGTACTGTTTCAGGGAGAAAATGTCTTAGAGCTGTCAAATAAACGTGTGACTAAGAAAATGCATTTTTAAAATCCGTTTTGTGAATAAAATGCTGTAATACAAATTAAAGTAACTTTTGGGTTTTTTTTTTAGATAGATCCTTCCTGTTTTTCAGATATAGCTTTCACACATGTAAGAAAGACACAGACCCAGAGGTTACAGGTAAAATACTGCAAAACCCCAGGCAGAGCCTTCGGAACAAGCCCTGACTTCCAGAAGAGCTCACGTGCACAGCACACACAGCCTGCGCCCAGGTTAATGTGCACCAAAAAAAATAGTTTTCTCAAGGCCAGTAAAAAGTGTTGGCTATGATATTTTTTCTTCTTTAGTGTACCTCGAAGTGTTATTTTTCTTTCACATTCTGTTCTACAAAAGATCTTTAGCACCTATTTTGGCAGAAAGCTTAAAATACCAGGGCAATCAGAAAAGAAGTGCAACAGTGACTTCACAGAAAATTGAAGCTGAGCAACAGAGAGGAAAAAGGATCTTCAGTGATCTGTGTAGGGCATCTGTTTGTTATTTCCCTCAGACCTGTTTGCTATAAATTAACACCTAAATTTTGGACAGGTTTTGTTGTTTTCTTTTTTTTTTAAGATCTGTTCATTTTTTTCAGGACTACGTTTACCTGCAATCCCATTAGTTATTGTCCAGATAAACCAAAAACAGAGCAAACAGGACCTGAATTAGAACATTTGATATTTCTTGAAGGAAAAAAAAAATCAAGCATTATTAAAAAATAGGAGTATTATTAAAAAATAGTAATTAACAATTCACACTGCAGTCCTCCTATACATTTCACAGTAAAAATACTATGGTAAAATAACATTACAATAACTTGAGATGACATCTTCAGAAATTAACCGACAAGAAATGGTACATTGTTTCAAAAGTTTCCTTTATTTTCCTTGTTTCTGCTGATTGAAGGCCCTGTGACATTGATTTGCTCTGGGGAAGGATTCCAGTATCACTGTTTTTCAAGGGACTGAATAAACCTGGCTCTGCAGAGCAAATTTCCAACCAGACACCTGCACATACTTACACATGTCTTTCAGTAAAGCCAGTTTACTGCACTTAAATTTGAAAATAAAAGTTTCTGGAGGCCTGATACGGCCATCAAAACACTGTAACATCAAATGTCAATACTGAAAGACTTTAAACTCAGGCCTAAACACAGTGACCCCAGAGCCAGCGCAGCAGATCCGAACAAATGAAATGAAAGCAGAAAGGGCACAGGCAGCACATGAGAGGGACAGGGCAGGGGAAAAGCCAGAATGAGTGAAGAAGGAACAGAACTTGTGCTCCAGCTCTCCCAAAGCCATGGCTGCAATAGTTCACAAGGTCTGAAATTTGAAAGCCTATGTTGTCTTATTAAGAAATGTTATCTTGATCTATAATTACATCTGGACCATAAAAAATAAGCAATTAATTTTTATCAATACAGATTAATAAGATTTCTGTATTTAAGATCCAAGGAACTGATCTCTGTGTTTGCAATCTTTGCTCATTTCATTTTGTGAGGCTGCCTGTTACTGGCTTATTAAAGTCTCATTATATCATCAAGCCCAAATGTCAATCCTGGTCCCTGTCCAGGCTCTTCTCTCTGGATTTATTCATTTCCCACAGAAGTACTTGCTGACAGCAATGAGTCTGACACTTGCTGACCAGTCCAAGGTTTACAGCAACACTCCAAGCCTTCATTCCTTTGCCTAAAATGATGTAGCTACTCAAGACTCAGTGCATGCAGCATTGTGGAGCAAGAAAGACCTTTATGTATAGGCAGACATGCATATCTGTCTGTATAGGAAATGCTATATATGCTGACATTTCCCATGGGAAAGCTCCCAGCACAGGGGCTCAGTCACAGCCACGGCCTCCCCATGCCAGAACCAGCACATTTTCAGCACATTTCCACCCTCACAGGGCATGGGCACAGGATCTGCTCCAGCTCGTCTCTAGCTTTGATGCCATCTACAAGACAGAAGCAATTATTTGCTTTCTAGCCCAAGATAAGGTTGTCTTATTTAGTATTATTTTGCATACTCACGAAAATTCACCTCAGTAGCTATGACCATAAACCAGACGAGTTCATTCCTCCACATGAAGCATTTTGCATCCACAGCATAAAATTGGAATTAAAATAAATGAGTAAAATAAATTATAACTTTAGAAAAGTTTAGAACTTCAGAAATTATTGCAATAATAGCTTCATCCTGCAGTTAGGAGGAATATGGAAGAGATCCCCAAGTAAATAATTAGATGCATCACTATAAGCCCAAGCAGCATTTAATCATTATCCCAAAATACACTGAATTAGAAAATTTAAAACTGTTTTACGTATTAGAACAAGGTGACCTAATCTACCAGGATCAGCTTCCAGGATTCTGTTGGATGTGTTGTCAGTATATTTCAAGTTCAGAAATTCGATTTTAAAAAGCAACAGATTTTTCAAAGATTATTCTCACGCTGGCTAAATATGATACCCATCTGTGAATTAAAATAAATACATTTAGGAAACTATCAAAATGTTCCTTAAAATCAAACATATGGTAAGTGTTGACTATGTCAGGCTCAAGCTGGGCCTCTCCAAAACTGACCAATCTCATGGTTTGGGTTCTGATTTCTTTTTTCTTCCCATAATGTTAATTTGTTGAAAAGGTTTAACAAGATCATCAGCACGAATATATGTAAGATCTGAAAGAACAGTTCAAATGCAGATAAGAAATGTATGGTTTTCTTTTTATTTTTAGTTTAGAAGAATAAGCATCATACTGATAATAGGTTGCCTATTTGCATGCAAGGAGAAAAATGATGTTTTAATGGCTTTTTAGAAGAACAGCCAAACTAGAGAAAAGGGCCCAGCTACTCAGCTTAGTCACTAATATTTTACTGTATCATGATGTGAACCAATTCCAAACAGCAGCACCAGCATAAAGTATCTTCCCTCTAAACAGACATGACCCATCTGGGAAAGGACATTTTGCTTTGGGACAAGGAGCTTTAATAATTCTAAATATTAAAAAAGAAAGGGTTTTAAAAATGAAAACCCTTTCATGCGGGCTTTTCAATAAAAGAGGAAAAAATATTATGAATAAACCATTTCAGCAGGTCAATAGAAGGGACAAGGAATGGAACAGGAAAGCAAAAAATAAATAGTAAACTAAAATGATAAAAATTGAAAAATGCAATTTTCAAAGTTAGTAACTTTCTTGAACTTAGGCCAGAAACTCCAACCATCATTTCCCTTCCTCGGTTTATATATCTAATTATTATATGTACTTCCATTTCAGTATATTATTTAAGAACTCAAACCTGTGCTGTCTGGGGACGCCTGTTTCTCTTTGAAACACTCTTTGGAGACAGATTCCAGGGTACAATCGATTTATTCCACTTGTCAGGCTTAGAATAAGGGATACAAACATGGTGTTTTTCAGATTTCTCCATTAGTTTTTGCTGGTTTTATAAAATACATAACAATATATCAATAATTCCAGGACACAGGATGGTGCAGGGCAGCAGAGCTCAGGCCCTGCTGCAGGAGCAGAGGTGAGCACAGATGCTGCAGCTGGGGACTGCTGGCAGCTCTGCACACCTCAAAGGCTAAAACTCCCCTCCACTGGCCTACCCAAATTGAAGGGTTTGTGTTCCTAAACCTTTCAGCCCACCTTGGAAAGTTTATTGAAGAAAAATAGAAAATCATCCAGTTAAAGCTGATCCAGTCCATTATTTTTAGGCCGCTGCCTTTGGAGGCAGCAGATGACAATGGAATGGAAAATTCCTTTCCTTCTGCAGCTCTGCAGGTGCACTTGCATCATGAAGGAGCTTCTGAATAAAGCAAACTGTACATATTAGTAGTGCCTTCAAAACAGCTTATGAACTTTTCAGTCCATTGTGATCACAGTTCCCTGTATTAGAAGGGAGCCTATGCCCTTAAATCTTAACTCTGTGAACTCTTCCCTTTAAAGTACCCAACATGAGAACTTTTTCAGGAACAGGAAAGTCTGAGCTCTAATGAGATCCTCTCTGACAATTGCAGAATAAAACCTTCTATTATATATACTACAGAGATTGGAAACACATTTGCTATACCTCTCATTTTTCTTTACGATCCTCTCAGTCCCTTAACTAGAGTACAATGTCCCTGACTTGAATTTATATCACGCTTTTGAGGATGCAATAAGCAGCAGATTGCAGAACCTGATCGCTTAAGGAAAGATAACTTCGTGGAGAGGCAGGCTGGTGTGAGCTTAACTACACAGAGCAAGAGATTAATGCCTGCAATAATAAATACATACATATGGACAAAGCCATACTCCTCCATATTGTCTTTGAAAATCAACCAATTGAATGACTGAGCAGCAAGCCAAAAAATAAAATAAAACAAAAATAATTCTGTAGTGCCCAGAGTAAAGCAGATTTTTCTGCTGTGCAGCAAATGACAGAGGGTTGCACTTAATCCAGAAGGTAGGATCCAGGTATCTGAGCCCCAGTGGGCAGGAGAGGGAGGGAAGTAGACAATGCACAGCAACCTGACACAATTCCTGGTAACTTGACTGTGTAACCTCTGCTATCCTGCACAACAAATGTAAGTGTGAGGTACAGGGAATAAAACATGGGGCCTTAACTCTGAAGGCCATCTGAGGACATCAGCATGATGGGGTTCACCACTCAAGTCTAAAGCTCCCGTAAAGCCAGAAGGGAAGTAAGATTTCCATTCCCAAATAAACGGGATATCAGCTCCTGTTATTTCAGAACAAAGGAAATAGCTTTATTGATTTCAATTTCAAAGTTTTGAAACTGTGGCCTTCATAAACACACACATGCAGCTGAACAAAAGAACTATATCAAGATCATAAGATCATAAGTTTCAAAGAATTCTCTTCATACACGCTGTCAATTGTGGCCAGAAACAAAGGTCAAACTTTGAGAACAAGACAGTGCCAAAATTATGGGGGGTTTGTTTATTTTGTTGTTTTAGGGTTTTTTTTCACTCCAAAAGGACCAGCTGCTGAAAGATTCTCTCAACTATGTGTGCCATCCTATCACTCCCTCTCTTCCTGACAGTATCATGTCTGTCTTTCTTTAAATCAAACTACCTGTCCAAGCAACATGGAGCCTCAATAAAACTCAATTTCTGCTGAAAGCAGAGCACAGGTAACTTTACTGGCATGGTATCAGATGTCTCCCCATCTCTATTTGGATAGTGCCACCAATGTTTGAACTGAAGGTGAAGCACTCTTGCCTCATACCCAAGGGGAGCAGAAGAGATCTTACACTCACATGAGTGGAACCAGCACTTCAGCCCCCTTGGCAGATGTGTTTGAGGCCCCTTAAGTGATGCCTTAAGTTTTAGCTTTTCTGTTTCTCAGGTCCTGCCCTGCACTAGTGCATCACTCTGAACTCCATGCAGAGTGTCAGCAAGCTCTCATCACAGCTTGGTCAGACAAGACAATCCTTCCAGGCCTGAGAACCAAGGTCACCAGCACAGCCCCAGGCCCTGAAAAGTACAAACAAAAATAAATTGGGAGGGGGAGAAGCAAACTGGGTGAATGTGACTTCATTCCCTGAAGCTGTAATTGGACAATTAACCTCTGATATGCAAATAGACTGAACTTATATCTGTCTAAAAAACTCATGGCCATCATCCACATTGGGTGTAGCCTTTGCCAGGCTTTTGACTGTCCAAGGTGTCTCTGTTAAAGGCCTTTAATAAATACCTGCTCTATTCTTTTAACTCTGTTCTAGGCAGCCATTCTTGGCATCATAACCATGGCCAACACCAGCAGGGTGCAGATGCACAGCACAGGCCACTGAAGGGCCCTGAACAAATTCACACATCCACGTCTAACAGCACAATGCATTCTTGGGGATATCACTGCTGCTCCTGCCACCCTACAACTCAGACAAGGGGCAAAAAGAAATAGAAAGATTAAAAAATATCCCTTTAGTCACAAGTGCGACCAAAGAAGGAACAGAACTCAAGTCCTCCTCTTCTTCCTTGGTCATTATCATCTCTTGCACCAGCAGTGACACAACACTGCCTTCTATCCTGCGCTGCACACAGCATCTCAAAAAGTGTCTTGCAGAAGAAAGAATTCTGTTTTCATCACAATATTCTGCTTTTCAGTATTGGCAATATATCTCCAAACAACTGAGTCTTCAGTATGTCCACAGCACTGCATGCTCTACATGAGGATCTCCAGAATGGCAAGAGAATAACATTTTAGTCAGGTAGTATAAACATGTCCTTCTAAACTCATTGTTTACTTTCACCATATTCCATCTATGAGCTATTCACAAAAGCAGTGTGTCACCAAGAAGTATATTCTCTTAAAATGCTCCTTTAGATCATAGTAATTTTGGTTGGGTTTTTTTTAGTTCTTTTTTTTAATAATTATTCTACCTCCCTTTATTTTCATCAAATCTATTTGATGAAAACACTTCATGTGTCAAACCATATCTCCTAAAACTAAATTTTAATGACTGTATTAAAAAGTGGCTACAGGCCAACAGGAAAACAGCTTGCATGGCAGTTTAATTGACAGAGCATCTGAAGTGTCCTTGAAAATTATTCAAAAGTTTATTATTACAGTCCTGGAGGTCAAGAATGAAGGGCTTCAAACAGCAGTTCTGTGGAAGTCCTTCTCTGACCCAGATGCTGGAGCTTTGATGTTCCTAATAATTCAAAAACTTAACACACAGAAACCTTCAAAAACTCTTCTCTTTTGAAAATTTGCAATCATTCATACACTGTAAAGCTCAACAGTGTTTGAATCTCTGACTGGAACATAAATCTATGATGAAGCATAATTACTTTAAACCAAATAACCTACATGATGCCACAAGCAATGGAAGAACACATTTAAAAGTCACTAATTTATTATGCAAGCCGTAAAGAAGTGAAATATACTGAAAACAAGTATAAAGTGACACAAGTATTTTATATATTTATGAAATAACTCACAATATACTCACTGCATTCATAGTTTCTTTTTCTCATTAATACTGTCACTGAAATGAACTTTGCATGATAATATCCGCTAAATAATTAGTTATTGCTGTACTTACCAATAAAGTTTGCAAAATTTACATCACTCATGAGGAAAGGAGAATGTTTTCTCTGCCTCCATCAGACAGCTTAGGATACAGTTTATATATTAATTAGATTAGCATACAGATTTTGCACAGAAAATAAAAAAATGTCTTCATACTGAATGGAAAACCTAAATTTTCATTCTGCCAGAGGACAGTGAATACCTTAATGACTGTGCCACATATACAAAATTATCAGCATGGCAGGCTGACAAAAAGGAGGTTAACTGACAGATACAATAGCTTCACCTTAACCCAGATGTCAAGAAACTTGTCATCATTGATATTCAAAGCTGAAAAAGAACAGTTAAGTGACTTACTGAAAGCTAAATAGGCTAGCATTTAAAACATTATGTGTGTAAAAATTATGAGGCATTTTCTGATTTGTTTTTATTTCAGAACTTATTATTTTGTTAAATACATTCTCTACATGGCTTTGGATAATTCTGTAATATCCACATGCGGTCTAAGATAAACTGACCATTTTTTCCTCTGAGTTTTCTTTATTAAATCACCAGAATTATCCAAAAATTTTAAGAAAATTTGAGCTCAGAATACAGTCTAACTGATCTCAGTGTTATGCATTAATATAATCTCTAATTCAATCCAACATGAAGCACAGTTTAAATGTGTTGATGACAGTTGGTCAGAAAATGTACATGGTGAGAAACAAATCTGCATGCTTCGCTTGCTTGATTTTCAAGAATGCAGAGCATTTAACTCATGTTTAAATTATGACAAAATAGGATAAATGTTTCAAGGGAAATGAAGGAAAACAGACACAAACTGTGGTTTGAATTAATTGCTCCTGTTCAACAAACATATCAGGTATTTTTAAAGGGATGTATGAACTGTCAAAATAAGACTCATCCTCTTACTACTTTCCCAACACATATTTTTTGTATCTACCACAAAGCCCAGAAAGGTGTTTGATCACCATGACATACGAGAACCATAGGGAACACCATTCCAGAGGATTGTGCTCAGGATCACAGCACATGCTCACACCCACAGAGTATCCATACTGGTTCCCTTTTAAATTTAACTAGTTTGTCCATATTTCCAGCAAAAATAGAAATAGACATTTTAGGGTAATTTACTTTGAAAGAAATCAGTCTCTTGCTAATACCAGTGAAAGGAAAGTGAATGGTGAAAGGATATCGAGCCTTAGTCTGAAAAGCGCTGCGGGCTGTCAACTCCACATACTGAAATAATGACATGAATTAGTATCTTCTAGACATGTTAGAAACCTTTCTTCACTTTCCGTTGAACAGATTTATGAATCTGGTCTCCTCAGTGGAGGTGAATAAATCACACTTCCCCACCCCTAACTTGATAATGAAAATGAGTCCAATTTGAACTTTTAGCTCTTTGACATTGGAGAATATATAATGCAGAATTAGACTGTAATATGAATGCAGCCTGGATCAACCTATTAATCATTTTGTGATCTTTGAAGAAAAATAAACCAAAAACAAAAAAACTATTAAGAAAATTGGTCATTCAAATGAATTATTACATTTCAAGAAATGTTAGCTTTTGTACACCTCATCTAAGAGGAACCTTTACTTTTACCAGAAATGTTTTTCCAGTCATCTTTTTTTTTAAAAGAGTAGACTACAGTTATACCTAAACAACTTTGTCCCCTCAAACTTAAAAATGTTATTTTTAACACAGAAAGAAAAGTCTTAAGCATTTCTTTGAAAAAAAAAAATCATCAAAATTCTTATTCACTTTTGTACCCATTTTTGTAACTGCATTCAGCTTTATTACAACAGCATTTAAAATGTTATAGAAGGACAGCAGTGCAGTATCAGCAAGTTTATCATAGCTAATACTCAGGTAGCCAGATGATTTGATACTTTGACTAAAAAACAAATTATGATGCTTTCATCCCTTGGTAATGACATAGAATGATTTCTACTGGCAAGATCATTAATTAGTCACAATCTTTTCCACAATTCCTATCCCAGTAGAATTTGAATTCATAACAAAAGGAAAAAAGGAGGTCAATGTACCAAGCCAGACAAAAAAGAAGACACCTGAACAGCCATTGAATATTATATTTCAAGCATCCATCCTTGACAAGCAAGCTGCAATTAAGATTTGCTTTTATGCATCAAGCCCTTCAGTTGGATGTCTGAGAATGCACACACTTTCCCCTGGTGTTGGGAGCATCAGTTCAAAACGTTCAGCACAACAATACATAAAACACTATCAGGAAGTGCAACTTCTCTTTCTCTCACGGAGCTGGTCTGGTGCAAAGCCAGAAGATGCTCTGAGCAGCAGCACACTCAGCAAGAATTCCAGACCAATTCCCAGCTTCCCTTCCCAGCTCAGTGCCAGCCTGGACAAATCTCTTCCCACATCTCTGCCGCCCTCTCCAGCCTGTAACACAAGGGCTCACCAAAATGGATCCCAGTGATACTGCAGCAAGAAAATTCATTCATTCATCAATTCAGGTGCCACAGGCACTACTGTCACCCAGTGTATGAGCACTTCTTTTTATGCAAATCCCAGGATTCCAGTGGAGCAACTTCCTCAGCTACTTCCTCTTGTTTATAATCCTATGGAAAAACCAATGAATTTGTGCTTTATCTGCACACGGAGCTTTCCTGGGTCATTGCAATAGAAGGAAATCCCACAGCATGAGTTCAAATATAGACTTAAAAACCCTAACTTCAAATATCCAAATAGGTGGATGACAGAAACTCAACATGGTACCAAGATATAAACCAAAAAAAAGGGCATAAATTTGGAGAACATGGAAGACTATAAATGGTTTCTGTGCTGTACCCCATGGTAACAGGGCAGAAAATAATTCATTATTTATTCAACTTCTGTAACACAAGAGTGTGACTCAAGGAACCTCACGAGGCAGAGATAAACATCAAGGTAACATAACACTGGTACCACTGTCCATCATTGTACACATGACTGATCATTTACCTATTGAAAAACTTTAATTTCTCTCTTGAAAAATATTACCAGGACTGGAATTCCCTTCCTTCTCCTCCTCATTATCTGAATGCTGTGCCATCGGCCCAGCAACAGTGAACATTTATTCTTGATACTTAACAGGCCAGGAAGAAGAGCAATGAATTCCTCAAAGGGTTCACAGAAAACCAACTTAAGAACCACATAAATGATGAAAGGGAGTGAACTGAAAACCACCACCTAGAAATAAGAAGTCTGTGATGCCTGGCAAACTGTAAGAGCAAATCGTGTCCTTTTGCTATGATGTGAACAAACACCAAATGTATGCCTAAAATGAGCATGAGTATAATATCCCAACCTTTTAAAGATGATAAAACCAAGAACCCAAAGAACTATATAATGATGTGTATGGCTTTAAATACATATTTTATTCTTTGTCATCTGCACAGCCACTTGCCCTACTGCAGGGATGTTTTTTCGTTTTGTTATGGCTTGCTCTGGTTTTTGATTGTTCTTTCCCCCACAGTTTCCACTTTAGAACTGCTTTAGTCCATGGCTGCTGAAGTTAGGTAAGAGCAGGAGATAGTAATCAGATAAACATCTAGCACTCAGACTTTTAACAGCCTTAAAATGGTCAGAGATGCTGGATATTTTTACACAGACCCATTCTCTCTTGTATATCACAACTGAGAGACCAGGAGAGAGAGCAGCCATTTAGGTCATTACAGAAACATTTTCTTCTCACCTAACTGTCTCCAGAGCCTGAGTCCATTGATTTTCCCTGGGACTTATCTTCCTCAGTCACTCCAGGGCTTTTGAAGACGTCATCATTAAGCAGTAATCTAATCTGCTTCTCATCAATTGCTACCAACCCTGACTAGGAGGAAGTCAGAACCAACCCACTTGCTAGCTTAAAAAAAATACTTGAAACTAAACCACACAGCAAAATTTTGGTTTGCTATAAATAGTATTGACTGAAGACCACAAAAAACACACGCTTTGGAGAGCTGATGGGTGTTGCTCAGTGAAGAGAAACAGATTAAAATAGAAAGGTGAATCCCCATTAGTCATCCAGGCTGTGAACAACACAGAAAGTTCCATTTTGCCATATTTTTTTTCTTCTTTAATAAACCACTATCTTCAAGTATGAAGGTGGTTCAGGACAATTAAACTGCCATCTCAGAGGGGCTAACCTGGCACAAAATTTTAGTCATGCAGCTAGATCTGATCTATTCTGATCTATTGCAGTGTGATGAAGCATGTGTAATATGACAGTGAGTAAAAACCCCTTTACTGTACTGCTAAAAATACCAGCACCATGCTAGAGATAGGCATTTAGGCTACAAAAAGTGCTAAAACAGGAGAGAAAGCTAATTAAATGTACATTTCTCTATTTATGTGTTATAGGGAAAAATTTGCAGCAGCTCAGATTCTTTTTATGTGCACCTCAGACATAATTGTTATTGAAAAATATTCTCTACATTTGAATACAACCAGAAAACCAATATGACTGACAACTTACTCCCAATAAAATCAATAAGATACAGAAATCAGTATAAGTTCCAAAATGCTTCAATGCTCAATTCTAATTTTCATCTCCATAAGCTGCAGATCAACTCCCTGCTCTCCCTTGGGTTATTTTACATTTGATCCTTCCAAGGACAGCCCTGACCCAGCCATACCTCTCTTCTCATTATTGGGAAGTTGGAGGTGTAAAGCACATACCAGCCATGTGTTCATCAGGAATTTTGAAGGATTTTTCTTTTCCTGAAGAATTTTTTTCAACCCTGTCCACGTTCCATTTTGTGAGAACATTTTATATTTTATACTGTCAATCTTAAAAACCAAAACCACTATTTTTTTACAAGCAGACTTGAATTAATGTATCTGCGGGGCAGAATTAACTCCACTGATTATTCCTTGAATATCATGTTTAAGGTCATTCTATCCCTCAAAAAAGGCAGAAGGATATGACTACATACCATAAATGTTGCAATTTCTCAGAGACCTCCAGTAGCAAGATAAGCTCATATCCCTTATATTTGTGCAACAAATAGCTGTCTTGTAGGTCAGTGGAAGGGGATAAGGAGGTAATTATCCTGCATCCTTCTCACACTCTTGGTAATAATTTCTTCCCTTTATCCCCTTTCTATACTTGTCAGCATATCAAGCAATAGACAAATGGTACTTCCTTGTGAATACTGAAGTTTATTCCTACCTATTTTACAAAAGCACAACAATATTGTGAAGAACATTAGGAGGAATATTATTAGTTGGCTTAAGACCTCCAGTTTGGCCAGATTTCAACTATGAAATTAATTAAACGGGAAGAGTGTCCATTTATACAGCAACTTTTGTGCCAAGTCTGTCACTGAAAATGGTGCATGTAGAATTACTCATTCAAATTTTCTTTTACAATAAAGTTGTTTGATATGTATTTCAAACTGATGAGACCCAAAACCAATTGCCAGTTGCTAGTTGATTTTTGGAGCTTCATTTTAAATGTGTTAGCTCCTGTTTATTTTTGAGATATGTATTTTTTATTTTTAAACAGCACTTTGTAGTTCTTTTCCATTGCTGGAAATTAATTTGTTCAGTGAAGAAAAAAAGAATACTTTCATGTATTGCTATATTTTTTAATTCTGTGCTGATGTGTGATTAAGTATTCTCTTTCACACAGAACAAAGAGACTTGTTTCTCTGTTATTTCCCTCTCTTGTTTTAGGAAGTACAGATGAATCCATTTTATCTTAATTTGATATATCTAGTAAAAATTAAACTGATGTTTTACTTTATAAAGTAAAAATAATTTTTCCCCAAAGTTAAACTGAGAATTATGTGTTTTATGCAGAACTTTTTTTGCCTGTGATAAATCCGGTGAAAGGAAGGTTACTGCAGAAAATTTAGACCTAAGTTTGATATGAAGATGTAAGCCTTAATTCCAAACATATTTCACATTCCACAAGGACCACCACAACTCAGTTCACTTATATATTTGTACTCTCAACCTTTTTCAGAAGACAAAACTATTTTATGGAAAAAAAGGATCACATAGTTAAATGACTTATTTTATATTTTACATATCAGAACAAGAAAAAAGTAGTTGGATGTAGTTTAAATTTGCAGATGAACCTGTTCTCATCCTGATTCTCCAGCTCAAGATACAAAAAATCATATCAAATTGAAGGTACAGGATTTAAAAATGATAGATGTCAATTTAGAAAACAGAGACAAGCTCAAGAAAGCAGCCACCATGATTTGAATAAATACTTGTGATAACTAGAGAACAAGAAATCAAGACTGAAAAATTTAGATGTTATCTATATTTAGATGTTTAGATCAGGTTATGGTCTGGTCTTACAGAAGAAAGAAAAGAACAGCAATATTAAAGACAAGGCGCACTGTCGCAAGGTTAATAAAATGGAAATCGGATATTAAAAAGATGATGTTATTTTTGGCAGCACTAGCATTTACAATAGACTGCATCCCCAAACCCATATTTATCCAGGCATTTATGACATTTTACTGCTGTTTTGTGGGAGAGGGAGGAAGTACTTTAAAAAAACAAATACTTTCTAGCAGCAGGAACCATTTCATATGGAGTTAAGATGAATCCTGGCCAAGAAGGCTGGCTCAGGAATGTCAAATGGTTTTGTGAGAGAGGTCATGTGTGGCAGGCAAATCTTCCCAGATGAGAAGACAAACCAGTGCAATGGTGATAACAGAATGCATGTTGGAATGGCAAAAAGGAGTGACTCCTAGAAAATCCTGAAGTCCTTTATAATGGTGGCAGTTAAACAGAAACAACTCTGAGTGACAAAATCAGTTGGCTGGAATGCAATCTTTTTCAAGCAAATATGTATCACTGGATTTAATAAGCATAGCTTATTTTATAAAGCAAGTTGTTGTAAAATGCTAATACAGGTAGAAAAATAGGCAATTACCTTTCCAGTATCTTTTTATTAATTTGCTTTAACTGTGCAAAGCAAATAAGCTTTATCAACTACCAACTTAGACATCAAGGCAAACCTTCTGCTCACAGCTACATACCTTCAGTTACATTAAATGATTTCATTGGAAGAAAAGTACTAAATACTCTACAATTCCTACTTTGCTTAAACATTACAATAATAACTTAGCGTAGTGGCAATTGGAAGCCTGACTATATTATTCTTCCATTTTAATAAGTTTTACAACTGAAAATCTATTATGCCTAAACAGCCTGTTTAAAAAAAAGAACAAATTGAGGCTATTAGAAAGCCTTGCTTCCATTAAAAGTGTGCTCAAAATCTTTAGAAAACATCTCAGAGCACTTAATAAAGTGATTAATTCTCTCTCCATTCCTGAGCCACCGGCTCTGTAATAGAGATGAACAGAGCAGAGGTCCATAGGATGTGAAATGCCACCAGGTCCCTCTTTGCTGGGCATCCCAGGACAGGTGGCTCTGCACAGTCTCCTCCATAAAGTGCTTGGCATTGCCAGAAAACACACAACCTCAGCGTCCCGTGAGACCTTAGCAACAGCTAAGGGCTCGTGGCACAGAGCCTGCAAAGACCTGCCAAGGGCAGCCTGTGCCCCCAGCCATCCCAGCGCCCTGCTGGAGCAGGAGCAGGAGCACTGGTGCCTGCTGGCCTGACCTGAGCCAGCCCAGGGCCGGCGGGGGCTGGCAGGGCAGCAGCCAGGGCTGCCCCGAGCATCCCACACGCTGAACAATCCCTGCTCTCCCTCCTGGGGCACCCACACTCCTTCAACGACAGGAGCAGAGATTGCAGCTCCCTGCAGACACGGGGACTTGCCTCCCTCCCTCAGGTTGTGGAGGTGGCGAAGAGATGACTCTGCTGGAGGTGTAAGTGATTTAACTGCTAAGTAATTATATGAAGAGGGGACTACGACCTTTATTTTGCTAACTGTCTATTAGAAGAACTTCTCTAATTTTGACTGGGACAAATTAGCAATTTCTAGATATAGTTCTTGACCTTGAGCACATAAACCTTGAAGGCAACTATCACACAGCAAATAATTAACTAAGTGATATATTACCAGATCATACTACGGCGTCCTTTAACAAGATGACATTCTACATATTCAAGCAGAGACTTCTTATTTTCCAAGCCTGAGTTCTGCACAGATAAAAGTGAACATTAATAAGGGAACAGAAACCCGAGGCTCAAGTATCTGAACCATGAAGAGAAGCATTTAAATAGTTTCAATCTTTTGTTTCTGGCACCATGCCGTCTACTCACATAAAGCTGTAATTGAAACCACGCCATGTGTATAGTGGGTTCATTACTGGCTCTGACTGAACTGGCTCATGTGCTAACCATGGACTGATTTTTTTTGCATCCTTAGCACTAAGAACCCTTCACCTATGTATTTGTTAGCACATATGGGTTCTTATTCCTTCTAGGAAATTAAAATTATCTAATATTTAAGAGCCACAAATTGATTTCCGAGTCCAGCTCCCTTGGGATAGTGAATGGCATGTCTAAGCATCTGCAAAATAAATCACCTGGGAAGATATTATATTCATAGAAGTAAAATATAACAATGGTTTAGATAATTGATTTGTAAGACTTTTCTAGATGATAAATACTCAGTTTACTGGAAGTCCTTATTTGCTGAGTATTAGCTTTCCACTGCTAGAAAGAATGAATGCATTTTAGAAGGAAGTACTTTGCCCAGAAATAATTAATACAACATCTTAATATTAAGTATAAATTTAATTACTTCTGGAGGAGATACCACCTAAGTATCTCCTCTAATGTTCCCTGAAATGAAACTCATATATTTGATGCAACATATAAAATTAAAGCCTGATAATGTCACTTCTATAGAGTTTAACACCATCATATCTATTTCATTAGACTTTGTAACAGTTCTAACACAATGAGAAAGTTCATTCAAAAAACACAGGGGAAAATTCTGTGACTGTTCAGAATATTCCTTGTCCTCTAAAGTAAGGCACTGCCAGCTAAGCTGAGGGCACAGAAAAATACAGACACAGGTCTCTGCAGTGCAAGAGAGTTGTAAATTTTGACTGGAGAACATCAAGAGGTTTTCAGAACAAGTACTATACTTTAAGGTTCTAATGTTACTTTTTTTCAGAAGTATAAACAATGAAAGTACTTCACACATTTGATGCATTTACTGCTACTCTAAAATTCTGAAACTTGTTTACTATTGTATGACAAATTCTTCTCTCTACCGTAAGACTTTGTAATAATTTCATAAAGAGTTCAAAACATGAGGATTAGGTAAAAAAGGAAACATCAAAGGTCTGTCTTTACTCCCTCCTTAAAATGTTTTCAATCTCCAAAATCAAATGAGCTTGGGTCATTATGTCATAATGCAAATCAAAATTAAATTTATGGTCAATGCAGAAAGAAAAAAATCAAGCTCCCTTTTTTAGTTTTACTGAAGTATCAAAGGGTATGCTAAGGTGGGAGAGTGAGGGAGAGAGATGTAGAGGGAAAGAAGCATCCATAGATGGCTTCTATTCCATCCTGAGGTCAAGATTTCACCTTTCTTCTTTTGGCTGTTCCATCAGCCTATGAAACCATAAGGACTCACCTTCTATATTTCAAGCTCTAATAATCCATGTCTGTCCTGGGAATTCATGGGTGGGGAGAGTTAAGCACTTCATCTTAGGAAGCAATATTATTAACATGACATGGTTCAATTGTATTTATTTGTGGGTTTGAACCTGGAAGGTGTTGTGTGTGAAATTCCTTTATAGCTATAAATGAAAGCTTGTGCAAGTCCTAAATAAAAATGTATTGTTCTTTGGCACTATAGAGGAGTTGATCATATTCATGTCTGTACATGTCTGACCAAGAACTCCTCTGATGAAGCAGCTAATCTAAGCAAAGCTGTTTTGCTATTTATAGGTACAAGTCTTCTCATAACAAGTAAAGACAGGAATATTTTAAAACTAAGATGGTGGCTTTTCATAAAGAACCCATTTTATTTACACTAAATAAAAGCTAAGCTATAGCACGGGATTAGTGTAATATTTAAAAGATTCTGTGCAAACAGTCAGCAACTTGTAGACTTCCTCAGCGTGATCCATTTCTTTCTGTAGCTTAGCAACATTAAGACTATAACAAACAAAAATTAATTGTGCCAACGCTAATTTCCATACGTGATGCTCATCCAAGTTCACTGGAGCCCTTTGCAGTTTAACCTGCAGCATCCCATACCTCACAGCCAAGCAATAAATCACTGCAGGCAGCTCAGGTGTGCTGGTGTGAGCAGCAGCTTCCCCGTGTCGCTGCTCGGTGTCAGTGGGAGCTGCTACTGCTGAAGCAGATGTTTCATGTTGATAAGCAGAGACTGGAAAAGAAATTTCTAAGCCACTTTTTCTGTGGGTTTTTTTTTATTATTATTTTTCATTTTTTCTCCTATACTTGGCAATAACTGATCTAGTATATTTGCCATGTGAAGCCCCTCTGCTTAGAGTAACTTCCTCATCTCTTTTCCTAAATCCAAATAATCATTAGTCATGCTAAGTCACAAACATCCTCCTTTCAAACTTCCTCCTCACTCCTCCAGTTGGGAGCTCTCTCTTGCTGTCAGATTTAACTTTCTTCTAGTTATCCTTTCTTAGGGAAAGACACAGCCTATTTCAATACTATCAATCAACACAGCTATAAAAATTTCTATACAGTGGGAATCTACAATCTAAGGCATATGTTATCTTATGGCTAAGACATATGAATTAGAAAATGCAAATTTCAGTGCAAGTCTATAAAATTGTCATTGTATCCTGCGGTATCCACAGAATTTGTTAAATCCACAACTTAAATCATCAAAACTGAAAATCAGCATTATGAGGCAGAACTGAGGTAATTTAAAGAAATCTCAATATGACCCTAAGGAAAGCAGCTAGGTGGGTACCAAAGCAATCAACACGTACAGAATGCTGGAATGACCTTGGATATCCACACCAGCTGTAGTTGTCCTGGATAGTGCAGTTCCAACCTTGCCTCCACTTTTCTCTGTCCATCTTTAGATTTGGAAATAAACTCCTTCTTGTAGGTTACAAACAACCCAACCTAAAGGAGATTTTTTTTTTTCAGGTATTCTGCAGTTTTTATCTCCTTCCCTGCAAGGAAAGGCCATATCAGTTGTACACCCCAAATGTTTGGGAGTCAACTGAGCAGGAAGGAACTTCAGGAACTGCGTATACACCTGAATTTCCCTTAAGAAATTAACTTATAAATAAGGTTAACAGTTTAAAAAGATAACTATGTTGGAAAGCAGAATGGAAAATCTGAGCACACCACTCCATCTCAGTGCAACCTAAGTTGCAATAAATAAAAAATGCATGGGAATCTAACAATGAGATAAATTATACCTTCCTCAGTGGTTAAAATATTTGGAGTAGAAAAAATAATAAAAAAATCTATAAAACATAGTCTAGAATTTATTGTCCCTTAAAAGCTCTGTAATATTAGTTGCAATCACATCCCTACAAATTAAATATATATTAGGCTATGGAAATCAATGTAGTTAGAGAAAGTAAATCAAAGGCAGAATGCAGCTTACCGATTATAGTGAAAAGAGCCTGCTAAAAATGTAAAGACTCCTAAATACTGTGGGGCTTTTTGAGATACTTGCTTATCATTAGGCTTCTAGTTTTGTGAAGTCAGAAGTTATTTAATGTTTATTAAAATGTAGTTTCAGAGGATTGTTAATCTGTAAAATTCTATTTTAAGAAGTACAATTTCTTTAATTAATTGAATTACTTGAATAAAAATGGCAGAAGTAAGAGGATATCAGGGACAAATTTTTGACACTAGGCTAGACCCTGGAACAAAAAATGAATACAAGGCATTACCTAATCACATAATCTACAATGCCAAAATCTTCACAAGTAATGCGGGTAAAAGGAAGCTGCTGTTTTAAATTTGTCTTCATCTCTCTCAACTGCTGTGCGCAGCCTTTTCCCAGTCACTGGGCAGTGTAACATCTGCACAGCCTCAAAAGCCTGTGAGCAAAGGCTAATTCCTCCCAGCCTCTGCCTCCCCTTCCCACGAGGTTGGCCACAAGGGCTGGCAGGCAGCATCTCCTGCTCGCCCACCCTGGCACAAACCCAGCCTGTCTGGGCTCCAGCAGAGCCCTCCCTGGGATGCTTCAGGAGGGAGGGATCAGGGCCACTGGTCCAGCTCAGCCTGCACTGGCCAAACAGAGGGAGCTGAGCTCCTGGGCACGGAGGAGAGAAAAAAGGGGGACTGCTGGCTTTGCCCCATTTGAGAGATGGTTGAAAAAGGGAGAGCTTACACAGGGAAGAAGGGCTGCTTGGATAGATCCAAACTGCTTTGGAGATATTTTGGGGAAATATTCTCCATTTAGGTTATGCAGGGAAGAGGGAAGATAATCTGGAATAATGGTACAGGACAAGAGAGGGACCTCTGACAGAGATCTTTCTGGAAGAAAGAAGAATTCACAGAAATTGATTTATTCAAGCAAGTCACTGCACTCAAACAATGAAATATGGGAAGGAAAGGGGTAAAATGCTCTGAAGCACCTACATGATTTGGCAATGTTCATTCTGGAAACAGATCAATTTTAGTGGGAGTCTGAAATTCCTGTCTGCATCTGATGGCATGTAAAAAAATCTCACTTAAGTACTGTGAAAATTCTACCTTGACGTAAGCCATTAAATCTGAACCAGAAGGTGAGCCTGATTTCTTATCTGCTGGTACAGTACATTTAAATATATATATATATAAATACAAAATAAGTGTACTATTTACTAATAAGCAATAGAAATAACTTGCCTGGATTTCTTAAATTTTGGATTAAAAAATGAAGACACCCTAGAAATTGATAAAGACATTATTATTTTTATTATTATTATGTGTATTTTAAGTGAGAAAATACAAAACCAAAACCAACAGACCCCTATGAACCTGCTGCTACATGTCACACCTGTGCCTTCAGGCATAAATTGCTATGTCACAGTAACTTTATGCATAAAAAAAAGAACTATCTTTCCATCTGGATATAAACTAATCATTTGAAAACCATTACAATTCTAAACTTGGTGATTTTCATATGCGCATAAAGCTTCTAATCTCTTTTCACCCGTTCAACCTCTGTGGTATTTGTGAGTGGTCAAACATTTTAGTTTGTTTGAATTAACTAATGGCTGAGGGTTTTGTGAAGGTCATCATCCTGGTTTACACAGTTGGCTGATTAACACACACCCAGAGCTAAAAGCATCAGATATTACATTTTGATTTAAGCATCAGCATCTGCAGCACTGCCTGCCTTCAACCTTGACACTGCCCCAAATGTCAGGCACTGCCCCCCAGCCATCAAACCCCTGTCCCCTCCTGAAGGTCGCTGCTTCCACGCGGTCCCTGCTGAGCCCAGGCACTCAGCTCAGCAGCCCCTGTCCCCAGCAGCATCCTGAAGGGGAGCTGGGCTCCACCTGCAGCCCTTCAGCACAGCCAGGCTCGCTCCTGGCTCCCTCTCCTTCCAGGGAATGTGGCACCCTGTGAGGAAAGGAGCCTGCCAAACACTGATCTGACAGGTCCCATCGTTCTGCATCCACCATATGGCCCCTAGTCCTGCCCTCAGAAAATGGGGCATGAAAAAGATCCTCAGCATCCATACAAACCACAAATGTTTCTAAAACTGCAGAGCAGATTTAACATCTGAAATGCTCTTTACTGTCAGAAAAAACCCCATCAGTATTAACTACGTAATACTCAGCAATGGCAGCTTCTGCCTCTTCTCCTGTAGCAAATTTGCTGAAGCTATTGCTCCCACAGCACGCTGCCAAAACACAAGAGAGGAGAGAATGACAAGAAAAGAGAAAGAAGAAAGAAGAGCAAAAACTTAGCCAAAACTTGCTTGGCTTCGACACTTACAAGCGGAAGCAGCCATCTCCCATAACTACACTTGACTGCAGCCCATCACAGAAGGAAAACACAACAGGCAAAGAAGCTGCAGCTGTTACTGGAAAAGATGTACGAAGAAATGCTGCCAAATTTATTTCCAAAAGTATCACAAACCTGAACATCCCAGGAACACTGAGTGTCTGCAATACGGCGCTATGTAAAGGAGATAAGAAATGCCATTCTGTGTGTTTATCTGCCTGCATGAAAGAAAGGAAAATGTAAATATTCATTGCCTCATAAAAACTAAACAAAAACCCTGCAATTTTTTTTGTCAATGACCCTGAGGCCAAAGGGATAAGGAGCAGAAGACCCTGATTGGGAAGAGTGGCTCTCTTTAGGGACACTTGTAGGGTGTTGGAAGTTACGATAACATTTAATTTCAGAGCTCTTTCCAACACATCATTTAGGTGTAAGATATTAAATGGAAAAAAGAAATGCAGCATCACGTAAACGTAGGCAAAAAGCAACAAAAAAAGCATAGGTATAACTTGTATAAACTAATGTAATTAGAATTGCTGATACTTTAATTATATCTAATAAAATTATACAGCAGGGAGATTGTCACAGCATGGGGTCATCACTGTACTGTGGGCAGAAGCAGATGCCTGTTGCACATATCTGAAGATTTTTAAAACCTTCCTGCATAACTGTACTAAAAAGTGGCCATTTAGAAACCTCTTTGTGATGACAACCAGAAGGGCTACCTTAATTTTCACATATTATCCAGACCCTACAGTATTTTGTTGAATAGTCACACAGAATGACAGCTCTCGAAGGTGTCAAACACTGCTGTTCACCACAGCCCAGCACTAAACCTGAACCTTTCAATCATGGCTTTAGCTCTGGGTTCTGTTAGCTGCCTCACCCACCTCCTGAGCCAGCCCAGCGAGGTGATGGGGGTACCCCTGACCGCCTGTCCACGCACAGTCAGCACTTCAGGGGAATGCAACACTGAGCCAGGCTGAGAGGCTCAACCATTTGTGGGTAAAAGGAACAAAACCTATGTCATAGTGTCCATTTAGGAGTTATTTTACCTGCACCCCAAGCCTTAACCTCCCTCCAATATGAAAAGTGTACCTTGGAGTCTGAACCTGAAGGAAAAAAAAAAAAATCCCATTATGTTGAATGCTCAAGGAACAAACAACAACATGAATTCTGAGTCATTATTAACCTAACAGACCATCAAGTGCAAATACTCTTAACTGTGATTTAATTAATGTTTTAATAATTACAGCTTTTCTTAACAAATACTTCCATGCCTTCTACAGATGATTAGGAAAAAAAAAAAGAAATAGAAATTCAGTTCCATCACAATAGAGCCAAAGGAGTGCTTCAAATGAGGCTGCATTTGCACAAAGAAAGCTTGAGGAAGCAGACACATACTCTGTGTCCCAGGATGGATCCCCAGCCTGACCAAACCCCTCAGAGCTGCACCCCAATCTCGTTTCTCACACGTCCCACTAGGAGCAGCCCCATCACTGCTTTCCTCACCTGGACCTCACCAGGATTTCTCCAGCTCCTGCAGCACAGGCTGTGCTGTCTGGCTCTGCAGAGAGGGCATCAAACCCCTCCCCTTGGGCACTGCAGGCATTTCTGCTTCAGGAGACACCAGGGCAAAGTCAAGTTTCAAGTTTTCTAATTGATACAACTTGCCTGAGGCTGACAGGTGTGCACCTGTGGGGATGTATAACATATATATGCATAGACCTTCTCTTTTCTCTCCTCATTCCCAAAGAGTGACTAAAAAGTCATCTGGAAATTCACTAAATAACCTGAGAAATCAAATAAGATTGATTTCTGCTATTTTTGATGAATGAGTTGCACATAGACAGGTGATGCCAGCAACACAGGCCATACAGAGAAGGGAAAAAAGCCCAGGGAGCAGCACAGTCAGAAACATTACACCTCTGTCATTCAGGAGGGCAACACATTAACTGATGATAAATCAACTCCACAACATTTCAGTTTATGGAAGCCAATTTCAAATCCTGAAATGTATAACAGTTAAGAGCCCTGAGAAAATTAAACATTGCTTTGGTTTCCAAGGATTTGGCTTTGAGAGCAGCAATAGATAATATGGTAAATACATGGGAAAAGATGGGATTGCTTTAAGTGAAGCAGCTTCCAGAAGAGGCAATGTTTGAAGAATTGCTCTCTCTGCTTGGAAGGCATAAGCCATGGGCTAAGAAAGGAACAGCATTTCACAGTCATTGCAAACAGACTGGCTTTTCTCACTGAAACTATCTTATCCTAAACATGACTTCTAAAATTAATGGAACCAAATTACCCAGGTTTTCATATGAGGAAAAAAAAAAAAAAAAAAAAAAAGAGGGAAGAGAAAAAAAAGAGCTAGTAGATGTGTTGAAATGAAGTTGTAATATTTAATCAGTATTAAAACTGAGTTGGGAGCCAATCGATACCCAATAAATTCATTTTGGTGGAAAACTATTTAAATTACAGGCTATTAAAGGATTTCTCCCCTCTAGTGAATTGATGTCTCACTTCCACAGAGAACTTCCGCAGTGTTTTATTTAAAAATTCAATTAACCCTTTGATTAATGAAGAAGTAATTTATTGTACTGTTCTGACAGGCAAAGATGTTATGGACTTTACTAACATTTATAATAGATCTATTTTTAAATTATGAAGAACTATCCTTTTAAATTCATTTTGAGAACCAATCACGTTTCCCCAGTTCTAGCTGTAGCAGATCCACGGTGCCGATGCTGAAGTGAATGAACATCCCTGAGATCTGGGCAAATTCAGCCTCCCCAGCCTCAGCCCCAGAGCCCCCAGTTCCCCATCCCTGCTTTGTGAACAGGGACACAGCCCAGCTGGAATTCAGATTGCTTTTCTGATCCGGATTAAAAAACAATTGCTGTTCTCCAAAAGACACTGATACAATTGGTGTTAGAGCTACAGCAAAAGATAAAGTTTCATGCAGACATTGATCATTCCCATCTGCATAATTGTTGTTAAAACCTTGGGAGCTTCCTTGAATTTTGCATTCAGTAGAGACACTTTACCCTGTACCATTGTGTTTTTGTTATGATAATTTAAAATTGACAACATTATTTTTCATGACAGAAACAGTTTGTGATATTCCATGAATATTAACATTTCAATAAAATATCTGCATTTTGATAAACCATAGTGTTTAAAAAGTTATTAAAATAATCTGAATCAGATTTCTTTTTTTCCTTATACGGCATAGTACAAAGTTACAGTATTTCATAAGATGTTATTTTAAAATGTATGTAGGTTCCTTATTCTTCCTTTTACTACATCCCAAAAATAAGAATCCCTGCATTTTGGGTTGTGTGTGAACATCACTGTAAGACTTGACAGAATCAGAAAGAAGAATGTTTGTCACATATGAAAAGCAGCACCAATAATTATTCAATGAATTTAGAAATCAACTCCAGCAGGGAAGTGTATGAGATTCCTGCTGATATTGGTCATCTGAGAAATAATGATTTATTGCTGTTCAGTGCATGCTCACTTGCGTGGATACCATTTCCTGCTATGAAATCAAAACAAACTAAGAAGTCCAAACATAAGCATGGTTCATTCAAGACACTGAGAAATAAATTGAATACTAATAAGTATGTTTACCACAGCTGATTCAGTCCATGTTCAAGAAGTGTAAAACATGTAAAACCCCTAATGTTGTCAAGTTAAGCTTGTATTTTTTTTGTTAATGTCTTTAGAGCTAAGTACTTCCCTGCACAAAATTAAAGGGAGATTCTATAACATTCATTTTTTCAGAACATTCCTTACATTGGCTATTACTTCTCTTAATCTCTATTCACAACTTTACTCATTTGAACGCAGTTATTTTTGATTTACAGCAAGGCATTCAGACTCTGCCTGTGAAATTTTAAATTAACTCTGATGATTTAACAGGAGAAAAAAAACCCCAAAAACTAAACCAAACTTTCAAATTTGGCCTTTCAATTTGTGCCTTGAACTATATACACATTTGATGGCTGGATATGAAATGGGAATTAGCATATGCATGAAAAGCAGCCACAGTAACACAGAACATAAGAATATGAAGCACTAGACCCCAGAGACTCATCATAAACAGGAATGGAGACTAGATTATTCAAAAGAAAAGTGGAATGCCCCAAAAAAGTAGTATTTAGGGTTTTTTTTTTGTGAAGTACTAGAAGGCCTACTCAATCACAGACTGATTTCCATGAGCAAAGGGTGAAGCTCAGCCACTGATCCCTGCAGCAGCTCCTTGGGGGCTGCAGCCACGGGGATGAGAGGACACAAACAATTCCTGCTGCCTGTTGCCACACAAGCAATGCTATCACCATATCTGGCTCCTCCAGTTGCCCCAAAGCATTTAATCAGTAACACCAAGGGTCCTGTTTTAACTAGAATATGCACATTTGGAACTAATAAGCAAGTTTTCCAGAAAAAAGAAAAGCAATGAGAAACTGTTGTTTCCAGTCTGTAATGCTATTTCAACCTCAAGTTGGTAGAATTAACAATTCTAAAACTCTACAGCAATGCCAGATGCTGCAGCCAGTTGTTGCTGACTATTTAAAAAAAAAAAAAGTAATTTTGAACACATCCTGACAGTATGATGCTCTTACAACTCTTTCGTTTCTTAGACTTCCAGCTGGGAAATGATAACTGGAAGACATCTGTCCCTATATATTCCAAAAATCTGTAAAGGACAAGCTTTTTATCAGACTGGTGACAGCTTTTTGTTGAAAATATAATTTCTCAGTTAATCAATTATCTATCCAATTAGATAGCTTTTTGAATAAATCCATCTTTTCAGAACAGGGAATGACAACTCCTCAGCCTCCCACTAATATCCTACAAATATCCTAATCAGCTTCCTACAGTCATCCATGCTCTCTGAAGCAAAAGCCTGATTGGGTCTCCTTGTAATTGTGAGCCTAACTTCATCTAATAGCTCTTGCTAAGTAATAAGCTTACCAGATATCACACAAAAATTATGGCACCAAGTTGAATGCATACTTTGTACTGCTCCTGAATGAATATGAATGCCTGTTTAACTTTACTTAGCTCTTGATCCTGATTCCATTCAGCTCACAGAAGAAAAACAGTCCTTGATATTAATGCAGCAGAATCAAGTCGGCAGGCACATTACCCACTCAATTTCTGCAGAATACAGTTAAGAGTATTTAGCTCTAGTTAAATTAATGCCTATGCACTCCTAAGATTGGGTTCAAATATTTGAAATTCAAGAGCCAAATATTACAGGCTGGAAGATGACTCCGTTCTGATCCAGCTGTCCTAGAGCTGCTGACAGGTTTGAGTCAGGGTGACCAGATCATTCTGTCGCTGAGGTGACAAGTCCTTCCACTGCAGCCACCATGCTGGAGGCTCAGACAGTCTGTCCAGCGCTGGAGGATATGTGGAAAGAGGAAAAAAGGACTTTCTGAAGAAGACAGTGACCTCCAGATGATCTCCAACCCTTCCTCCCAACTAAAATGCTTTGCGGTTCCCTAACACAGGCTTAAGCCCAGGACACCAATTGCCTTTTTAAAGCATAACTAAAAAAAAGGATTTACATAGTTCCAGTATGAGGCCACAAATAGAACTGGCTGTTCAAAAGGACCTTTCAAAGCCAGAACTGTGCCTTTTGATATCTGATTTATTTATGCAGTCCTCCATAAAATAATTGCCTGTGAAGTGCCAAGTGCCTAAAATTTTTACACTTCCACTTGAGATGAGAACAATCAGGCATGGACTTAATTCCACTCACAACTGTATCCCAGGTTACCTACCTTTTCCCCTCCTCAGTTATGATTACACATGTACTTAAGAGAAACTCACAAATGAGGAGCCTTTTGACACACAGAAAAAACCCTACTTTTCTGGTCTTAGAAAATGGAATCGCATAAAAAAACCTCTACTTTTCTGGCGAATTTTAAGGCTAAAATGATCATTTTAGCCTTAAAATTCGCCAGAAAAGTAGGGTTTTTTTCTATGTGATTACATTTGAAATCTTCCAGTGTTGGTTTTTTTTTTGGTTTTTTTTTTGTTTTGTTTTGTTTTTTTTTTATTAAAGAGAAATCTTGCCAACATCACAGTCAGATGTTGGCTACTTGTACTCCATCAGCGACTTCACTCTCACCAGTCATACAGCAAAGTCAACCAATTGCTACTTTGTTCCACTTCCTCAAAGCAGATGAACAAAAATTTGCAGCAGTAAGCACAAACCAGAAGCATTTGAATTTTAACTGGAACAGTAAGGTCAAAATGATCTGTGCTTACACAGCCAAGTGGAGTAACACAGGGTATGAAATGACATTGGGTGAGTATTCCAAGAGTTAATGGATACCGAGGGGGACACAAATAAATTTATGTTGATATTTTGATGGAGAATTTGAAAGAGATTAGGTTTATGGTATGCTCCTGAGGGAGCCCTGACCAAGATAAGGAGTATGAGCTATGAGACTTCATTTCTGAGAATTACTTAGGAAAAAAATAAAAAAAAGCAGCCAGAGAAGTTTTGATGACTGGTATACAGAGACTTATACCTGGCTTGCAGTCCTCGGGGAAGAGTTAAAAAGAGTCCAAGAAATAATGGATTTTCAAGCAAAAATGTGATATATTGAAAACAAGTGAATAGGAAATACAAAGGCAGTAGTGGAAATGAAAGCAGGATTATTCTGGTGAACCCAGAAATCCAGGAAATTGTAAATAAGACATTTAAACCAGCGTGAAGACAGATTCATTGAAGTCCTTGGGATTTAAATGTCATTGTTCTATTTTTAGATACCTGGTATTTAACACAAAATATGACCTGTAATAATTGATATTTAACTACTATATTCAATTTGTAAACATGATAAAAAGGAAAAGACAAGATGCCTGTTTTATAGAAGACGGCTGTTATGAAGACGGCTTTGCAAGGACAGTGATGAAAATTAGAAGGGTTTAGTCTACCTCCTCTGAGATAGCATACTGTACACATCAGCCCCTCACTGTCTGATTCACTAATTTGCATGAGCACTATAATTGACAGCTTGTTAACAGCTTATTAGGGACTTAGAAACCCTGTAACAAACACCACACGAAAAACAAGAGTGGACAGAGGCTCGAGCCTTAAGTGCTATTTTAATGATCCCAGCTGAAACCTGCAGATCAAACAGTGCCTCTTGATTGCAGAAGGAATAATTATGACTGGGGTGGGGCTAGAAAATCAGCAGATAGAGGAGTGAGAGTACACAAACAGCCCCGCCAGGTCAGACAAATGGTCAGTCTGCCCAGTTCCTTATTTCCAGCAGCAGCAACCACAGGGATAGCTCCCACATATTCAGCCTCAAGCAATCTGCAACTAAGGGGACTGCCTAAGCCAGGAGTGGTGTTTCATGTCTAATAACCAGTGATTTTTTTTTTTTTTTTTTTTTTTTGCTATGAATCTCTCTAAATGCATTTTGAACCTGTGCAAAGTTTGAGCACAATTAAATGGTTTAAAGTACCTTGGTATTGCAAATCCTTTTGTAGATATTATCGTAGTGCTAATTAATGGGGGGGGGGGTAAAATAAACAAATAAAATTAATATGTAAGCTGAAACTCCTATTTTCTTGAACTTCTAAACGTAATGTAGCTACAACATGGCGTTACCACAGCCCACGATGGAAAATGTCTATTAGCATGAATTGCAACATATCACATGAAAGACAATAAAAGCATCATAACACATAGAGAAAGCTATTTGTATTTTCTGGTGAGGGACTACAGAGCTACTGAATGTTGTCCTTACTTATCTTAGGATGAAAGCCTTATTATAAGCTCATTTCAGTTGAACAAATCTCTCTGGGCTCCCTGCTGAGCAAGGCATTTAAACTTTAAAGCTAAAGGCATTCATTTTGCTTTGCTGACAGTGAAAACCTTCCTGCACAAGCTCCACGATGCACATGGAAGCTTTCAGATCGCTCGGTGGCAGAATGCATTAAGGCATTTAGCTGCTTACTGCGTTTCTCTGCAGTGCACGGACATCAAAGGCATTCATTTCCACGGGCACCAAGAGTGGACTCTTCAGAGCAACTATCATCAGCCCGCTCAGGTTTAAGTGCTCTTTAGATTCCAAATACAGAACACGGTGACAAAATATCCTGGGCAATATTTTTTCAGAGCATCCTGAACTCGCTGTTATTGCTGAGGAGTGTTTAGCACCGTGGTCCAGGCACTGGAGAGCTGAGAGGCTCTTTGCTGGGTCATGGCACCTGATATCCATCAGTCGGAAGCAGATGCCTGTCACAGCTTCCTGATGTGCACTGTCCATGTTCCAAACAGCTCCTACTAACAAAGCTCTTTTTTGTTTTCTTTCTAAACAAAAGAATGTTTTGCTGTTTCCTAGATGGTGATCTCTGTCTACGAATATTTACTGTCAAACACAAATATTCCAAAGTCTGACTACACACTGCAAAAAGGACCAAGCACTTCTGCATGCACACTCAGAAGCAACATCCCAAAAGGTTATCTGTACTGGGTGAATCAGAGATCAGAACCAAAGTTTAATCACTTCTGTTCACCCAAGTGTAACATGACCCTAAATCAAACACCTTAACTGTAAAAACTCTCTGCAATAAAAAGCAGGGCAAATAAAAAATAAAATCCATTCCATCTCAGGCCTCTCTTCTATTTTACTTAGCTTAAATTCTAGCTTACACTCACTAGCACCCACTGAAACCAACAGCAGCCTGCAAGGGCAACTTTTGATCATCTATTCTCAGAAGCTGCTTCTATAGTAACACCAAGAAAAGTATTTTAAAATAATGATGCTGTAAATTTGGCAAAAAGAACAGCTTAAAAGAAATACTACCTTCTCTGTTATACTGTGGTGTGGGGAGAAGGATTTTTTTGGGTTGTTTTTTTTTGTTGGCTGGTTAGAATTTTCTTCCAACACTCAGAGCTTACCGTTGCAAATAAGCATGAGAGTTATTTAGTAGTAATTGTTATGAATACATAGATCAGGAAGATTAGGAAATGACTACATGACTGCAGTGTTTGTTTACAGACACTGCATGCAGGTAACAGTACAAAGCTCACAAAATGCAAAAATAAAGCATGAGACCAAGCCAAAATGACACTGAAATCACAGGGGATGATCAATATCTGAAGAGTTAAATGCAGTAATTATGGAAATATTACCTTACCAGACTATGGGTTTAAATTGATATAATAAAGGTAAAAGCAAAACACAAACCAAAACCCCAGCAACCACCATTATCAGTATTAGGTTACAACTTCAAGGAAGATTCTGTACAGGTCAGTCCATACAGATACAGAGACCTAACAACACATTTGTTGCTTGAAAAATACCTTTATCTAGGTCTAGAAAATAAATTTAAGCTATTAACATTTAAATTTTTGAATATTTGAGATATTTTACTTTGAAGTCAAGGGACCACTTCCTTAAACTGAGGAACTGTAGAAATGGTTTTCCTGCTTAACACCAACATTAACAACAGTATTTAACTATTTATTAATAGCAAGACTTCTACCAGTAAATTAACAAAGTTCTTTTCATTGAAAACAGTGATGAAACCATTATTTTTCTGAATGTATTACTGCTACATGTTTCACTTAATGTATTAACTCTGAAAAATTAATAAAACTCAAACACAAGATTAAAAATTAATTAATAATTACATTAAGAGAGAAAATTTTAAGCAGAAGGAAAAATCCATTTTTTATTAAAAAAAACAAGAAATAAGGAGTGGGCATCAACTGTGGTAGAAAAGACTCAAACACTAAGAGAAACTTTCTAATGACAAAGAAAGCAAAGCAGAGGAAGAGAAGAGTGGAATTGATCAGATCATGTGCAGAAACTGTTATGTCATAACCATGGACCAAGTAACCTTTAGAGGTCAGTCTCAGACTGCAGCTAGAAAATATTTCTCTAATTAAAATTAGAAAGTGAAATTATTTTATGAAAATGAAAAATTGTATTTCCTCCCGAAGCTTAAAATAACATGTGCTAAGGAAAATCTGCTGGAGCAGCCACAAGGACAGAAGCAGTTGTGCTCTCAGGGCACCAGGCAGCAAACAGAGCAGTCTGAAGGATCATCTCCAGCACCTTCGGACCAGGAGGAGGCCCCAGGAGGGATCAGCACTTGTGTAGTAACCACCACAGTATTGGTTTCCTGTAAGATTAAGAATTACAACCTATCATTTAACTACTAAAAACCTATTTCATTTTTTCTTTCTCTTTACAAAAGTTTGAACCGATATAACCAATATTAAGAAAAATGACTTAACACTCCACTTTATAAAGTTTAACAAGAATTTTAGTCTGATGTTCAGCAAAGATTACAGATCCATAGTGCTACTGATAAATCATTTATTAGGCTTACAAAAAGAATGAGTTGACTACACAATCTGCTATCTTTTTTCTTAGTCATTTGCTTTTACACTCAGGCTCTGCCGGTTACTCCTTTGAAAATATATTTGTGTAATTTGGTTTAATGATTAAGAATATTACAGAGAGAGCCAACCCATAATACCGTAAATGTGAAAATGGCAAGATTTTAATTTTAAATTCCAAGTGTCCAGCAACTAAGCAGGGCAAGCTGAAAAGAGTAGAAATTGCTACAGCATTGGCCCTGAGTCAACTCTTATATGCTGATTACCTATTGCAACTACCAGTAATTTTGATGGTGTTTGGCAATCTTTATTTTACTTACAAATACTTGCATAAAGGCAAAATAAGGCATTTTAAATAGCCTCAAATCAGTTGCAAGAATAAAACCCAGCTGTATTTACTGTCCTCCTAAAAAGGCCCTACTGCTGCTGTACCAAAATTTGTGGTGCTCCATAACTACCGAAATTGTGATACAAGATGGCATTCACTTTTACCTGACCCTAAGCAATACTATTTTCTACAACTGTAAAGGAGCCACACTATTATATATACTATGCACTATCATAGGATAATCTAAAAAGAACTGGCACAGCTACAATAAAATCATCCTTTTTTGAAGCTTGTTCTTTTTAAATTATCCAAATGCTAGCAGTTGAGGAGAGCCTTTAGTTTCTTTTCACGCTGGCACTGTAAACCCCTTCTTGTTCAAGACTCACATATCCCTCAACTTCTGTCAAAAGCAAGAACAAATTTCCTAACCAAAACTGAAAAGTCCTTGGCTTTTCAAATGACTATAAATTGCATGGCTAAGTGCATATGGCCACAGGGCTGTCACAGTTACTTTTCCTGACAATTCATCATAGCATACTAATTCTGTAATATCATTACTGTGTCTCTTCTCACTGTACTGATCCAGCCAGTTAATTTAATCAACTAATAATAGATTCAGAAATGGATGCAAAGGGCCCTAGCACTTCAAATTATATTACTAGAGATGCACAGCAGTGAAAACAATGTATTCTATACTTGCCATTAAATATAACCCCAGTAAGCTATATTCTTTAAGTATGTTGGAGATTTTCCTTTAAAAGGGAAAGAAAAATATTTCTACAGATTTAGAAAAGGTTCTTTCAATAAGATTAAAAAAGCAGTTTATTTCACACTAAGCATAACTTAAAATTACATTCCATTAATTTGAAGAAAAAATTATAACCAACAACTTAATCAATTATCATAATTACAGGTGAGTTTCAAGGTAAAAAAATACACTGCAGGAAAGAAATACCCATCTGCAGGGGAAGCTAAAGGTGTGTGATTAACAGCAAAGTGAGCCATTCAAAAATGGACAATTAATTTTATTAAATTTTAATCTTCTCTGAAAATGTCAATGATGATTAAAACATTATTCTCCAACACCTCAGACCATTTTGCGTGTCATGAAGACTAATACTTAAACTTTGCAGGATAAAAAAAAAGTAACTCAAAATGTAAGCAAGACTAGAACGCCACTGCATCCAATTTGTCTTCTAAAACATTCACAATCAACGTAGCACCCTGTGAATGTTTTGAATGTGCAACACAGACTTGGAGCTGGTATCTGCTCACTTCAGCTACAAAATGCACACACCCCAAAGGGCACAACCTGCCAGAGGCCACAGACTGAACATGGGAGTAGCCACACTTCGCACAACGAATCCAAACCACACAAATGTGTGTGTGTGTGCACAGCTGGAGCTAACACACAGACCTCTATGTCCTACAGGGTTGAAGTCCTTCAAGACCAAGGTGTTTGCCTGTCCTGCTCTCACAGGCTGATGAGCAGTGCTCTCTCACACCAAGGGCAGAACTCACTGCACAGCTCCTGGCTGCTCCCACTCCCAGCACAGCCCCGGCACCACACTCACCTGAAGCTTCTGGCTGAGCTGCCTCAAGTCCCCTTTGCACTATTGGAACATTAAAAAGGACAAGGATGCCACTCTGGATATAGTGCATTGTGAGAAAAACATGTTCAAAAGACCCAATTTCAACCCCCACACAGAATTTTCTATTTAAGACTAAATCTAGAGGAAATGTCAATGTCAATTCAATTTATGTTTTGGGGACCTTAGACTAAAGTCAGCTCTCTACTTGCTGAGCCAGTTTATGTATTGGGGTCTAAAATATGGCAAAAGGTGTGTTTCCTGATGTAAATAGAGGTAATTTTGGCAAAACTCAGTGAGGAAGGCTGATAGAGATTTATAGACTTACACTCTGGCCATGATTCAGGAAGGCAAATGTTTAACATTTTAAAGGCAATTAGAGGCCTCCAAAATGCAATTAATCTTCTGTACCTGCCAAAGTACCCTCCCTGAAATGAGGGTGCCTGAATTCAGACTTACATTAAGTCCAGACTAAATACATATTTCTTAAAACACATTATGCAGAGTTCACCATGTACCCTCCCTTTCAGGTGTCCAACGTCATTTGTTACTAAGAGTGATTCCAATTATGCCAACCCAGCCTAAAAGCAAGGCATCTGCTTGAGTACCATAATCTAACAAAACAAATAATTTTCCTTTCATCAATATACAACAGCTTTGTTCATTACTGGGAAACGTTAGGTGGTGAAGTATTGAGTGCTATGCATTTTACGCTTAAATCAATGTACTGTCTTGCAGTTATGCCACCTAATGTGTTTTTAAGCCATGCGCTACAGAAATCAATGTGGTTCTTATTTGATATTCAGTGTTAAGTTCAGCCTCATAAATTTAGAATTGCACTCTGTTATTTTGATGGTTATGTATTAACCATGTCCTGTAAGTTTTATGATTTTATATTCAGCCGTGCAGTAAATCACACCAGTTATACACAAATGGCATGTGCTGAATTTACTTTTACTGTCTGTTCTAAAAGAGAAAGTAAAGGATGATTCATTTGACCTATTGGGGAAGAAAAATACAGTATATCAGATAAAATTCAGAAGGTGTATCAGTAGAAAAATTAGGCTCCATATAATTTAACTGTGTCTTTTTTGAGACAAACTGATTTGCAGCAGATAAATGTGTTTGATATACTTAATCTTACCAATATTTTACACGGGAATGGGCACACAACAGTTGATCACTCTCTGGAACACACCTAGCAGGTGCTATGTTATTGTATAGAAGTCTAATGATACACTGAAATGATTAAAAAAAAAAAAAAGATGTACATACAGAACAAAACTCTAGCTCTTTCCCAGCAGCTTCTTGAATGTTTTAATAATGGTAAAAAAAAAAAAATCTTAATTTGTGTTTAAGTATTCAAATAAATTTTTTTTTCTTGTATAAGAAGTATAAGATGCCAGAAAACAAGTGTTCTGCAAGACATGTTTTTTTCAAGAGGAAATTTTGGTTTTATTTATATTTGAAATTTAATGTCTTGCCATGGAACGAACAACAGGTTCCTAGATTGGGTGGAAATAAAGATAGTTTACTCATTTAATTAAATATAGTGAAACAGTGCAATGCCCTTAGTGAGAGAGACGATTACCGATGCAGCAAAGTTCCTCTGCTGTTTTCCACTTTCTCAGGTCAAATCCTGGAACTGAAATCCTTTCATGTTCCAAGTGCTGATAAAGACTGGAATGACCATTTAAAACCACAGTGTGCAGCACTGCAATTTTAATTTTTTTCTAATGCCACTAAAGTTAAAAAAACCCCATTTTTTAAGAATCACAGGACAGACTGCCTGCTTCTCCTGACAGCAATTCAAATAACAGGACATAATGTGACAGCATCTAAGTGTAGTCCAGGAGAAAAACAAGAAAGCTTTCTTTAAAAACTAGTGGTGTATACACTGGACATTCACGTGGATTTCTCTCTGGCCAGACCTCAACAGTTCATTGCTAAATCAGAATAAAATCATGTTAATTTATGCCCACCCACTGGGCTGGAGTGCCATGACTCCAGTGAAGGAGGAGCTGAGCTCTGCCCACCATTCACATTGTTTAAGTTTCTGGGAGCCAAGCCCTGCGCTTTGCAAAGGAAGACATTCAGAACACCTCATTCCACCTATTCTCTTATCATTTTCTCTGCAGAAGGAAAGAAAAACCCCTTCACTACCAGCACACCTGTCTCAGTGCCAGCACCACAGCCCAGAGCAGCCCTGCCTCAGGCAGCGCCTCTGCCCCTACCACAGGGTGCCACTTCAGGCCTTGGACATTGTCTACAATGCTCATTTATGTATCCAAGGTCATTAAAACTCTCTTCTACCACACACAGCAATGCATTATATCCATCTTTTTTAATCTTTGCTTCTCGGTGGGAGAGCTCTGTGCTTTAAAAATCTGCAATGCCTTTTTTTTTTTTCCCCTCCTTCCTACCATGGGAAAAGATTTCCAGCAGCCATTAGCTACAGCCATTTTCACATCTCATTTTAACAAGCTATAAAAGCAGAACAACATGCCAATTACATGAAATAAATAAAATGAGTGGGTACAAGATGGCTAAGAAAACCTCTTGCACTGCATATATTTGTTAGAGAGTGTATTAGAGTTTCACTAATGCATTTATAATCCTGCAGAACAGTCTGGCACATCTGCATCTTCAGTACAACAGAACGGCAAAGATGATAGAATCCTCTGAGAATTTCTATTTGAAATAATTTTAGATCTGTTTTATGTATACCAAGGAAGCTGCCAGTCAATCTGATCTTCAAACACGCTGAATTCCACAGAGGGAATTCTAGTAAACTGCAGACTGTTCACCTAAATGCATTTATTTCAGCAACATGAAAACTAGTGGCTGTGTTTGGCTAATAATATGTTGCACATTTGGAACTTTGTTAAATACCTTAATTGTGTAGCACAGAATAAGGCAGTTAATTTACACAAAAGGACACAGAGGTGAATTCTATGTCTACATCTTTGAACAAAATAAGTAAATTCACTGAACATATGGCTTATTAAATTTAATAGTTCCTCTCCAAGATGATTCTGATTGCCATGTTTTGAAAGATAGGATTTAAAAAAAAATTCTTTTGGATATTTGCCGTTAAGCAGATATGCCATCTGTCTCTCCAAATGAAAAGAAACTCAAGACTTTGATTACTATTTTCCTAACCAAGATTTAGGGTAATGTATTTCTAGTACACTGATTAACTAGATCTGACATCACATCTTGGACCTGTTTATTATTCTTTTTCAAAGAACTACCCACATACGTGCCCAAGTGTACTACATGATGTGTGATGAGAGGAGCATAAGGAAGCACCATCACCTCTCACATCACTTTCAAGTTCTGCTGGTGACACCGTGTTATTCAAACAGGCATCTTGTATTTGCACTCCAGTTTTAAGGATGCAGATGTCTAAAGCATAACATAATGCTCCAAACTGGACTTGGAATTTCTGTCAGAAAATGCTCACACTAAAAGAAGAGAAAATAAAAAAGGAAGCCACTTGCAAATTTCATTGTAAAAATCTATTGCAAATAGGATGCTTGACTGAGCAGGTCACACAAAGTCTAAGCCTGACAGTATGCCAAATTCTTGTAATTTGCATATTTTATACTTCAGATCCTCAGAAGCCCAGCTCATTTTTCCTGTCTAGTTATTTTCCAGGGAAATCTTTTTTGCCAGTAGCCTTCAAGCCCATACAAGCAGTAACTCACCTGTGTCTGAACAAGAGCGATTCTTTCCTTCCCCCTGCTAAATGCACAGGTTGTGCATCTACTTCCTAAGTGACTGAGTGTCTGTTTCAAGCCTGGCATGATGCAGGAGAGCAGCCAGGAGCAGCAATCAATGGACTAATGGCCCCTGCTCAGCCACAGGGACCTGTGGGATGACCCAGCATTGCTGCTGCAGGAGCACTGCACGGGAGGTTCTGCCTGCTGAAATCACAGGGAGCCTCAGCTCTGACTCTGGGCACATTGTGTTCAGCACTTCAGAACAGAGCTGAGCAAAAATAAACCAGTGATGCACAGGGATGGGCATGGCAGAAATCCACAACTGGTAAAAGCACAAAAAACAAAACAAAATAAAAAAAAAAAAACAAAAACAAACCCAAATCAGGCTTCAGTACCCAATTCCTATGCATATTACTGAAGTCCTCTGACTTATTGCTACAACATTTGCCTGCTGTATCAATCACAGTATTAATCAAAGCACTTTTGAATGAGAGCTGGCCTCCTAACCCAGCCCTGGCTCCTAACCCAACCTGTACCCCTCAAACAGCAAAAGCTCTGTGTGGCACTGTCCCCTGTGCCCTTGGCCACCATCCCTGTGACACTCCTTTTTCTGGACACCATAGACAGAAATGGGTTATATAAAGGTTGCAAAGGTGGTTTTAAAAACTGTATTTTAAGCTTTTTTTTTTTTTTTGGGCTGGGACAGACCAGCTAAAGCAGGGGCTGCTGCCTGCCTTCTGCCAGAGGAGCTGCAGATAACACTGGCACAAGGTACCACCAGCACAGGAACACTTTTTCACATTTTAACTTCACAAGAAGCACCAACAGCAATAAGGCTGAAGCATTTTGCAATGCAGTTCAATGAAGTATGTAAATAATATATAACCCCACAGGGGCCAGAGCAGAGCTGTGATACAGTTGGACAAATAAGACATAGGAAAGCGTGTGAGAACCAAAACCTGACAGATAAGAGTTGCAAAACAAGCAGCAAAAACGTCCAGAGGAACGTGATCAAAAGGAAGATGTGTTATGCTTGGAGGAGACGAGATCCTTGCTGTTGGGGGAGGAGGAGAAGAAGCAGGAAGACACTGAGGAAAGGGGAGCACAGCTCCTCACTGACAGCAGCAATGCTCAGGGGCTCACCAGACACCACCCCAGGTGTGACCCAAGCCCTCAGGTGCTGCCCATTACAGTCCCATGTGAGAGTACACCTGGGTGACCAACAAACCCTAGGGAACAAAATTACCCTGAGATAACTTTTCTTCCAAATATTTCAGTCAGATTGTGAAGCAGAACTCAAGCACTTGTTCAACATACAGGAATTTAGCTGTTTAAGCTAAGTTCATGTAAATTTAGCTATTTTAGCCATTGCTAAAAAGGGCTGCTTGGCAAGGGTTCTGTATTAGCACCTCAGTAACAGCAGCTAAAACACATTTACCTAATGGGATGGAGCTTTCATAGAAACTCTGTACAAAATTATCACAATTCACTTACTGGACTTTATGTTTCAATTAGATAAGAAAGAGTCTATTAAAAAAATTGCCTCTGACATTTTAATGCCTCAGACTTCTGAAACTCTTTAAAAGATAAGTCAGTATTTTCAGACCATCAGGAAACAGAACCAACTACATCAGGTTTGCAGCCATTTCCCAGACTGGTGAATGCTTTATTGGGCACAAATAAATGGAGTATGGACTACACTCAGGTACGCTGAGCACTGCTGGAGCTGTGCAGGCTTATTCCAGGTTCCAGACCCAAAACCATCAGATTTTTGTAGCATTGCCAACAGTTTATATGCAGGCAAACTAGAACTTTCCTCCATCATTGTTGATCAATCATAATAATGAAGTTGCTCTCTGATTGTTTCTCAAAATCCTTTTTGAAACACCATTAGTATTGTTTTATTAAAGCTTATAGACTTGCAGAACCAAGATTTTAGTTTCCAATTCTTGAAGAATGTTCAAGAATGTTCTTTTGAATGTTGAGATGTACTAAACTTGATTACAACCTATTGTGGTTACAACACAAGCATCATAACAGCTCAGAGAGTTGTAGGACTCAGCCTTTCATAAATAAGTAAAATAGATCTTGAAAATTATATAGACTGTAATAAAAACTATAAATTTAATTACAGTGTCTATTTGTTTTGGGGGTATAGGCATGGCTTAGCTATGAATCTGTTGTCAGAATCTCCAATACACTCTCCTTTCTTGCTGCTAGCTTTTCTTGCAGCTGATCTGTTAGAAGAGGTTTCACTATGGTTGTATTCTAATGCAAAAAATAATCACTAACCAAATGATAAATGCATTCACAACTGCATTTAAAGCATGAATGAGTCATATACATGCTCACATATGAAATCTGAAACAGAAATTATCATAGTGTGAGGTGTTTTGGTCCAGCATTTCTTTTAGATACATATGTCTGGTTGCTCTGAAAATCTGTTGGGGTTTTATTAAATAGCATTTTTTTTTCACAGTTATAGAGTCAAGTCTGTTAGAATTCCTGTCAGAAATACACAACTTTGGTTCATGCTGATGTATGTTAGCTGATTACTTTCAGCTTTAAGCATCATTTTGGGTTTGTGTTCTTTAGAGGAATCACAGGAAGGCAGAACCAGGAGGGCCTGAGAGGCACCAAAGGCTTCTGTAGAGCCCCTGCCCCACTCCTGATTTTCATGTCACAGCAGCCCAGCCCCTCTGCAAGCACAGTGACTGATCAAATGAGGTTTTGAGCTCATTTTCCTCATCCTGCTCACTCTGTCTCTGCTCAGGTTCCTCTGTCACAGCTCTGCCTGCTGCTCCACAACCAGCTCCTGACAGCATCTCCAGGACTGTGGCTGCGCTGATTTCAAAGTCACTCTCTTCCTTCCCTCTCCTTGCACAAGTTTGTACATCTTTATAATACCTTCTGATTAATTTATCACATAGTAAAGATTTTTAAAAAATCATTATCCTTTTGATCTAAAAATCCTTATATTTCATCTTTAATATGTTCTTTTGAGAGGTTCTTTCTGGAGAACTTGCCACATACGTTCTACTCCTCTGAGACATAACAGCGAAACTCAAGAAATACTTCAAATCACATCTAAAATGGTTTGAAAAGATTTGTTTGTAGAAAAAAAGCAACACTGCTTTCAAGCTAAGAAAAAAATCTAGTATATTGCAGTAAATATGGCACAAGAAGACTAACAAAAAGGAAATGTATGAAACCAATATTTGAAAGAGTGTCAAAATTTATCACCACAGAGGTGATCTGAAGCATTTTTAACATTCCATTACTTCATGAACTAGACTCAAATAAGGAGGGACAAAAGTCAGGAAAAGGAAAATATTGATTTCTTCAGATAGTTTTTCTAAGATGATCATTATTTCTGTAAGATGATCTGTTCCTCCATTTGTTTTAAGCCATGCAAAGAATTCATCAGATGGAGAGAGAGAGAATAACCCTCATTTTGCACATTAATACTGTAACATTCTGCTTTATAAAGAGTGCTTTTAAGCCATCACGTGTCAAACGAGACTAGGAGATTATCTGGAACCACATTAATGTCTTAAGCTCGAGGCACTATGTTACATTAGAAAAAATGTAGGAAAGTGGAATAAATTATTTTTCAGACAAAGACAGGTAAATGCCATATTTTTACCAGCATTGAAAATGATGGGGGGGAAAGATGGTGAAAAGTATCAGTTAAAACAACAACAACAACAACAACAACAAAACAACAGCCCCCCCCCAAAAAAAACCTTTAATACAAAATATCAGAGAACTGACCAAAGCCAGAAAAAGCACAGTGATGCCTGCTCTACCTCTTTTACTCTTCACCATGTAGAATTGTTTATCTTCATGATGCTGACTGTGAAGTCCTCAGAATTCTGTCCAAATCCTCCCCCTCAGCTCCGGCCTTCAAGCCAAAGCACTGCAGTACTGGCTGTTACCAGAGAGTTTTCTCAGGATCTTTAGCAAAACAGCTGGACTGATGATAATACATAAAACTCTGATTATCAATATCTGCCTGCTGTGGTTATAGGTCAGTCTCCTAACATGTATCACAGGTCTCATTATATTTTTTCCTTAAAAAACCCCCAAAACCCCCACATAACCGTAATGGCACTAGGCTGTCTTCATCTGTCCTGCTACCTAGAAAAGTAAAATACAATTAATTAATTCAAACCACATAAAAAATGTGAAAACATATGGGAAATTATGCTTTAAATGAATAGAAACCTTCATTGGGAAAGATTAGATGGCACTCTGTCACCCACAAGAGCTGGGCTCCATTATGTACAGAGTGTCCTTATTCCTGTGAAGGACATTTAGCCCACAAATAGAGAGGCTTCAGGGGACAGGACAGGGAGTCCTGATTGAGACAGAGGACACACTTGGAGTGTGATTCAATCCCAAAATTTAGGATTAAACTGAATATGCATACCCATCTTCAAATACTCTCGGGGAAGTCAAATTATAGGTTAAGAAATAAAGTATCTGAAAGAATTAAATCTGGCTAAGTATCACAACAGAAGTGGTCTTGAAATATGCAGTAATTTTCCAGAAAATTAGAACTGGCAAATGAATATAGATGATTGAGACTCAAGGAGCCTTTGAGAAGCTGCCCAGGGATATATTGACAGGACTGGGCACATAAGGATTATTATTTCACTATTTAATACTGAAAATGTAGGGAACTTTGTGAAAGAAGGAAACTAACTGATTTACATATATTATTAGCTTCAGAAATACAGCTTGGAAAGTTTGCTATACTAAAAGAAGCTTTAAAGTGAACCAGAATAAAGTTTCAGAACTTATTCTCTGAATTGCTTTGGGTTGCTTTTGAAGAGCAGCACACCCAGCACACACGGTGAGCAGTTGGTTTGGATGGCAGATTCCTGGTGTTCCATTGGCTGCCCCACACCTGGAACCTCTTTGGACTCCTCTTTCCTTTGCCCCTCTGGTCAGAGTTTTAACCTTGACCTAATCCTCCAGTGCACTACCTGTGCACTGAAAAAAACTGATCAGAAACAACTTTTTAACACAAGAGTCAGTGATGTCCTGTTTCACTGAGCAAAAGAAGTTTAAATAGGAAAAAGAGTAAAAGAACTACAAAAGACAAATTCCAGTCACTTAAGCAATTACAGCCATCCCTTCTTTTGTCCATATCCACGCTGTGTAATATAGCTGGAGGGTACAGCATTATGTGGGAGGTATAAATAGCACATGCCTCCTTAAAATAATTCCCTTCTTAAAGAAAACTGGAAAGAGGAGTAACTTCACTGTAATTCATCTCATTTCAAGTTTACTAAATATAAGTCTTCTGTGGAAAACTGATAAACCTATTTATCTAGTGCCACTCAAGTTAAAAAACAAAATAAATTCCCCCAGGAATCACGATTACTCATTCTTACAACTCAGCATCTCAGGAAACAGAAGCTATATTTTCACTCTTGAACGCTAATTTGATGTTGAGAAAAGTCCCTTAACCATTTGTGTGAAAAAATCCAACTGCTACCTCTCAATATTTCTGAATGACAGTCATGGCTCTGAGCAAACAAATGATGCTCACACATTGTGCCTTGCCTACAGGCATGTTGCTGTAATGGAGTGATATTATGCCTTTTTACAAGATGGTATCTCAGTTTCAATAGGGCAAACATGGCAAGGAAGTTTTGATTTCCATGGACTCCTTGGACTTTCAGGCAAATACAATTTCACCCACTCAGTGATGATCTTGTCCCATCAGCAACGTGCTACTGAAAAGCCTGAATGACTTGAACAGTCAGCAGTTCCTGAGATATTTATAACAACTTCAGAAACCACAAAAGTCATCCTTCCTACTGAATAACTGCTCAGCTGCAAGAGAGATGCTATTTGAATGCCCTCAATAATACCAGCATGCTTCTTAATAAAATGAAAACTAAAAAACTACCAAAGTGTCTTCTTCCATCTCAGCCTGTAGGAAATCAAGCTTGCTAAGTTCATATTTTTTATTTCATTTACCCAGATTGCTGCATGATGTATTTGGGAGCCCAGAGAAAATATCAAAGGACAGAAGGTATGAATATAAGTTTGTACTGCATCTAAATACAGTCTGATATGTCTGAGGATGAACTGTACTTGTGGTACATTCCAGGAATCAGCTATGCTTCTTAGAGTCCAGCTTGTGTAAATCTCTCTTTCAGACCTGAGCACAGATGGAAAATCACTGTGCAAACACAGACTAATGAACAAAGAGTACATACAAGCCTCAGGATCTTATACATGTTCAATGTTAGGGCAGGTGCCTCCAGAAGCCAGCAACGTTGTAGTAGCTACACCTCCTTCTGGAACTTCAATTCACAAAAAAAACCTGCCTCTTCCTCTGACACCGGTGCTGTTCTGCTGCACAGTACTAAGCATCCAGAACTTGTGGGTATTTTCAGGGTAAGAAATGAGTTTGTACACCACTACAGTGTAAGTGGTGCTGATGAAATGTAAGAAACCCAAAGGGACACCAGGAAAACAGCCCTGTTTTAGCACTGGGTTGTGCCAACTACTGTTTTAATCTACACATAGATCTTTTGCCAGTTTTCTCCATAAGGCCATTTTTTTGCCATTTCTTTACACAACTAAAAGGCGTGGTGCCATATAGAAACAGTGCCTTTCCCAAAAGTCAGTGGGTTTAGCACATGAACATGGAAGATCACAGCAATGGCACCCTCTGATGACAAAGAGAAGCACAAAATGGGGGTCAGTTATTGGGGCTGGGAAAAACATATAAAGCTACTTTACATAAATCTGTTTCATGGACAGGAGTCCCACTGCAAGCTGAAAAATGTAGGGAGTTAGCTTTAAGAACAATGATAACAAGCCTTTGAGAGCAGGTAACTTTAGGAAAAGACAAATTCTTCAAGGTACTTCCATCTCCCCAGTATCATCACATCTTTCTTTTATGGGTTTAGCCTAACCTGATGTTCTTTAACCACGAGAGAGACAAAATATAAATTGAAAAAATGGTCCTCTACTTTTACCAGAGATAGTGTTTCTTGTTCACAGATGGTTAAGATTTGAGCATGGTCTCTGTGGTGCTACCAACAGCTTTTGAGGTGTTGAAGAACTTTGATGAGAGGTCTGCGAGCCAAAGACTGAACAGGCAAGTGGACAAACAGCTGCTCATAAGAAACCTCTCACTTGATTTGAGAGGCAGAGCTTCAGCCCTCCTGAATCACTGCCAATCATCCCCTGAGCTTCTTACAGGAAGAGCGTAGAGAAGAGAGTCAGCAATTTCAAATGCTACAGAGAGGCTGAACAAATAGATAAAAGTACTTCCCTTATCGCTGCCAAGGAAGGAGAGTGTCATAGAACTTGTAAAAGCTTAAATTAAGGAGAAAGTTGTCTGTAACCTGTGTGAAATATAAGGAAATTAAAAGCAAAGAAAAAAGTTAATTTTCAGGTTGCTTCTATAGTATCTGGCAGAAGTCATTCAATTCTGCTTTTGCAAAAAGTTACAAAAGAACATTTTACTGATAAAAAACACCCAAACAAAAAACCCCAAACAGCATCACCAACAAAATTAGGCTTATTAATTAGATTTTCTCTCCTTTGACCTAAGGAGTGGAACTTAGAAGCATGTTTCATAACTTGCTACCTAAGAATTAAGTGAAAAAAGTTTTATAATACAAGAGAGTAAAAGATGAATAATATCCTTCAAAACTCATTAATTATGGGATAATTCAGTTTTCAAAAAGCTCTATTTAGTCTAATATATACATATGAAACATTTCCTATCCATTTTCCATCTGAAGGGGAATTCTATCCTACCTGAGTAGAACGTGACACTTCAACATCACATTAACAATCAATTCAAACCCATTGCCTTCGACAAGCTGACAGATTCCTTGAAAAGAACAGTGAGCAGAGTGTAAACACAAAGCACATCCCACGAAATATTTAGAAAATGAAATGACACTTAAACAGCCACCTACATGTCACTTTACACATGTGACAGTAGGCAATCACTGCAGCACCTGAGCTGATTGGCCAGACCCAGGCTGAGCTTTATAAATGAAGTATTGACTAGAAAAAGCAGTGTGTATCTTGATGCAATTATGCACTAATCAATGAAGTATGCAAGTAATTGTAATTAGGGAGATTATTAATAGTGAGATACTAATACGTGAGGAAAGGTACCAGTCTCTGGTGTGACTAAGTTAGAGGAAGCTTTTGGTAAAAATTTCTCATTTTGAAAGGCAAGACAAAATACATTCAGAGTATGGATTCCCCATGATCTGTGCTTCAGTTTACAAGGGAAAAGTAAAATGCTTAGGTTTTGTTTCACTTTATTAAGTTTAGTTAAACACCAAGTAAGACAAACCTGCAAACCTTCCTGCAAAGGTTTTATCATTCATCAGCCACACACAATGCATTTAGCACCAAGCTGGATTGACTTTATCAGACACAGATCTCTTTTATAGAAAAGAATAAAAAGGCATTATTCTAACTCAGTTATGGATTGAACAAAGGCGCTGCGGCTTGCTTACCTAGGTGACCTATATCATCTAAGTTTTCTTTTATAAAACTAATAATTGACAAACTGAATAATGTGCTGTAATGGAGTTCTTGTTAAACAGTTTCATCATTTCTCTACTAGATGGAAAGGCTCATGATTAAATAATAATTGAAAAATCTTGTGGTTATTTTGAGAGTTTTTTTTTTAAAAGCTCTCCATGTTGTGACCTTCACACAGTGATGTAGATACAGCTGCAGGCAAAAGCTCTTTCCTTAGAATTCAGGAAAAAGGAAGATCCCAGCTAACCTCAGCAGTTTATGAACCCAGCTGCTGCAGTATTTTCCTGATAGCCTTAATTCATCAGCCCATATTTCTCTTTTCCTCAGTTTCCTGGCTAAATATCAGACTTCAATTCCTTGGTCTCAATTCCTGATTGCCTTAGTTCATTGATTATGAGGGGGGCATTCATATTATCCGAAAAAAACCACCATGAAGAGAGAGACTGCAAACAAAATACAGCTTCAGCAGGCCCTTGAATGGGATATGGACAAAAAGCCCAATGATTCTGTGCCAGAGCAGGGCACAGAATGTGGGACTGGAGTCGCCCCAGAGGGAATGGAAAATTTTCCAGGTGCTGAAGCCCTGACTGAAATGAATAGGAGAGAACAGTATGGACATTCATGGTGTAAGACCTCACCTCACCATATCCAGAGGGACTTTTTGATTTGGGGTTTTTGTGGGTTTGTGTTGGATTTTCTGCTTGTTTATTTTAGCATTCCATCCATTCCTCCTGAAATCACATGTTTTAGAAACACGTGTATCTCTGGGAGGATGAAACCCAAGATCCTGATGCACATCTCCCAGGTCAACGCTGAACTGAATGGAAAATATAACAGCTACCCAAGTGCTGAATGTCAGCTATGAGCACCTGAATGTCAAGATGGCATTTGGGTTTGCTCTTTTAGGCCACCAAGGCAGAGTTGTCTTGCCACATCTCCATCCTTAATCTCTAGAATATCATCAAGCACTCTGTTCCAGATAGTATTTATTGAGCTTTTTCAATATATACCAGACAGTGTAGCAGTAATTCATCACATCATCCTGCCAACGTACACTACAGTCTTGCTGGGTTATATTAAAATTGCAACAAATGTTTAAGTTTTTAATACTGTCATTTCATATTCCTGTCTTACACAAGGCTTTAAAGTTTACCAGTACTACGTATCCACTTTTTGTCCTTAACCCCATCATCTAGACTCTCCCTGCACTGAATACATAAGCCATTTACCTGGACCAAATTGAGTTTATGTGTAGTTAAGTCTTTAAAAGTCATTCCTGCTAGTCAATTCCCTCATTAGGAAACCACTTCCTATCAGAAGTGCCCTCAGGTTTTGAGAGCACATCAAAATTGGATCCACTTAAGCAACTGAGCTTTGATACTGTGCTTAATGACTTTCTAAATTTGTCATTTACAAAGTACTTTACAAGCCTTCCTGAAGAAGAGCTGAAGTCTGCCCATGCAGGAGCTCACCTCCCCAGCTCTCCTCCTTCAGGAGCCTCGCTGATGTATGACGTGTGCGATGCCATTTTCTGAGTGTATGACATTTCATTTAAATCCCAGCATTTCCTTGGGACCATCTGGCCACTTTCTCAGCGAGGAACAGATCGCACAAGTGTGACAGCTCTTCCTCCCGCCCCTCTCAGATCCCTGCCTCCTGTTGTTCCCCAGCTACCTGGGTCGCTCTGGGAGACAAACAGCCACAACACTCCCAGACAGCTTTCCCTACAGAAACCAGCACTCCACTAAGCCATATAGAGCAAGTCTGCATCTTTCCTGCTGTTCCTTGTACCAAAATATTGCTATTTTATCCCAAAATTATGAAGGTATATTATGTTTCCCACACACAGGCAGTTGATGATGACACAGACCTGTTCCAACTGCATCACCGCTATTTAAACATCCCCTTTTAACAAGGAAAGTATTTCCTGTTGGTGAAAACAAATATTTCTTGGTGGGGAACTTTTATCAAGCAATCCTAATCTCCCACTTGTTTAATCCAAACAGAATTCTGGAACCAACAACATAAAAAGCTTTTAATTTCTACTCCCTTACAACTCAGACACATTAGCATGCATACAACAAACCCAAAATAGTCTCAAGAGTAGAACCACAGTGTTGCTATAATCTTTCCTGAAAATTATGAAGTGTGAAATAGAAAGCTGAAAAAAAAATTAAAAAATGAAATATTGATAACAACATGTCAAAATTACAAGAGTAAAAGTAAGAAAATAAACTCCCTGGCTGTCATCTGTCTGGTGCCTTTTTGTAAACTCCTGTGATGTAATAACATCTTTTCTATCATAATTCCAAGTTTGCTATTCAGCAACATCCTAGGAAAAGCTCAGATTATACTGCTCAAAAATTGAAACAATGGTACACTGTGAGGTCAGTTTGAATTATGAGGTGGGGTTATGTTTTGATTTTAAGATTTACAGACGCATTTGAGAAGTTACTGTAGAAAATTGCCATTGAAAACTTCACAGCAGGGAAAAATAGAAAAAAAAAATAGAATTTACCTGGTTTTTCATAAGATTCAATCAGAAGTACAACACAAATACAGTTTTTCATATTTTACCTCATAATTTTTCCACCTTTATTTTCTTTATTCATGGCACTCTTTCATTTAGTAAGTGATATGCACATAACGTATTGTCTGATACTCAACTTTTAATTACTACAATAAAAAGCACCACCAAAGCAATATAGAAAAAATAATAAAAGTCATTGCCACCAGTACATCTAGAATAGCAAACAGTGATAGATATTGAACCAGAAAATATCAGTGCAGCACATTATCCATTCCATTATATACAATAATGGTACTAGCAGAAAAAGTGTCAAGGGAACAACCATCTACCAAAAAAAAAAAAAAAAAAGTCACCAACACCATTTCTAGATTTTTCTCTTTCTCAGCAGGATCTAGATTCACTGATCAAGCTGAAAATCCTCCTTCTGGGTTCGTGTTGAGCCAACGAGTTCATTTCAGCACTCAAACCAAGATTTGCCCTGAGTTTACATCCTACTGTTCCATCCTCCTTTCCTCTACCTAAGATCACCTTTTCTCTTCTCTGTTATTGGTCTGTTCAGCTGTTCACTCCCATCTGCCTTATGTCACTTGAATTTCACTGCTTTCCTAACAGCCTCTAACTGGTCATTCAATAACAGTGAAGCCAGAAAAAGAGAAAGTGCAGATCTGTTGCAAAAAGATTCTGTACATAAATGCAACTTAATTATGATCATTCTGTTTTCATGGCTTTTTAAACTGAAAGTTACCTTATTTTACAATGTTTTATATTTTTCAGAAAAACATAATTTTCAGTTCAACTTTAAAGAAAAAAAAAACAAAACATAAAAAAGCACCCCTGAAAGAGTAGTTGCTTCAAGGTCACTACCTAAGCTTTACTCTGGAAATAAAAATACTGTAGGTTTAGAAAAGAACAAGGCAATTGATGAAAAGAAAATTCTTCTGAAAAGTTTGCCATGATGTTTCAGAATAAATAGTTACAAGATTTAATCAAAGAAAAACTAAGCATTAAGGAACCATGCTGTATCCCCTATGGCTGACACCTTGCATCCCCACAGGTGATTCTCTCTCCAAAGCTGGCACATGACATCAGAGGTGATCTGTATTTCTAACTGGTCTTTTACATTTGCATGCATCAAAAAAAATATAAAAATTTACTTAAGTCTCACAACCCAGTACATCATGTTGATTAACAATCTGATGACAGATTTGTGTTACAAATTCAGAATTGATCTGTCCAAAGAAGACATGGCCACATCTAGACAGCAGCAAAAACTAGAAGATACAGTAAGAATTTAGAGTCTAATTAGATTTCTGAAAATATAAGTGTTTGTAAAATAGCAGTAAGGTGTTTTGTTAGGAAGAATTTCAGTATACCAAGTAAAATATGGAACTTAATGAGTTTCCATTATTTCAATTTACCTATAAGCATTCCAAGCCTGCTAATATTTCAAGGTTCACAGCATTCTGGTTTATGATAAAATTAAATCATACTAAATCTACAAGCACAGAAAATGGTCACAAGCTTTGTAAATGGATTTAAATGGGAGCAATTTTTAGAAATTAAGCTTCCTCTGTGCTACTTGGAGATGACAAAATAGGTTTATTGATATAAAAAATTGCGAGAGGTATGGTTTGTTTGGGTTTTTTTTTAAAGTTTAAATAGTGATAGGATCTCAATATTTAAAAAAAAATAGTCATGTTTTAGAGCTGTACTACTCTTTCATGACCCTTAAGCTGTATCAGGGAAAAAGCTTTAACAATACTTTCAATAAATTCAGAGGTGTAAGCATCATGAGTTCCCTCTAATATTGCTAGGCATAAATGAGTAAAGTCTCATACCAAGTAATGTCTTGCTTTATGTTGGTATCCTGCAAATATGAAACCATATCAGAGTACAAATTTCTCTTGAAATATAGATTCTTGTTACTTCCTCTCAGGATGAACACCTAGCAGGTTATTGATCTGCTTCTGAAGGACACAGTGCTTATTATGTAGAAAACCACTGCTGGGCACAAGTGTGAGAAATTAATGATGGTTTTGTAAGTGTCCACACTGTGGTGTTGAACCAGTGGGGCAACTGTCAATCTATATGATAATGTATCCCAAAACTTCATAAAATCAGTGATGTGAAGAAGCATTGATTTTTGAGCTAACCAGGGTTTGTGAGAGAGTAAGGCTAAAAAGTTTACTGAAGTTAACACTTCTGTGTACACAACACCTTGTGTGCTGTTTTTTTTAAAACAACCAAACACACAGAAACCCAAAATGAATTCCACATACTGGTTTATTACTTGCTTGCTGTTTGATCATGTTGTTCTTTCTCCTATTAATATCATTGTTAGAAACATGAAAAATGGATTCACTGCACTGTATTTCCAATTACTGAATAATTCACTTATGGGGAAGAAAATGAAAAACAAGTAAACAGACTCATTCTTTTATCAGTCTGTGACAGTGTATATATAAAAGTGGGTTCTCAGATCATTATGTTTTCTTAGACAAAAGGTGTGACACACTGCTGCCACTGAAATGGAGACAACCACCTGCACAGAAGTTAATTCCTGCTACAGCACTGAAGCCCAACCATTCCATAATGTCAGAATTCTATTAGTCAGAATTTTATTTGAAATTACACTCAGAAGCCTTAACAAAACTGTATTAAAATCAATGGAAGTTGTCATATTTTCTGTGAATGGCATTATTAAAAGGAAAAATCAATTAAATGGTCACTGATTCTTTTTAAAACATGGGCTTCCTTGTACAAGCCATTATTAGTAAATGCACATTCCCTCCTTAGTTTTGATGAAGAAATGTATCCTCCTATGCCTATGGAGAGGATATATTACATGAAGATTCGATTTAAATCAACAAAAAAAGACTGTTGTTACAAACAAAATCAATTGCACTTTGCTGAACTTCTTCCTATCAACATATAAACTGTAATTTTGCCCTGTTTGCTTTGACAAGCAGTTGCATGTGTTTCCAGAGCTTGGCACACCCACTTTGCTGAAACCAAGACAACTGTCAGTGAATACAGGGAGGAGCCCAAAATAAACATCTACAAAAATGCTCTTCTGAGAGGCACCTGACATGTATCAAACAGAATTCTATCCCTGGTGTCATGCTGCTGGAACAGTTGTTCTGAGGGTTCATGATGTTAGGGGGGTTCCTCTTCACCTCCTCAGAATGACAAGATCCAAACCCCTTTGTTTCTATTTTAACTAAGCTGAGTTTACACTTTCATCACCCTACAGGATTCCTGCAAATCCTTTTTGACTATTTTCCCTCTAAAGTTCTTCAAACCTATGAGCCCAGAAAATTCCCTAGGTAAGAACATTAGGGTGATCCACACAAAGGACCTGAATTTGGATATGTGCACCTGAGAGGACAGTGCAGAACACAGGAAACTCAGACTCGACCCCTACCAGACTCTTCAGTCACAATGACTGGTGCTGTGCCCAAAGTCTCATTTCTGTGAGACTTTACACTACACACAAGCGTTCCACCTCAGCCCAATGCATAGATTTGCTTTCCAAAAGCCCCACAATATCAGTGTTAAAAGAGAAAAAGTATTGTTTTTACAACTTCAAAACCATGGAACAAAATACATAAAATTAAATTTGATTGTTACGAATTAGCATCATTGTTACAGCTATCAGCACATTGTGGATTATTAATATTACTTCAAGCTGTGTAGAAAAATCACATATACAGACTATTTCTCTTTGGAAATTTCTTTCTGCTTCTCATCATTAAGTTTAATTTAAGATACTCGGAGCACAAACTTCTGTGACAGATTATGTCATAAAAAGTAAACTGTAAGATCACACATAATATCTATCATATGATGCACATATAATAGTTTCCCGATAGTGATGCCAAAAAAAACCCAAACCAGCTTTAGTCAAACTGAGAAAGTGCAAACTTCACCTTTGCAAGCAGAGTGGTGTATTTTTAAGTAGGTTAGGAATAGCAGAATAGGAATACACTGAAGGCAAAGCCTACCGTTCTCCTCGTCTGACTTGTTGTCGTTGTCGGAGTCGGTGAGCGTGAGAGCCGAGTTCTCCCGGCTCGACAGGCCGGAGCTCCTCCTGGATTTGATGCCCCTGCCCCAGAGCCTGATGGCGTGCTCCGGGGACATCCCTCCCTCCGTGTCCGAGTCGTTGTCGGAGCCCGTGCTCAGGGAATAGCCCTGGTGCAGCATCCCGATGTCCGAGCAGTACCCGCTCCGGTGCGGAGACGGCTCGCAGATCCCCAGCTCTGCAAGGGTGAAGTTTGTTCCTAGAATGAAAAGAGGGAAAAAAAAAAAAATTAAGTAATTGAAAAAGCTAGAGGATTTATTTTCAGCTTGAAAGTATCAGATCTCTTTTTCATTTTATGCAGTTCTGCTGTATACTGATGAATTACAGAAATTTCTGGTGTACTGGTCTAGCAAGACTTAACCTTGAAAATATTGAATGTATTTAAAATGGATGAAATATACAAAACAAAGGTAGGAAAGGTCTCTAAATTCTAGGCTACTCTTTCGGCCCCAAATAATTGATCACTTAATTAACATAAATCTCATGACAAGTGCTAATGACACGACCTGCTTTGGTGTGTATGTAACCTCATATTTGTAGGACAGAGCATGAGCTTTGAAGTTATGCATTTGATTGCTCAAAGAGATTTTTTTTTAAATTAAGATCATTTTCACATACACAAGTCTTTCACAGAGATAGTGAAAGAATGCAAATCCATCAATGAGGTAACATGGAACTTTGCAACAATTTTCTAATCACATTTGGTGTAACTGGTAATTTAATATCTGCTAAAGAAACCAAGATAGACTTTACATTGTAACTGGTTTCTTTTCCCTCCATATTCCAGAAGAAAGAATTAATCAATACCAAAATCAGGAGGTCATTTGGTTTAAAGGCAAAACTTTCTGAGACAATGTCAAAACACATGACCTTTAGCAGTTAATAACGACTCAGTGGACAAAATCTTATACATTTTTAAAGCACACTGAGTCCCCCAGGGTTCTCAGAAAGTCCAGAATTGCCGCCTGATTTCTGCTTATGTACTTGTTTCTTACAGTAATGAACAGGGCAGTAAAAAAATAAAGGGAAATATTCACTGTTCTCTAAGGCTTTCAAAGATTTTGAAAAGCAAAGTAATTTGAGCTTCATTATATTGAGCTAAAAACAAAACCCAGACTGAAGTTGCTGGCAATATAACTGCCAATTATTTAACTAATTTCTTAATTCACAGGGAAACTAGATCTGTAGTCTCTATTTCTAAAGCAGTAGTTTTATTTTGTCCAAAATCCATTTCTATTTTCTCCTCTTCCTCTATATATTTATATATTTGTCAGAATGAAGCTAAACAATGGAAGTTCATACACTAAATAAAACAAACAAATAAAAGTCCTCTATTAATAAAGAAGGTAACTAGATTTTTTTTTTTTTTTAAGTATTAGAATTTTTTTCTCAGATTAGCCAGGAAACCTCATAGGATTTTAAATCCATCTGGTTCCCCTTTCTGTATCAGCTCCCTCCAGTCTCATATTTAACTGCCAAAGCACATTTTGGATAAGGGGTGTATGCACACATGTAAAATGCAAAACTGGGGCCCAGTTTAAATTTATTCCTGAAGCTCATCATTTAAAGGAAGGGGATGGATTTCCTCTGGAAGCCTGAGCGATGTCCTCAGGCAGCAGTGACCAGGCTCAGGCGTGGCTCTGTCACCCTGAGGTCAAACAGCCCCGCAGTGACACCGCGGCCACAGCGCCAGGGGAAGAATTCCCACCAGACCATGCTTCTCAAGGAAGGGAACATTTAGTGGCAGTGTCTAAAAAGAATATAAAAAGGCTGACATCAAAAAAGCCAGTTCGCTTCCATCAACACCAGATTAACCCAAACCCTTCTAGTTAGGAGCATATTTTATCTGCCTTCTAATATTTAATGTAGTAATCAGAAATGTAGTGGTTTAGCCAAAAGCAGGGAACGCAACAGTCCTAAAAATGAGCTTCTCAAGTGCACTTCATTCTAGAGATTTTTTTGCTTGTTGCTGTCTTTTTGCCTTTTTTTTTTTAATAAGTGAAGAGTTCTAGCATGACAGATAAAGCTACTGTTAAGGAAAATGTAAACTTTAATCATGTGCAATTTCAGTAGAAGATATTTAACAAAAACAGTTTGACTGATTAGTTTTACTTCATCCATGTTAGCAAACTAAGGTTAGACATTAATAAAAAGGTCAAAATCAAACCAAAATTAATATTAAAAATTGACTGAACTGAATCATAGTAGCCCACCCCAGGTAATGTTGACATTAGATACACTTTAAAATTACTAAACTCATAATGAAAATGAAGTTTTTCAAATTTTCTTGTTTGCTAGTGGTACGTCTACAAATACACCCAAATTATGAATATATTAGCTAAATTAAGCTGTTGTACATACAGAGTAAAACATTTTGATGATATTTGGTGGATTTCAACAGCCCTTAGAAGCCCAGATGATTTTACTTTGATTAGCATCCTGTTCTTACTTTGCCTGAGGAAAATGGTATAGACACTGAAATACACTATTCAAAAAACTCGTTCACCCATTTGAGTTTTATTATCTGGGAACTTGGCATTTTCCAGCAACTGACAAAATTTTAAAAAATTTGAGAAGTGGATCATATCAAGACCATAAACGGAATCAGCCCCTGAACCTCTGGGAAAGGATTTTCTATGCTGCTTCTCAGAAATCCCTTTATAGTCTTATGACCTGATGGTAGACATGAAATATTCTAGAAATTTCCCCATCTAGTAAAGGCATGTTCTTTGCTGGCAGATTTTAAATTAGTTTTATACACTAACTTTTGGTATTTGCTTCTGCAAAATATAATTTGAGACTTTTCTGTAATGCAGCATATAGTGGTAAAATAACTTGTCCTTGGATAATAATCTTTTCACGTCTACATACATATATAAAAGAGGTTTTCAGACATGTATTTTACATCTAAAAATATAGAAATGTATCTCTATAATTCCTGATAGTTTCATAGCCCTTAATTTACTGTAAAGTCTGAGGAAAGGAAGATGGAAATACTACAGTTATATTCTCTAGAACTTTTCTTCTTCTGGGCCTTGTTCTCCTAAAATGAAACTGCCCACATGTCTTGAATGACATATAAACTGCTTCCACTAACACATTCTTCTCTCATTTACTGAGCCATTACTGCACATTAAGGTATAAATGCCATCAGCAGACCACCAGTAGACCTTGCATATTCACCCTTGTATATTCACATAGAGGGTAAACAACATCTGGATGCACAGAAATAATTTGTCCAGTAATTCACAGAATAAGCTGAGTTGGAAGAGGATCATTGAGTCTGGCCCAACCATCACACCCTGTGCCTGGGAGGATTGTCCAAACACCTCCTGAACTCTGCCAGGCTGGTGCTGTGACCTCTTCCCTGGGGACACTCTTCCTGTGCCCAGCCATCCCCTGGGTGAAGAATCTTTTCCTAAAATCCAACCTAAACCTCCCCTGACACAACTTCAGGCTGTTCTCTCAGGTCCTGTCACGGGTCACCATAGAGAAGAGATCAGTGTCTGCCTCTCCTCTTCCCCTCACAAGAAAGGAGACCTCCTGTACCCTGCTGTGTATGGAATGAGGTCTCTCCTCATTCTCCTCTTCTCCAAGAGACCAAGTGCCCTCAGCAGCTCCTCACATGGCTTCCCCTCAAAGCCCTTCCCCATCCTGGCTGCCCCCTTTGGGCACCCTACTATTACTTTGCACATGAAGTACAGTCTCATAAAAGATGAAAAAATACCTAAGTCATTCCATATCCACTCAGGCCACCAGAATAATCCATGTGGAATCCTGATGACAAAGTTTAGCAAGAACAACTCATCCCTCCTTGCCTCAGTGCCAGCACAAACTACAGCACAGGTGAACTGGAGAGAGGAAAGGCAGGCACAGCCTGGCCTGGGGTAAAGGTTTAGTGTCTCCTTCAAGGAGCATCATCCTTACAGCTCTAATGACAGTGGGAGCTCAGGCATGGCAAGACCTGGTAGGAGACAAGCAAAGGCAGCAGGGCTGTGGTACCACTGGCTGCCCTGCCCTGGCCACTCAGACTGCTCTGCCAGACAGAAACTGGCCCACAAGCCAAACTGCACTGCCAGCATGAGCAGGCAGGTGAGGCTGGCTTCTTACAGTGTGAGACAGCACCCACTACACCTGGGGCTTGCAGGGAGCTGAGAGGAACTGAACTGCCCCTCCCTGGAATGTCACTTGCAAAGCAGGACTGAAATGTGCAGGCAGAATCCATTCTTGCACACTAAAAGCTTTTTTTTAGATTCTTGTAGCATCTACTGCTTTGCTGGTGACACTAAGAGAAAAGAGATATATAATGTCAGGTCCTTATTGGTGGAAAAGAGACTTCTTTTCCCTTGAAGAACAGCACCAAAAATAGAAAGACACAAGGCTTTTGCTTTTTCACGTGAAATAGCTTAGCAGTCTCCATCCTCCATCCCCTCCTGCAGAAACCACTAGATGATTTTTATTAAAGGAAGGCAGTTAAACCTAGCTGCTCCCTTAAGGTGTACATAATCTCTCATACAAAAACAGATCAGCAGCATTCTAGTTTAGCAGAGTAGTATAATGTTATGTACTTGATCATCATTGCCCATAATCTACACGCTGTGAATAGTCTCTCTCAATAGAATAGATGTTTTCCTTTAAATGAGGACATTACTTCTATTATCTCTTTAGTGCACTTCCTTGTACAGAAATTTACTGTTTCAGTTATTTAGGATATAAACACTTACTAACAGTGTGCTGAATTCAGTGATGTACTACTGTACTCATTATCCCTGCTAAGCCTAGAAAGCATCAGCATTTAAGCAAAGGTTACTTTCACCTAACCCCTAGGCAAAGGTCTCATTTGGCTGATCACAAACTGCATGAATTGCCCTTCTGAAGATTAATCTAAGCCAGCTGTGATCGCTACAAGATGCCTCAGAGGAAGATCTCTGAAACCAGTAATGCACAGATAAGATAAATTTGCCTTCAACATGACATCAAGTTCAAGAGTGGGCTAAGTCTAAAATCAAAAGAATAAATATAACTCACAGTCTTTGCTACTACAATCAGTTACAGAAAGTAAGAATAACAAAAATATATTGATTTAAGACATTCCATCCTTTCTCAAGGTTTTGTTATATTCACAGCTATAATGATTTTGCTAGCAGGAGTTCCACAATTTAGGTCTAATCTCTGGAAGAGGTCTCTCTTTTTAAAAATCTCTGATGCACACTTAATTTTGCTCAGTTCTTTATAAATTCAGTCTGCTTTAGTCCCTTCTGCAGCAAACTGACTAGAAGAAGCAAACAAATATTTGTGCACGTTACAATGCGTGGTTTGAATGCAAAGTTAATTTCCTAGTTTCTCCCATCAATGACAGAAGAATTCTTTAACAGTCCTTTATAAATTGCCTTCCTCCTTTCTGACTCTGAGATGCTGGGCTGCTTTTGGCTGGGATAGAGTTGATTTTCTTCTCTGCAGCTGGAATGGGGCTGTGAGGGTCCTGCTACTGCTGAGCAGTTCTTACACAGAGTCAGGGTGTAAGAGCTCTCTTTTCCTCTCTATCCCACCAGGTGTATTTCTGGCATCACCTTATGGAGATGAACCTGATTTTGATGATATACTGGCTTAGGGAGAAGTGTACATGTATGGCTTTCTCATCAAGTGCTGATGCTGATTAAATACAAAATCAGATTTGAGAGGACAACAGGATGGAGCTAGGTAGCAAACATGACTATTTATTATCTATCCCACACAGCCCACATGGAAATGCAAACCTTCAGGCTAACACTTTACTTTGTTAGCCAATCTTTCCAACTTTACCAAGCTCTAAGGAATTGTAAAAGAAGTACAGCTTCATTTATTATAAAGGGATGTGTTATTCCTTCTGACTGTCCGTTCTCAAATCTGAAAGAGATGGATGTGTGCAATTCTGTAAGCAATTGCTCTGCTCTCCTCTGTGCTTCACCCTTCTGTGCTCTCCCTGGGTGCACTACTCCTCCTTCCCCTTGCTGATTAAGTGCCAGCAGAAGGAAAATCCCAGGCTGAGCCTCCCCTGTTGTTCTCTGCCTGGCAGCAGCAGGCTGGGAAAGCCCTGCTAGGGCTGACCTCGCGGGCCAGCAGCAGCCCCTGGGCACACCTGAGAGCTCCCAGCACCCCTGGCTCAGACTGCAGGAAATCTGCTGGATTTCAGCAGAGATGCACAGACAGAGAGAGGGGAAAGATTCCCAGGCTTGGAATCTCCCACTGAAAGCATGGAGATACCTTGGTTTAACCAACACGAGAGATTTGCTCCAGCATCCATCTTAGAACCAGTTCCTGTCAAGTCTCCAAACAAACCGACCCCAAGAAACAAAAATTCAGTTCCTGTTACTTTTTCCTTTACAAGCAGCACAGAAAGAACAGATTGTGAAGCCTCATGGTAAATCATGAAGTTCTTGTAAACTCCCCAGCTCTGGTCCAAATACCTTCAAAGTAATAACGGGTTTTGGAGGTGGTGGTTGGGATTGTTTTGGTTTTTGTTTGTTTGTTTGTGTTTTTAAAATAGAATTTTATGAAAAAGAGAGTGCATATTTTCTATTCCTGGCCCTGAAATTGATCAAACTATGGAATAATTTTATTAAATGCCTGTTTCCTTTTAAGAGATAGTGAATTTATAAATAAAATCCATCACAGAAACACAAGAAAATATTAGAAATTTCTGTGTACCTAAATTGATAGCTAGCATAAAGAACACAGGAGAAATTATTTTCAATCTATTGTTTTATGTTTACCAACCTGCTCAACATCTGATACTATCTCCTGTCACACAAGCAGAATATTTTCCTATGAAGGAATAACAGCTGCAGCTCCATGGAAAATGCTAACTTGGAAAAGCAGTCAGTTTTAAAGATAATATAAGGAAAGAATGAAGTGCAATCCCAATAGAGGATAGCTACCATTTAGTATCTATACTGACTATGTATGTTTGCAATGCACTCTTAGGCTCATTTGGCACAAAATAGTACAATAATTATACCATGGTCCCACAGAATTTAAAGTCAGTTTTCACCAGTAAAAATATGTCATTTTCATTCTAATCTAGCTCAGAAGTTTTAGGTCTACTGCTGTTAAAGTATTTTCAATTGTGTAAGAAAAGGACAGTGAGTTCTCCTTGATTTCTAGTTGACTCTCTCTCTATATATACACACATATAAAGTAGTTTTTTGATAAAATCACTCTATAGCTATTTATCTTCACTGATACACTATACTGAGTTCAATTATTAAGAAAAAGCTCTACAAAAATCTGTAGTAAACAACCACTGGATAAATGAGCTGTTGATACTTTGCTGAATTAATGTATTAATTAATTAATGCCTTTTTCTTATTTTTATACTCTTAAATCAAGATTTTAAAAGTGACAAAAGATAAACCACTGTTCATGACTTGATAAATAAGCTGTGCTCTCAAGAAACAGCAGAAGTCAATGGTAATAAGCTTTCATACTTCCATGACTGTTTAATTGGGAACTCTCAAAAAACCTGAATCAGCTGTCAACACAGACAAAACCTTAATTGTTTCTCTCTACCTTGCTTCACAAGCTGGGAACACGGCTACTCTATATTTTATGAGGGTCCCCAGGCATATATAAAGATTTCTGAGCACTAGCAGCTGTCAGCTCTTTAGTCACAAGGTGCTTCTTCACTGTAAATACCATGTCACTTAGAAATAATGGTAATGTAAATTGTAACCTGTACAGTAGAATAAAAAGTTTAAACCATTATTCGGCTGAGAACTTGTGTTTATATTGTGAATGACGTTGCTCCTAACACGTTTCAGAAATGACAGAGATATCAGCCTTTAACTCAACATTTCTAATCCTACTAGGAGCACCATCAGTAGACCAATATGAATGACTTTGAGGACTGAGCAAATAATTCACCTAAAATGAAGAGATTCTCAAATAAATCAAACATTTTAAACTGAGAACTGCATCAATTGAAAAAGTCACATAAAACATCCACATAAACTTCATGCCAGACTTGAAGAATAATAAAATAATTTGAGCACTATATTTTGGAGTAAAAGATAAATATATTATAATCAGGTATCAAGGGAAACAGCTCTTTGAGAAGTTTACCTACAAACATCTTCTTCTATTCACCAATTGTCTTCATTATATGAGATCAGGAAACATCTGTATTTATTTGACTGAATCATAAACTGCTTTCAGCTTTTCACTTTTAATCCTAGCTAAATAATTAGTTATTTTCATCAGCCAGTCAGTTGTGGTATTATGAATGAATCAGTTGGCACCAATCCAGATGACAACTGGTCCTGAACTTTGCTACAGACAAAATACCAACCCTTATTACAGGATTTCTTTCATTCTACCAATGACTACTCTTTGCACACTGCACATATAATCCCAAGCACACAAACACAGTGATCTGCCTTGCTGGCACATCCAGAGCTTGCAGGGCTGCAGCAACAACACTGCAGAGCCACCAGCTCCACTGCTGGAGCTCACTGGTCGTGCCAGGCATCTGAGGACCCATGGAGGAAGAACTATGATCTCCTCCCATGCACCTCTTTTCCTTCCCTACCTTGCAGGGTTTTCCAGGCAGTCACAACAGGCTGCTGTTTGATTTTGTTTTCCTGGTTCCTGTGTACCCATGTCGAACACCAAGATTTCAGCGGGTTGCACTCAGCAGTGCAGGCACAGGCTTTTCTAAGGTTCTCTTCCCACCTCAGCACCCCAGCTCCCCTTGGTTAATGTAAACTGCTTCTCTATTTCATCTCAACTTCTCTGTGTTTCAGTGGTTTAGAATTTCAGTAGCAGTGTTTTAATTTAGACTACTTTTCCCTTCTTCAATGAACAGAGAAGTGTCCGTTATGTTATGTGCCAATAAACAGGTTATAGATTCTGTTTATTCAAACTTTTTGCTGTTTGAAACTATGTCTTTGTTCTATAAAACTCCATTGGAACAATAGGGCCAGTTGTCCCTTCCCTTTCACTTTTGTCTCAGATTTGAAGGATTGCCAGCAGTGACTTTATTGGTTAATAATTGAGGGACATGCAAGTGTGCCAAAGAGTGAGTCAAGCTCCTACAATCACTCTGCATTAAGTTTAACAGGTGGCAGTGTACGATCCCCTGAAGAGGAATTATCAAGATATCTCAATTAGAACAACAATTTTGTCAAATAATCTTTTATGTATGTGAAAATGTTGACCCTGATTTTCACAAACTGACTTTAAAAAGAATTATTTTCCCCCACTAGATCAAATATTCTACACAAGAACCAGTTGTAATTAAATAAATACTACACTTGTCTGTCACTTAGTTCTGCATTAAAAAATTTTCAGCCTAACCCCAAAATCTTTGTGAGGCATTATTTTTAAGAGATAATACAGCAAATACTACAAAATCAGACCAAAATTCATTTGGTTTGAAAGAGAGTTACTGTGCAGGCTGTGTTATCTGACTATTTTTAACACGCACGTCATCTCAATTGCTAAGTGCCTATACTTGCTTCATAAGTGCCTTGCAGATCAGGTGAAATGATAAATTCACATCTCACTGATAAAGGTCAAGTATGCCTAGGCATCATACGATTACATTATTATTTTTTTTATTTATCATCATCATCATTATTATTTTTGAATTTGCAGACTCCAATTACAGAACTCTTTGGATTTAGCAAGAGAGAGATTAGATTGGATTATTCATTAATCCTCCCACTAGTTCACACTTTTTAGCCTACCAACATTTTGCAAAGAAGCATTTTAAGCTAGTTCACATAATTCCCTTTCGGTTATATGGGAGTCACAAGCAGCTCTGAACCTAAAATCTTTGAAAGGGAGTATGGAGTATTAAGGACAGCACCGGAGAGCAGAGATGGGAAAAACCCTCTCCTCTCTGCAGCTTACAGGATGCCTTGGATGAGAGCTTGTCCATTCTGCTGCCAGACTCTTCACCCATGATGTGAACACTGACAGCAGCACTGCCTGGTGCTGTTGGACGTCCCTTGCCTGTGGCCTTGCAGTCACTGTCTTATCAGAAAAAATTCTGTTCTTAATTACGGTGTGATAGGGCACATGAACTAAGCTGGCCCGTGGCTTCAGGTGGCTTAAGCCACCATGACAGGCTCTGAATATTCAGATTTATCTGTCACTTTCAGACTGATGAACTCTGATTTGGCTGAGCATGCCAGCACCTCTATTTAAATTTCAGATTTGTGGTTCTCAAAGGCATTTGCTTGTTCTATTTTCTTTTTTGTTATCTCTTTAAAGACTTCAGAACAGAGAACAGGCATACATGTCACAAAACTACCCTTGGATTTAAGTTCTTCTACAACTTACTCGTGTTATGGAAACTGAACACAGAATAAGTTTTATAGGAACTTTGTTGCCCTTTTTTCTGCATAGCTTTCTGGGGGTTTTATTGTTTGTTCATTTTAAACTGGGAATTTGGTGAAAAACATGCATGGATATAGAATCAAGGAGAGACAGTTTCATCCTTGAACAGGAAAGCCTGAAGAGAAAACCCTCCATCAAAAAAAGTGAACAAATCCAAAAGCTTCTAAGGATTTCTGACCTGGAAAGTCGTAACAGAAATCTATAGCTAAAATAATCAGAAGTGTACAGTGAAGATTAGCTGTGATCCTCTAAATTATTTTAGGAATAACTTTAAAAAATCCTAAAGCAGGAACTCACAAATCAAGTCATTCAAAACAAATACGTTCTCTGTAGTGGAAAAGATACTTCTTTAGTTTAAAGAATTTTTGTCAAAAATTAAGCACCAAACTAGCGATATTCCTGTTGATCCTTCTTGATATTACTTATATGTCAGAACAAGTTTGAAGATGAGCTTGGAAGTGAAGTCGTTTTCCAGTGAAATGCAGGCTGACATGCACAGACAGCTCGGAGCACCGGCTCACCCAGGTGAACACTGCCCTGCCCAGGGGCACACCAGAAGTGCTGGGGGGGTTGCAGGCTGGGGCTGCAGTGCCCCCACCTCACACCGGACCAGCCACACCCAGCCAGAATTAGTACAGCCTGACCTGAGAGCACTGGTAGCAGAAAATTTGTGAACAGGAAACTGGAACAAGCACCACGAGGCATATGGGCTCTTTTAACTAACCCACTGGAGCTGAAGGAAAATGAGACAAATATTGCCATTTGGTATCCATTTTACTTAAAATGATGGGGTTTAATTTTTGACCTATTTAACAATATTTGCCTCTTCAGAGTCCCACTGCAGGCACAGCGCACAGCAAGTGGGTGATACTGCTCAAAATTTGTTTCCATTGCAGACTAATGCCTCTGCTTTTTTAAAAAAATCAGCTTTTAACATTCCTGTTATCAGGAAATGCCCTTTTTAGAGGGGAAAAATAAACCTACACCAGCCTGCTCTTATGACTGCCTCCAGCATTTAAAATTAGCAGTGAGAATCCTGTGGGTACTGCATACTCCCATCTTAAGAGCAGATGTGGCACTGTATAGTTTTGGTATTAAGTACTGCCAAGGTTCATTTCAAGCAAAGAACTATTTATCTACTTAACACAGAACATAACCAACTTTTGTAAGTTTCATATATTACATTTATTTCAAAATGCTTGGCATTATTAATCCTTTTTATATTGTTAATATAAAGATTCTGCTTCAAAACCCCAGAAAGTTTATTTTTTTCCTCTCTTTTTTGCATTGCATGCACTGATGAACTAGCCTGCTCAGCAAGCATTTAACAGATTAGACACTTGAACATGGTTTCAGGCAATGCTCTCTCATGTTTCTGCGTATTGCCTGATAAACACTTCAAAGTAAACCGCTCATAAATATGAAATGAAAAGCCAAGAAGTCGTTATGCACAGCTTTGAGATACAAATCTCTTTATTCCCCTCTGAAGTGGAATTTGATTGACATAATGAGTCATAGATCCTGTCCAGGGACACACTGCCTTATCCCCTTTTCCTCAGGAGACAGGGAGTCTTTAAAGAAATCCACTTCAGAAGTTTCTGATAGACAGCTCCAGGAAAGTTGAACACTACACAAATGTATTATTTTGTACTAATACCTACCTTTACAACTATGACATGTGTCAAAGATTGACTCCAAAGCCCCAGCAAGCATCTAACCCTGTTACGGGAGGCCAAATCCGAGATGCCCGTTCCATCTCGTTATCACGGACAGTCACACAGGGCCACAGAGGAGACTCCCGGAGCCACGAGGGCTCGTGCTGAGCTGGGCTCTGTCCTGTGCTCATGCCCAGGGCTGCTCTGCGAGCCTGGGCAGCAGCAGCTCCATCCCCAGCAGGAGGAACAGGTGAGCCCTTGTGCCTTGGGCTGCTCCACCTGGGAGCCTGGCACCTTCCCTTCCCCGGGGATCGGCACAAGGAGCTGCAGCAGAGCTGCACCCCTGCCCTGCTGGCACAGCCCCTCCTGCCCACGCCCCACCCTGGGGCCAGAGCAGAGGGGGCTGCCAGGGATGCTCCCACCCGAGGAGCTCCACATCGCTGTGCCCCTCATGAGAAGGCAGATTTATCAGGTACAGACCCCCACTGTCATTTCCTACAGTTCACAGGTCCGTGCTGCGAAGGAAATTAAGACTTTCATGTGAGAAGGAGCAGTTAAAACCATCTAGCCTGAAAAACCTCTGAAATGCTAATTTGGATATTGCTGTTAATAAATGATACCCATATGAAAATGACAAAAACTATGTAATTGTTGGTCATTGCTATTCCACAAAATGTCTATTCCGATAAAAGTCAAGCTTTAAGCCACCACAGTGAAACTGCTGATCAGTAGTGCCATAAACAAAATTATAGTGCAATAAATTGCTACCCTACAATGTTATATTCACAACCTGCATTTGTAGTATTTGTGGAGGTTTTTAGAAGGAATCCAGAAAATATCTGCCTAAATTAAGATGCAACTTCTGGAACTTGATTTGCTAGCCATGCTGTATACATTAAATTATCCATCGTTACTGGCTTTCATTAGTCTCTACTCCCTATGAAATAATCACACACAAAGTATACAAGATCCACCACTCCAACGTGGCTTTTTTTTTGTTAGTGGTAGTGCTATTATTAGTGTTATATATGAGCCATTCACATGATTTATACAACAATACATACATCATTAAGATTTAAAAGGCAACAGTAAAAAATTAGCTTAATTTGTGGTGTTCAAAATGCACTCTTTTTTTTTTGCCAATAAAAATGAAAGGCTAATATCTACAAAAAGCACACAGCAAAACAATGAAATGGAGAGAAGACTAACTATTATGAGGACTGAATTCATATTACATGTAAATAATGAAACATTAAAGTCTAATTTTGTAGAAAAAAGCTGAAAGGGAGATTTAGAAGCTTAAGTTGATGAAAAAACCACAATGTGGTATTGCCTTCCATCTACAAAGAACATTGTTGCCTCTTCTCAGTCCTCAGTCACTGAGATTACTCAGACATTGTTTTTCCCTCTGAAATGTTTCTTGTTGGAAACTTTTACTGTTGTTATTTATTGTTTGCAAATTACAAACACATTTTGACCCTGCTATATTGCGAGCACTTCCTTCTCAGACATCTTAATGGCCTGCTCTGGCTTCTCTGATCACTGCTAAGCAATAAAGATTTACATCAAAATACAACAACATGAATTGCAACAAATATCGAGCAAAATGGGCAAGTGCCTGACAAAGCCCAGAACTAAATCAAAGCTTATGACTATAAACAGGTATTCTCCCATTTTGCAATTTTTTATTATGGATTACCCTATGTAAATTACAATTTTTTGCCCAAATTGCAACTCTTGGTAACAATTTTGAATATTTGTGAAGAATCATTACCATACACAGAACTAGGGAATTATGGCCATGTACCTTGGCACATATCTGAAAAAACTGTCACACCCAAGAATTAATTTTAACACATGTATTGTTCCAGTGTAGTGTTGATAGACTGCCAAATTAAAGGCAAATAAGGCATCCAAAATATTCTGAATTACTCAGTCTTCACAAGACCTTCTGCAGCCCTCACAATTCCTATACAATCAATATTACACATACCAGTAAAATTACTACAAAAATGAACTAGAATTTAAAATAAATACCTTTTTTTATGATAACTATCTTAGAATAAAGCATGTTTCTATAAAATAATGTTATTTTAAGAGATGACACCACAGTTACTGAGCTTTCATTACAAGATGTGAAATGTTTGGGTAGGACTTCAGGCAGAATTAGGTATTCTGATGAGGTGAACAAGCACAGCTGCCACTCACCCTTGGCTCTGTCAGTCACTTGGGCACACAGGAACCAAGTTGTCACTGGGAAAGGAGCTCCTCAGAGATCTGCAATTGCTGCTTGACCTGCAGCTGAAAACCAAGTGCTTTTCTCACTAGATCTATTAGCCCTTTGACTTCATTCATTCACTGGCTAATATAAATACATTGCTAAAGTGAGTGATTAATTCCATTTCTTTGGCGAGAGTGCTACATTCTTGAAGCCTCTAGAATGGCTATCCATGGAGATTCCAAAACATAACTGGTTATCTGTCATTTGTAGTTAGAAATATGGCAAGTTTCTTTTTCTTTTTCCCTCTTCAACTGCTCTCCAAGAATAACCTTTCCTTGCTGCACCATAATTTCATGTAACATAGACTCTAAACCAATCATCATCTCTATCCAGTTTTATTCAGTCATCTTTGTGCTGGAAGCCTGTTCAACAAATCAACATCTTTCCATTTCTTTCCTGTGCTTCCCAGGTTTGACATCAACACGACAGCTGAAACAAGAGTTTACAGTTCTCCTAAAGGAGCCAGGCTTCCCTTAAACACTGCAGGAGTCAGACAACATCAGAGAGAGGAAGAAACCCCAAACCACCTTTGCGCACACTGCTGAATTCTCCCCTCCATTGCTGGACAGAACCAACAGATTTTTTAAATTGTCTAAGATGTCAGTGTGTAACAAGGAGTCTGGAAAGCATTCTGACAAAAACAACAGGAATATGACCTGACAGTCCATTGCTTTTACATGAAAAATGCCATCTTTTTTTATTCTGTATTTCTGATCTATTGCATCTTGGCATCCTCTGATCCAAGCATGGCACTGTGATGAAAACACTGTACAAAGCAAGTTTCCAAACTGGAACCAGAAGTTCCCTTCTAATCATGTGGAAAATTTTCTTTATTTATAACCAGATAGAGAATATATATGGTCAGTTTTGTAAATTAGGGTTGTGTCAATCAAACAAGGACCCCATAGCTGGACATAATGGGGGTAAACAAATCCAAATTTTGGGAATGTTTCTAAAGGCTTCCTTCCCTGCTTAAGTCTCATTCTGAGAAAAGAAGGAATACCTTTACAAGTACTATAATCAGTTCTAGCTTTGCATGCTGGAACAGTTGTAAGTGTAAGAGATAGGCTCTGTCTGCTAGTTCATTCATCTCAGTTGCCTTCAGCTTTGGTTCCAAACACCAAAAATATACACAAAAACGCTGCTAAACCCCACAGAACTCTGCAAAATATGCAAAGGGGAGTATTTAACTTTTGAAGGTGCTGGTAATGCTGACATTCATTTTCATTGCACAGAGAACAGTTGCAGCTCAGTCCTAAGAAATGAGCAAGAGCATTTTCAACTCATGCATATGCTTATATTTGCAAACAAATTCTTCCCATTTATGTTAATTGCTAAAAATTATTAACTTAGCTAAAAATTTCTGATAAAAAGTCAAACACTCAACAATCTTGTAAGTCCAAGCTTATTTGAAAGCTGGCAACCAGTTGTAAGGATATGGTTTTGAAGTCCAAACTTAAAGAAAAAAAAGTAAAATAGAGATAACCATATATATTTCTTTGCTTGCCATTTTCAACAGTGACACACATTTTCTAGGACCCTCAGCTCAGGAAACAATTAGGTGTGGACAGAAGGAGCTCCCTTGGAGGAGCTGCACTGCGCAGCTGCCTGAGCCATGGCCAACAGCAGCCTGAGCTCCCCATCACTCGAAGGCTGCCTTCTGACAGCCTGCATTTCAGTGATGGAAAGCATGATCCTTCCTACACAGCATGCACTGCACTATGCATTTAGTCCTCGGAGAGCTTTCAGAATGAAAAGACCATAATTATTACTACCATCATTATTATTAATGAAAAATACACATGTAAAATTAGGTTGCGAACACAGTGTTTTATAGCCCCTATTTGTCTCTGTGGACACATGCCATAATGGCTTTAACAGACCTTTAACACTCACTGACTAATTAATCTTTACACTCAGGACCCAGCATTGAGTTTTATTCAGTAAGGAGCAGAAAATAGCATCTGTGAATTGGGCTTGCAAGGTCCACTGCATGAATAAATTGACAGGCTACAGGAAGAGTTGGCATTAAACAGCTCCTCTCCTCCCCTCAGTACTCCTGTAAGAGCCTTCACCAGCCACTGAAGCTTCTCTTCACAAACTCCTCACATACAATTTATTTTTATTTCCTGAAGTGACTCTTTTCAACCTTATAGGGACTCAGTCTTCCAAGTACATTGACACTGATAGAAAAAAAAATATTACAGGGACTAGATATCACTTTAAAATAGAACTGCATTTCCTACACAACCAAAGTATGCACCAGAAAATTCAGTTTGACTATGGAGAGCACAAACGAACCATGCAAATTAATAGACCTCAGCAATTTGTCAGAAAAACCTTTAGGCTTCCATTTCTAACTCAGACAGGTTCTAAATATGAAAAAGCACAGGGAGAATATTCTGCAAAAAGAAAGCACAAAGAGAAAATACACCACGCAATTTCTTAATAGAATAAATTCAACATTAGCTCCTCTTAAAAGAATTTTAAAGATATTGTAAAAGAATAAGCATATAGGGGTAAATTTCTCTCAGCTCATTTGCATGACACAGTTATAGTCAATATAGCCTACCCAGAGTCCTGCCTTACTTCTGCTGTAAAGCCAGGCAACCAGAACATCACCTTCAGTTACAAAAAATTAAAGTATTATGTGTTTACCAGCCAAACCTCCATGGTAGAGATTTCATCAAGATGAAATTACCAAGTATTCTGATTTTTTCCCAGTATAGGTAAACCCTGGTAACACTGAAATCCCAGATCATGGTATCTGTTTCATTCTATGAAGCTAACTTCAAGAATGGCTTAATCCATTTCTTCTATACATGGAATGACATTAGAAACTAAACCTTGTGAGCTGCAGCACAGTAAGCAGCAGTGATAGTACAGCACTCATTTTGAGAGTCAAACAAACCTCCCCAGGCTGTTGCTTTAGCCAGGAAGGTCACAGATCAGTTACGGTGTATTTCTTACAACAAAGCATTTATTTCTCTGTATGCCTGTAGGGATAATACTTGTCAGATTAGCTCTTTTCCTTTGGAATTCCTCACCACTGGTTTAGAGAGTCTGTGTTTCCCAGCAGAGGGCTATTAATTAAAGTCCAGTAGGACTTAAATCTGAGCTTATTAATGGTTGGATGGACCCAAGTAAAAACACATCTGCTCCCACATCTCAGTCTCCTCTCCTTGTTTTTCCTCACTTTTTGAAGCACATTTTCAGTTTCCCACCATAAATTCCATGAAATCCTCCCTATCAATGAGCCATATTCTACTCTCAAGCCACCTCTAAGTGATTTCTCAAGCTTAAAAAAAGGACAGGGAGGTGAATCAACTAGGAAACAAAATCCTCATCTGCCAGCATTTGATCAGTTACAGCTTATGGTTTTATCTCCCCAAACATTTTCCCATTATAAAAAAACCCGAAGGCTTGCAATGCTCTGTGTATCAGTACATGTAAAAAAAAAAAAAAGACTTCAGAATTTAATAGGATTTTATAGGGACTCAGCTTTGTGAATTACACTCATATAAAAAACTCTAAAGTAATTTCAATTTGATTTGAATCCATTTACGTATGACAATATCTGCTATAACCTGACAGGAACAGTCCGGCTGAAATTGCAAGGACATGAAACCGGGAGTTGGGTCCCTTCCCACTTAACCTGCAATCCTCTCAAGTTGGGGAGGAAAGTTACCAATGATGGTGTAATCCTTCCCTCCTGCTTTAGAATGAGAAGAAACCCTGGTATGAAAAAATATCCATTAGATTAATTTTTACTCAGATTAACTATTTACTCAAAGGTCACTGTAGGCTGAATTCCAAACCAGCAGCATGTTATACATCTATTTCAAAGGCAGCATGGCGTAGAAACAGTCCCTTTGTGAGACTGCTAAATCACGTCCATCAGGACTGAAACAGCCCTTGCCCTGTGCATCAGAAAACTTTAAACACAAGGAAAACACAATTCCAGCATAAGAAACACTGGAAAAAAGCAGCTACACAATTCCAGTCTTTTGGTCCAGCTCAGCAGAAACATAAAAAATGAGCCACAAGATAGAACTTATATGACCCCTTGTATCATGAAGGGCATAGCTGAAGAAAGAAAAGGGAGGAATGTCAGTAGTAAACCATAAACTTGAATTCTGCACCCTCCTACCACAGCTTGACCTTCCCTGGGGCTGGGGGAGAACAAGCTAATGGCAGCTGTGAACACACAGTCCTAAGTGATGTAGGACTGGGTCAGGTGAACCTTGATTCCTTCTGCTTCATGTACAGGAACTGAAAACAGGCATCGACCCTTAGACCTAAATTTGTTAATGGCACCTCCAAACTGAAGAGTAATAAGCTTATTTTTCAGACTAGAATAGAAATTAATTATAAGTTACAATGTAATGGGCATGACCAAGAAGTTGGCTTAGATTTCTTTGTTTTGTTACATATGTTCTAAATAGGAAAAAAAACCCATCAAATATCACATAAAATGTGTCAGAACATACACCCTTCATAGAGCACTGCCATTAAGGTGATTACATACTGGACATTTAGTTACTCAGAATACATTTCATTTTTATTTGCAAGCACCTGAACAAATATTTGCCCCATCCTGTGACACCAGTGTTCTGAAGCTGGACATCATTTGCAGCCAGGGCTGTTACTGGGAATGGGAGCCTGACTTCTGCTGGGACTTGTGCCTTGTCATGCCTGACAGCTGGGATCTTTATAACCTATTCAATAAACCTGAATTATCTGTGTTTGTGTCTCAGGTAAGTATTTAATTGCAGAAACCCCAAAAACTTAAAAAGTGAAGATAAAACTACTAAGTATAGCTACACAAATGCAGATTTTTAGAAATGTAATAGCTTTTACTTTGATGTAACAGCTTCCAAAAATCAACTGGTGAAACTGAAGTAAGGTCACTAAAATAATGAATGTGTGAATTAATGCAGTTTAAGTAGTATTTTAAACCCACATGATTTTTTTTTCCTCAGTGTCTTCATTTAGATACACCTATACTTTAATTTTCTTGGTGGCACTGATAATTACAGGCACTGTCCCCATGTAAAATGTTTCAGCTTTTACAAACATATTTTTAAATTAATCAGATTATGTATGAACGGGGTTGTTTTGTTCAACCATGAACATTTAAAATTACTTGGATTTTAAAATACTTCTTGCATGCATTTTTCTAAAGGTCCATGAATTCTAAAGACTTTATCCTGTGCTGCAAAGTTCCCCGAGGATAATTCATGTTTTCTTGCAGTCTCAAAAAATGGATAAGAAAAGGATAAGGAAGCTCCTCTCCACTAACAGATCAGGCTGGCCACCACACATAGAATCCATACATGCATATTTAGCCCATATTCAAACTAAATTATGCTTTGTTAATGTACTGAAATATCCCACAGAGAAGAGGTTCCTACCATTACCCCTGTGTTACAGATCCAAAGAAAGGATTATTGACCAAATGATAACAACAAACTCAAACCCTGTATTTTCTCTTTATGTTTTAAATCACAGTATCAAGGTTAACACCATAATTTTCTAGAAGGAATGTTTATTTTTGACAGGGAGATGTACTCTGAATTTCAGAAAGCCAGAAATTCATCTTGTTATATGTTTTTCAATTAATACAATGAAAGATTTACAGTGCTCAGAAGGATATTACAACCTGAATAAACCCATCTAGAAGACTTAGCTACTTTTTTTTTCCCTTAACACTATAAAAATTGCTCATGGGACTGCCAATTATACTGGTACAAGCAAATCTAAGTGTTATTAATAACAGTATTAGAAAGAATCAAGTGACCACAACAGCACACTCCAAACACAATTTTTCTTGTGCACATGAACCATGAAGGAACTCATTGATTATTATGACAAAACTTCCTCTGATACAGACCAAGAGTGGCAGAAAATCTTGTGCTAGACCTTCCCAGTGTGAAGGGGCCATCTCCACGTCATGGTGCACATGGTCTCTTTTCTTTCCTTGGGAAACCAGGAGCTCCAGGTGCTGCTCAGGGGCTGCCCTCCCCCTGTGGCCTTCTCCCAACAGAAAAGGATTTATACTCCTGACACAACAGGACACTCCAGTACCACTGCCATGGAGCCTGTGCTCAATCTTCAGAGTAACACTCCGAGCTTTAATAAAAAATTCTGTCTCTGGAGAAGATCCTCCATAGTGAATCCTGGGTTTAGCCAACAAGGCTAAGTCTCCAAACATGCTCAGTCAAATGCTATTGACATTTTTCGAGGAGTCACCCTAGGGAGATAATAAACCTGGATTCACAATGGAAGACATGGTTATCACTGACTTCTGAGATGTTATTCACACTTAAAGGAAGAGTTAGATTACTCACTCCTAAAAAATTGTGCAAATTCAGCTCATATTTCCTCTTCTCTCCTTCTCCCTTTTATTTCACAACTCATACCTAAGGTGTGAGAGCCCTCACTGAGCCTCCACTATTGTCTCTCTTGATGCCTACCTTTGCTATTTCTTTGACTGTCTTTTGTTCTCCCCAATCCAGCAGTTTCCGACATCTTTATTAAATAAATTATATTAATAAATCTGCTTGAACAGAAGTAATTCCTAGGTTAATAAAACCCAGTAAAAATACGTCTTTGACTTCACCTTTGTGTATTTAAATTCTGTTTTCTAACAATAAATAAAACACCCTAATCTTTATTCTTCTAAATTATTATTACAGTTTTTGTGATGGATAAAAGCAATAGGCATTTTCCAGAAACGCCAGAAAATTAGAAGAAAACAAGACACATGGAATTAACTGAAGTGGAGCTCTCCCTTTTGATGGATGGCTTGAAGTTTCACTAATCAGAGAAGTTTACAAAATGATTTCTGATTAGTTAAGAATACATGCTACGCAGCCAACAGAAAGGGAAGGAAAAAATCAACAGCGGAAATATTAGCTGATATAAATAAAAATGGATTACTAGTCTAAGTGCAAAGATTTTTTTGCCTTTTTCAGCTCACAATGTTATTCATGCCCCTGAGCAACTCACTTAATCTTTTTTCTCCTGCACTTTGTCTGTAAAACGGGAATGAACCAACATCATTTATCCCACTGGCATAATATGTGAGTTAGAATAAGACAAAAAAAATAACAAAATCCAAACATCTCAATTATTTAAATAGGATTTGGTACATCAGAATGACATATATAATCTTAGCTTTTGTTCTCTTCAGGAAAAAAAGCTATGAATTACTTAAAATCTATATATTTTTCATTCTTAAGCATTTCACCTCTGTCGTCTTCCATTTTATATCATTTTTAGCTACATAAAAGATGAAATAGAGGCATTTCAAGTTGTTTTTCTTAGACTTTAAATCTTGGGTAACTTCTTATTTACCACCTTTCATCACAAATTAACATGCACATCAAGACAAGTTCATTATCATTTAGAGGCCTGTGGAACAGATGAAAAAAGAATTTCATCTTAAAGTGCCCTGGATTTATCTACTGGTATTCAGTCCTGAATAATTTTATAGCTCATAATAATCATAATTTCTTCCTTTATAATTGACAAGCTCTGAAAGTAAAATTTTTCTTAATAAATAAATGTTCATTGTCAGAAATTACAACACCTGCTTTCTGAAGGTAAGAACAATGTCTACATAAAATAAATAGTAAAAGCAATTATATACATAAAATTATGATATGTGTATATATATATATGACACTATCTAGAAGAATAAAATACTACATTCTTATTGAAGAAAGAATGTGATTGTCCTACTGATGTGAAATTTCACTTCCCATAAGGAAAATGACACAAACCCAACAGAGGAGAACTGTAAAGTGAGAAGAGAATTCAAATCCATGGAAGTACTGGTGGCCAAAATAATTGTAATAAGGCATTAATAATGACATAATGAAAATGCTAAAAAATAAAGTGACAGCTTTATACTGAGAACTCAGATATACCGTGGCAATTAATTATTTAGGGTTAATTATTAGAAGGATAAAGAATAAAATAGGCACTATCAGCACAGCATTTCAAGCTCCAGTCTCTTGGAGTTCAGTCACACACAGAGACTGTGGGGAAAAAAAGAAAATTTAGCTGGGGAAAGATGACACTGCAAGCACAATTCCAAATTCATCCAGGGCTGTGCACACAGTGCCTGGTGTGTTCTGAGCTTGACAAGAGCAGTGAATAAAATAAAGCACCACACACTCTGCCTCAAAATACTCAGGTACCTCAGTACCATTTTTTTTAGATCTCAGTATTAATTTAGATAGGAGCTCGTTCCAAAAAGTTCTGCTAACACTTTCTCTTCCTGCTGCTTCTGCCCAGAGTTAGCACCCTAAAGCCCACAGCTGATACCTTTTTCTCTTAGCCTCTTCCATCATTGCTCCTGACCAGCCTTGTTCATCTTATCTTTATCTTGCTAACTCTCTTCCACATCAATCCTCATATCTGAAAATTTACTTTACCTTTCCAACATGGAAAACACTCTCACTTCTATTAAATTCACTAGATTTTTTTTTTCTGCGATTTTACAAGTCTTTATTTACTAGTATCATTCTGCACAGGTTAGAAGTCTTTAAGAAAGGACCACTGAGATTAAAAAATCAGAAAAAAATGATGTAATTGAATAGTGAATATAGAGATAAAAAAAGAAAAACCACAAATGCATTCAAAATATTTTGCCAAGATTCTTGCAAAGAATTCATTGAGAGAAAAAAAATAGAAAATTTGACAGACACAATCTACCACCTGCATATCCAAAAATATCTATGGATTTCAGCAGAAATATAAAACTTCAAGCATAACAGTCTCCTTGACAGTAAGACAAGAAGCCACTTTCCACAAGTGCCCTCTCCCCTCATCTGCATTTCAGATTATGCCATATGTTAATTTACAACCTGGAGTCATAAGAAATTTAAGATAGTCCATACGAAAATGTTTTTAAGTGGAACAGGAGGAAGTGAAATGATAAGAAATCACAGTTTGCCCTCTTATGCAACAGGGTCTACTTCACCCTTTAGCTGCTCACTCTGCTAAAAGATTTCCTTTGGTTCTTTCACGGGGAGGTTTGTGGCTGCCAAAGATCAAGTGCAGAACCAAACCACAGAATTCTGTTCTTGGAGCTGCTGACAACAGAGAAATACTTTTCGGTATTTCAGTATACCTTTCAGGCTGCAGAAAGGTAAATTTTGTGCAGAGATTTATCCCAATTTCACCCTCTGTCTTGAAAGCTGAAGTGATAAAGGCCTTTGAGAGCCATCATCTCTGTAAGACATTCTCTTACAAGAACAAACAATAAATGAAGTACTTACTTCAGTCATCTTCTTACATATGAACAAGATGAATTTAAGCCAAACAATTTGGCTTTCCCCCCCCCCCCCCAGGAATATTGCAGAGCATTAAGTAAATTATACTGCTGGACTAAATGTAGTAAACATGAGATACAATACATCTTGTTTTTAAAAAAAGTATATTTGCTATTCACTGATGCTACAAATAACTTTGAGTCTGTTTCCTTGCTAAGTAGTCATACGACCTCCAGAGACAGAGATTTTAATTCCTGTTTTGAAAACAGTACCATAAACGTGTCCAGGAGCTTAATTTATTTAATCACTTCTGGAAATTTACTGTGCATTTCTGTAACAACATTTTTTGATATGCAACCATAGCTCCTCTCTTGCAGCACATTATTTCCATCATCTGAGGAGGATCTAAGGTAAATCTCTATCAATTTGAGACATTTATTTGTTTGCAGATCCCTGGTGCAAACACAAGTAAACAAGTCTTTCCCATGACTGACAAATATACTAAGAATTGTATTTTCTCTGCTCTCTGAAATGGTCACTCCCTCTTCTGATCTGAATGGAAGGGTTGCCCAGAGGGTTCCCTTCCATGGAAATTTCCAAGGCCAGGCTGGATGGAGGCTGAGCTACCTGGTCTGGTGGAAAGTGTCCCTGGTTTCAATGTCCCCTCCAACCATTCTATGAAAAGGATTGTCAACTTCACCTGCTCCAAATATAGCTTAAACAATAACGATTTTTAAAAAATGATGCGGGGATGCTGGATAATTAAAATTATTTAAATTAAATAAAAATTTAATTATGATTCAAAACCATGAGATAATAAAAAAAACTCCTAATTTTCAGGGGAAAAATGAAATCTGAATAAAATCCCTATTCTCCACTACTCCACAGCTAGAGAAAATGGATACTTTACATTCAATAACTGAATCAGTACAATTAAACAATTAAAAAATTGTATATTTGTGTATTTTAGAACACAATGTTGCATCTGTAAAAAGTTACCTCATAATTTCAGATTTCTTTATTCTGTCAAGTCATTGCATTTACTTAAAGTTCCTCCTTTGCCTTCTTATTCTACATCATCACATCTTAAAATGCCAAAGTTTCTGTTTCATAAATATCACACTTGAATGGTTAAGAGGATAAGTTGCCATACTTCTGAAATATTTTTTGAGATACACTTCCTTAAACTGAATACTAAGATTCTCAGGAGTAAAAGAGATACTGGATTAAAACTAGATAAATTTTATTCCATTATGCTTTTGCAAGCGGTAGACATAATGAGAAAAGAGAGAGAGCAACAAAAAAAATTTACTCTAAAACAATACTTCAGAGGAATTTTGTTAACAAGGACTGTTCTGCTCATGTAGTGATGGCCAAAAAAACACCACACAAAAAACCATCTAACCCATGTGGGATAGATGCACTGGGATCAAGGCGCAATATTGTTATGCTGTCAAAAAAATGAAGGAAGAAGATGAATTTAAGAGACTGAAAGTAAGATGGAAGAGTGCATCATGCAATAACAGCTTATAAGAGTTACAAAGCTGACATATAAACATAAAAAGCAAGGCTGACATATCTGATAACCGCAAAGGCAGCTTATTCCAAATATACTCTCAATTACAGTCACTCTGCATTATACAAAATGCAAAAACAAGTCGAGGGAAGCGCAGTATCACAACATCATCTCAGTTTTCATGTATTCAGCCTCCCCAGCCTCCTGCCTGGGCAAGCAGGAAGGTTTTCCCTTCTCTGTGGGAAGAGAGGCAGCTTGGCCTGTTCCAGCAGCGCCGCACGTCTCGCGCGCTGCCCCGACACGGGAACGGGCACAGCAGCTCCTGGCGCCCTGAACAGGGCCAGGGGAGCCCAGGGTTCTCTCTGAGGGTGGACTGGAGCAGTCCAGCTGAGCCCAGCTGTGCAGCAGCGCTCTCCAAGCCCGGCAGCTGTGGGCAGGGGGCTCTTCCAAACAGACCCCGGCCCGTCAAACGCGGCCCTCGCTTGCCTCGCGCCGCGCCAGCTGCCCCGACACCACGGCGCAGCAGCAAAAGCTTCATTAGGCTTTGGTAATAGGAGAAACGAGCACAAAGGTTCGTTTTGCTTCAGGAATGGTAAAGAAATGGGCAAACACGGATGGGAGATTGTTGCACTGAGTCAACAAGGGAGACTCACATAACTGAAGTACTGAAGACATCTAAACCCACAATCTGTTGTGTACACAGTGATTTCAGAGAGCAAATAACATTTCAGTTTTCTGTGCTGTGTTCTGCTTGAATTGTCCACATTTGAGCAATCCTAAATACAAGTGCGGGATTTTAGTCCGTATATAACATTAGGTAATATATATTTCCGAGTACCTCAAATTTAATGTTCTTTCTTCTAATTAGACTTCTGCTGGATCTGTAGGCAGTCTTATAAACCACTTTAACCTTATTTTAATTTTTCATTATGAAAACTGTAAGTATTCATTAACTTTGGAAGACATGGCATTACAGCTGTGATATATCATTCCTCATATTATTAACAATCTACTTTATAAATTCAGTGCTTGAAGCACATACTGGTAATAATGCCTTACAAGTTTTATTTTTGTAAGAATTTAGAAACAATCTTAACAGGACCACACACACAGCTGCCTAGTCATACACAAAATTTGATTTGCTGTAATTACTTTAATGTTAGTGTCAAAATATATCTGCAGCAAGTTTAGCAGACACTCTAGAAACTAAACCCCAATCCCCCCAAAAGAGAAGCTATGGGACTAATACTACTCTTTCCACCTCTCTAACTCTTTGGTAAGATAACTTAAGGAAAAATAAAGTCCAGATTACCACTTTTTTTATAGTAAATTTTTCATATATTGTAAATTATTTCAGTCAAAGGTAATACTTTCCCCATGGAGACTAAGTACCATTTTAGCTTGTTTTCAATATCACTCAAATGCCTATCTCAGGAAGAGAAAAACTTCAAAAGAAAATCAGATATTGCTATGAAATCAAATTGAATGCCATCTATAAAAAGTTTTTTTTGGTACTCTGACTACATAATGTGAAAAATTATTATTATACTTATAATATTTAATATATCATCATAAACTGCCAACCTTAAAACACAGTACTCTACTGGAAGTAATTTTAAAAAGTGAATATACAGTTCTAGACCAGCTACCACAGAGTAGCCATTTGCTTGAAGGAATAACATTTATGCAATTTGTTCTACATGATGGTCTTCTTTTTTTTCTTTTTTTTTTTTTTCAGTTATCTGAATAACATTGCTTCTGGCCTAAGTAGCAAAACCTAAAATACTGATAATTTTTACTTCAGTATTTAAACAAATGGTGTTGATTAATATATTTGAGAAGACAAAGTTGTACTGAACTGAGTCATCTGCAACTGAGCCTTTAACATTTCATATAATCAAATATGATTATGAATATTAATTTCATATTCAAAATTTCCACTTATTTCCACAGACAGCAGACAACTTGCTCTCTTCTAGGTAAAAACTGACCGCAGGCTATTCTGTGGTTTTCACGTGGAAGTGGAAAAAATAGAGCTGATGCTGGGCAGCTGCTCAAATTTCCTTAGCATGAGACATTTCTTTATATTCTACAAGTGCTGATGGAACTGCAAAACAAAACCCCTCAGCTGCAGTGTTGGTGCCATCCCCTCATACCAGAAAATTCCTATAAGTTTAGGTGACACATGACTTTGGAAAAAACATGCCAAGAGAAGAAACACAGCAAACAGCAAGGACCAAGATTCCAAAGTTAAGAGTGCATAAATGAGGTGATAATGAGAGAAGGAATATGAGAGTGAGGATAGGTTGCTAAAAGATGTCTAACAATGCTAGGATTGTCATAATCTGGGCTCAGAGCACAGATAGAAGGAGTAATCCTAGGAATAAAACAGATAGATACTGACAAGTTCTTCCAAGCAAATAGATTTTTTAAACTGAGGAAGAATCTTCAAGGCAATCAACAGAAGATCAAGACTCAACATTCAAAATTACACTGGACAAACTACACTGAAGAGACATTTCAGCATTGATGATCAAACTGTTCTTCTCTTGCAATCTTCTTCAAAAACTATCTTATTTTGTGAAAGTAGTGATTGTCATAAGGAACACACTTGACTGTGTAAGGAAAACAGAGTCCAGCAGCACCATCAAAAGCAATTCTAGTTACATATAAGCAAGAAAACAGGACTGCCTTCACTGCTCTGTCAAAACAGTTTTAAGTGTTAAATTCAGTCTGCAATGTCCAGGTCTTGACTAAAGTTTAGGAAAAAGACTAGGTCTTAACTACTGTATTTTCCATAAAATTTCTTTAGGTGAGTGTTTTAATCCTCCATATTCTGGACTTGCTCAAATTCAGCTAAAATAAGATCTCTTTACTTTTCATTGCATTATGAAGAAACAGCCAGCTGTTTTTTTGAGCTTTCTGCATCCATTTTAACAAGGTTCTACCACACACACAAAACATCTGAGCCCCACTCCACATCCCATATTAGCAGCAGCATTCCTCAGAGAGGCTTTTCTCCTAGCAGTTTTAAAAATATATCCTTTCTTTTTGAATTAAACAGGATATAGAGATGGCCACCAGTGGAGGAGCAGGAATCACAAACCTATAACCCAACTATTCTAAGGAAATGTAAGCAAGTAATTACAAATAAAACTGCTTACATCCATGCAACTTGTTTGGCAACAGGAGCATAGCATAAGGAAAGCTGCTACAATTCATAACAGCATCTTGTAATAAAACAGCTTTATGCATCCCTCTCAAACTGTTTAGTGTTCAAATCTCATCAGATGGCTGAGTAAGCATTACACTTCGGGACAGTAAATCTCTGTTTCCAATATGGTCTGCAGTCACAGACATGTACTTTTGCATTCACTGCAGTCACTTCCAGCTAAGCACTCACATGGAAATAAAAAAAAAGGCAATATATAAAGATATTTGCATGCTGTTTTGTCTAATCAGGTACCTAGACTCTGAAACAATTTTGGAACCTTAAATGATGAGCACCTCAACAGGAACTGACTGCTAACAGGAAAAGCTAATTTGAAGTTGGATTTACAAACATGAACCACATTTATACAAGTCACTGTCTCTTCAACCTGCCTTTATCCACATCACTGGGGCATAGAGGGCATGGCCATGGTATATTCCACTTCCATTAGAGACAAAGTAAAAGGTAGGAAAAGGTTTAGAAACCACCACCAAGCTGAAATTCATGACAGAAGATGACATTATACAGATGACATTATACAGGCAGATACTTTAAGAGCTCTGCCTAGATTGACAGACAGTTCACAGAACACACAACTGCCTGAACTGCAGCATCTAACCCAGAACAACACTGGGTACTGTGGGTTTTCCAATAGAAAAGAGAATCACCCCAGAAAAGAGCATCCCCAGACCTTATTGAGCAACCCAAAAGCAGGCCAAGGAAGGTAACTGCAGATCCTCTGACCTGGAACTCTGAATCCAGAGACAAATATAAAACAAACAGAACAAATGCTGGACCCTGCTTACCCAACAATTTATATTTCCTTATCATTTTGTTTTTCTACTGATTTATAGGTTTTAAATAAATTGGTCATCAGCACTTGGACTCAACTTCAAAACCCCCATGGTTCTCTAAGGAAGATAATGAGCTTTAGGTGGTGTTTTTATTTGTTTGAAACTCTTAAGTTTTTCTTACTGAGTGAAGTGTGCGCATTTGGGTCCAGTCACAATATTTAAAGGCTTCTAGAAATCACATAATACATTGAAGGTATTGGGAGAATAAACAGGGAGGAGAGAGGAAATATAAACAGAGCAATCATCACCATGGATGAACCAGCTGCCCACTGAGTCGGAATTTAGTCCCAAGTAGTAAGACATTTCAAAACAATTTGGGAAAAAAAAAAAGCAGAAAAGACTATTACAGAATAAACAAAAATACACCTAAAACTTGGTCCCAATGCATCTGAGCTGAAAACTGACTCATGCATTGCAGCAGTGAATATCCTCTGCTGATTAACCCACTAAATACAAATATCCACTAAAATACAAATATCTAATCCTTTTCTTATTTTTTTCTGAAGATGCAGACCTTAAAACACGTGGCATTGGAGAGTTCAATAACATATAATCCAAAATAAATGCTGCTGGATGTTAAATATTTGCTGAACTCCATTTTATTTAAATAGTTCTTTCTTCCTGTATTATGAGAAAAAAGGAGAAGAAGGAAAATGGCCTAATTGCTCTTTTACCAGAAAACAAGCTTTAGAGGGGTTCTCAAGTTCACAGAAACAAAATGATATTCACTAAAGCAAATTCAGGATTACACATAAAAACTCATTTTCTGGAACCTGTCTAGGATGCAGAGACAGAGATGCCCTATTCAAATCCAGATCAAATGTAAAAGCTTTCTAAATCTGACATTTCAATGTTAATAAGTGTATTAGAAAAGAATCTGAGTATCTCCATCAGTTTGAGAACACTCTCAAGTAATCAGCCTCCCTTCCAAACACATCTTGCTGAAAACCAGATGCTAAAAGATATCAATTGAACCTTTGGAAAGCAAGATGCAGAAGGTGGAACAAATTTGCAAGATTTGTTCAATGTTAGCCATTTTCATTATTAGAATTAATCAAAAATCATTTTCATTTAAATAATCTTTTTTAAAAACTAGAACTATGGTTTCATCTCCACGGAGTACATTATCTCCCTTTACAGTAGATTTTAGTATGAGACAGAGCATCCACAGATGTGTATAAACAGAGTTCTTAGAAGAGTGTGTGCTCATGTGTGTAGTAGAAAGTGGAGAAGGGTTTACAGGATCAAAAATTATTCTTTTCAGTACCCAAAGCCTTAGAATTCTATTTCATAGCAGAGTAAAGTGATAAGGGGAAAAAAAATACAGAAAGGAAAGGTTTTGTTCAACACCCAGTCAGGCCCCAGCACTACAAGACAAACCAACATGGCTTTTGTTGAAGCACAAGATCTTTTGCTTGATAGAAATTTGACTATGAAGTATAGAAAGCATATTTCCTATTAATTTTGAAGTTCTTCTGAAAATTGTTACTAAGCCTATTTAAGGGTAGACCTGAGGTTTTTAATTTTTCCTTTCATTCAGTGTGTGCTTACTACATGTTGATAACATCTAGTTTTTAGAAGTTATCCTTTTATATGTGGTTTACACAATGTGCATGCAACTTTGCAAATGGTTTAAAAAAACAGAACCTAGTTTAACTGAGTTATTAACTAATGAGGAGTCCAGTAGCGAAGCAGTAAAAATAGAAGTTCTTTATTGAAAACTAAATAAAGGAGCAAAAAAGAGGAAAAAAGGAGCATAAGTCTATATAAACTTGTATACTTGCATCAGAAATCCCTGCATTCTGAGTCTCCAATTTAAACTGTAAACATATGCTGATTTTTAATAATGATCAGTTGTGGGAAACTGCTGAGAATAAAAAGTTATTCCCTGAGAGAAGCAGTGTGTATAGAGAATTCTCATATTATGTCTAGCTGCTGTTTATTCTACAAATACATATTAATATTAGAATAGTGCTGGGTTTTCCAGCACTGGTGTTATTAATTATTACTGGAGTTCCCACCAGAGCTGCTCAGCTGGTCCAGCAGGTGAGAAGAGATGAAGATGAACCTTTCTTCAGCCCAGGTCAGACTCTCTGACTCTCAGTGGTCAGCCCAGGAGGTCTGAGCAGCCGAGCACACCCAGCAAAGGGACTCACAATGGATATAAAATGGTGAAATGCCAAGAAAATAAGATGGAAGGGGACCGTAAGGGAAATGAAAAGGAATAGGTTATCACAACTGATTTAAGCTACCACTTGCAAACCAGAGAGCTTGCTGCTCAGAAGGAAAAAAAAAAAATCAAAACAAAATAAGCACACAAACAAAACTAAACCCCCAAACATTACAAACCAAAACAAAACAAAAAAAAAACCCTAAAAAACCAAACAAAAAACCCAATATACACAAAATACCAAGAGAAAACAATTTCTGCATATTTAAAAGAAAGTACCCTAAAGACTGAAAGTCAGTCCCATGATGTCTCCCTGAAAATCCACTTCTAAATAAATTTTCTTCTGTTTTTTTTGTGACTCAGATCTAATATACACAAAGTTTTGGTTTAATTTCTGTCTAACAGATCATCTTGCTATTACAGCTCAAAAGGGCACCTGACTGATATTAGAGTAGAAATCAGAGGAGGAATGTTAGGTTTGGTTTGACTTTCTTACCTTTTCCTTTCTGAGAAGCATACTGACACAAGGCTGCTCTAAATATTTGTACTTTTATTTATTTGCTAGTCTAGTAATGCTGCTACATTGCTCCATTATTAACAACTTCAACACAGATGAAAGCACAGATGAAAAGTGCTTTCAGGTTTTTAAATAAATTAATAAAACCTTATAATCTTTTATGATTTGGGGAGGGGGAGGGTATAGGAGGGAGGTTTTATTCAGCATCTTTCCATTATTAAATAAAGTACACAAATATAACTTTTTATTTCTCAGTAATACCATGCATTCTAGACAGGAGAAATGGAAGAGAGTTGTCTCACCATAATACATATTTTACACTGGGATCATGTTTCTCTCAGGTCACCATTAAAACCAAAGTAAGCCTTGATTCAGGAGAAGTGGAGGTTCCATATGTGCTGGCTAGAAGAGGAGAGCTGCCTTCAGGCCTTGAGCCACCCTACCCCTGAGTCCATGTTAAAGAATCTGCCACCTTGCCTCTACCCCAAATTTCCTTTGATTATATAACTGTACAGATATAATGAAAATCAACAGATTGCAGAATGCCACTCAAAAACCTTGCATGACAAAGGAAAACTAAGAACGTGCTCTCACTCTAGGCAGAATACATGAAAGAAGATTTATTTAATATATTTAATCCAAATCTATCAGAACATTTCATTTTCAAAAGGTCACAGGTCCTGGAGAGAAGTATTAAAACTGTAATTGCCAGAACTCAGTTGCATTTGGAAGGGATACATTAATTTTAACAGAAGAGTTGAGGATGACTCAGGTTTGATGACAAGATGATCAAAGATCTCATCTTGGTGTTATTGGGAGCATGAGCAGTGAGACAAAGTCTGGTCAGCCCAAGCACCTGTAAGAGCAGCTGTGGCCCCTAAGGAGCAGCCCATCAGTCACTGTGAACAGCTGAAGCTTTCTTTTAAGTCTGAACAACCTTCATCCCTCTCAGGAAAATACTAAAACAACCCAGCAAGAACTGTTTCAGACTTCTGAGCTCTGAATAGTTTTTGTTATTAGCATTTTGCTGACAAACCACGATAAAACCAGAATGAGTGCAACTTTGTCTTAACTGATTTTCCAAACCCAGCAGAGGCAGCTCAAAACAGCTGTGAATAGTTCCAGTGCCATGGTCAGGCCAAATATTTTGCACTAAGTCAAAAATATTTAGATTTTCTAATAGAAGAGACAAAATACTGAGGAAGATATCTGCAATTCCTTAAAAAATGTCAAGCATTTTTCTAATAGAGGAACAAAAAAAAATCTCTAAATATTATTTTAAGTATGTTTATTTGCCACAGAATTTAATCTCATCATAACACCCACTCAAAGTTAGAATAAAGATAAATGTATAAATTCCTAGATGTCTGCAGCCGGAAACTGCATGTATGAGATGTAATGAACAGAACTTCCTACCACATTTTTATCCATCTAATGTTAATATAGAAAGTGAGAACAGCTACCAAATCTTAATCTAGATCTACCTGTCATATTATCTCAAATTTCATGTCAGTAAAACTGTTCAATCAGAAAGATGTCCAGCTTTCAAATGCAAAGAATCATCACACAGACTTATTTTCTAAAAAAAAATGCTTTCTAAACTTAACAAAAGCAGGAAAATAAGGAGCTGCTGCTCATTATCTAACAAAAGAAATTACTTTGGCTTTCTAAAATAAACACTATTTGTTTAGACACAATAACACAAGCTAGTAGGGGAAAAATAACAATAATAAAAAAAAAATCTGAGTGTTTCAATTCAGTTACCAACAATTTGAATTCCCCTTTGTAAAGAGGGCAGAGAAGAACACATTAAGAGCAGGGGGAGGATGAACAGTTGCAAAATCAGTAATCAAGAAAAAAATACCATTATGAAATGCTGAATAATGACCTGCAAACGAAAATGAGGCATTTGAGCTGAAGCATCAATCATCCTGATAGGGAAAAGTAATATTTAGATGACTCCTGTACAGTAAAGTAGAACAAACTGCAGTGAAAATGGCTCCAGCAGCTCAGAAGTTGGAGGTGCACTTTGATGCTTTATCTTAGGCAAACACCTCTAAGCAAAGAAAGACTTTCAAGAACAGAGATTACCCAGAAAACAGAACTGGGTGTTTGACAGACCAACCACAATGCAAACACTCCCACATCTGCAGACAAATGTGAGAGAAAAGGGATTAGACAAGGGCTTAATTATCGACACTAATTATTATATAATTTGATTGAAAGGGGAAGAGAGACACTGACTGCTGTCAGAACATTTTAAACAAGATGTGTGACATGAAACCAGGTATAAGAAATGACCTTCCACAGAAGGATTTCCACGAGTGTGGTAACTTGCCTTGAGCCACAACATTAGAAATGTGTAGCAGAGAACTATCACATGCTGTTAACAGGCACATCTACAAACCAGAAAAGTTTCTGCATTTAAATTATGGTACATTTAAATTATGTACCAGATGATTTACTTTCCATTGAGAGGGGCACAAAACCTATACATTTATCCATCAAGCCTATCTTAGGTATGAATCATAACTGATTCTTCAACTGACATTAAACCAAAGCTTTTAATTCAAATGCCATACCTAATCACTGATTGAATGCCAATTTAACCTGGCTATTTGGACAAGTAAACCACATGATTAAAAACAGCTCCTATGAAACAATGTTTGCTAATGGTTTCAGCACAGAGGCTTACAAGTTCTTGAGACAAGAAAATATCCAAGGACCCTTTTATAAAATAACTAATTAATTCCTCTAGCTTACCAGTTCATACAGGCAGGTTATTTCAAACATTAGTTGTAGGCTGCAATGCTCAATTAGAGCCAATTACAAAAGGAATTAGATGGGTTTCCTCCTTTTAGTTTTTATGAGGTCAAGGGTGAGCAATATGAGTGAGCAGTGACAAAATGAAGTCAGAGGAACCACCACTCCCATTCCCACAGTTCAGTTACAGGAAAGGAATTGCAAGGCACCTGATGAATAATGAATGTATGTTGGCCATATGGGTTACTGTAGCAGCGTTTTAGTTATCTTTTCAGTACAGATTCTGTGTTAAAGAGAGACACATTTAGGTGAAAATGCCATTATCATTTCCAAAATTAACCTATGAAACAGGATACCAAGCTAGCACATTGGCTAACCCCGATATCTGTGCAGACATCCTCTGGTTAAGGGTCATGGCATTTGTGTCTATCAGTGAATCTCGGTTTGCCTCATTTACAAATTGTGGATTTCAAAAGTACCAGAACTCTAAGAAAAGAAAGAACTCTAATTTAGCACAAAGCAGTAGAAATAATGGTAAGATAATATCCATTTCTCCTAAAACTCTTTGTAGCATCGCTTTAACAAGGAGCAGAGGAGCACCGTAAAAGGAACCAGCCCTGACTTTAAACACACCTTGTCTTGGAAACTCATCCGACTCCCTGTGCACCAGGTCAGACACTCGGTTTCCATAGTGCATCCTGGTGTCGTGGTCATATGCCTTGAGGGTCTCACTGGAGCTGTAGGACTTCTGGGTGGGCACCCTGCAGTCCTCGCTGTCCAGCGAGGAGCTGGTGTAGCGGCACTGCTTCCCGCAGCGGCCCCGCGTCAGCGAGCGGTGCCTCCTGTCCTTGATGTCCATTGTTCTGAGCCAGGCACGCTGCTTCCAGGACAGCCACTCTTCTGTTTGGGGTCAGTCACTGTCACCTAACAACATGAAAGGAAGAGAAACGAGTAAGTAATGCTGCCACTATGTTTTGTTTTATTCTGCTCTCCCTGACTTCGTCCTTGAAGAACAGTGCGACACAGACTGAGAAGAAAGGGAATGTCCATATGATGTATCCTCTAGAAATTGAAATAATTGACCAGAATGGGTGGGGAGAAAAAATTAAATGCAGTAGGATAATTGCATTCTATCTAAACTATCGTATCATCAAAGAGTTTAAAAAACACTGATAAAACAAAAACACTGTCATCTTTTGATTTTTGAATGAACTCTGGTAACAACATAGAACTGACAGAACAATATTTGATTCTGTTATGCAACAAAAGAAAAGTAGTCTCAAACCAGCTTTAATTATTTCCATTCTTCCTACAGGAGGGCTTGCAATTAAGACTGAAATGTGCAGGAGAGTTCCAAAGAGGAGATTATTCCTATTCAGCATTAATGCATTACAGAGCTGTACACTATCCTTCAACAACGCGTTCACAAGCAGCAGCAATTGATTTTATGGCCCCTGGTTAACACTAACCCAAGGCCCTGCTCTGAAGGTGGACAAGGTCTCTCCAGAGGCCCATCCCAGCCTTGACATTCCTGCGTGGCTGTGACTGTCTGAGCACACTCTGGGGTTTGCTGCTCTTGTGAACCCCAGAACATGACTGTGTGAGCTTCTTCATCACCCCTCAAGTCAATCAGTTTATCCAGCTCAGGACTTGGAGCTCTTGAAAACTGTCTAAATCTCCTCTTGTTCAATGGACCATAGAGTTTCTTACAGTGTGCTTAATTAGGACACCCTTAGTGTGGCATATAGACTTTAATATATGCATCGTTAGCATACAAAAACTGCAAAATGAAAGCTACTTTAGAAAGGAAGAGATACAGTAAAAGCACAAACACCCTACCCACTGGGGTACTAATTATTTCCAGTTGGTTTTAGTATGTATGTCTTTCTCTCATGGCATTCTATGCCCAAGTCTGTGCTAGTCCTGAGAAATCCTCGTGACAAATTTTTTTGCTGGAAATTAAATCTTCCCACATAAAAAATACTCAGATTTGCTAATAAGCAACAATTGGAACAAAACATCTTGCTTTTCTTTACCTGGCTAAGGAGTTGAAGGATGGTTTGGGTGAATTTAGCTGGGACAGCTGCAGAGCTTTTCCTTGCCCCGTCCCCTCAGTTCAGGTTCCCCCTGCCAAGCCCACCCAGCAGAATGCACCCAGGCCAGAAGCTTTGCTTAAACCACAGAGCATTTCAGCAGAGATTCCTTGTGCCACCTCTGCCCCCAAGGGAACAAACTGCAGCAGAAGATGATAGAACATGCAGAAGGCAGCCAAGCCTTTCCTTGTGGTAGCTGTTTGTACCTGCAGGAGAAGAGGTCACAGCACTGGCACAAATATTAGCTAAACCGTTGCTTTTTGAAACAGATCATGGCCCTAAGAGAGAATAAATGTTGGCCAGAGGAGCTGGTGACCTAGAGAAAAGGTTTCTAGCCTTCATTTAGATTTGAGATTTAGCCTTGTTGTGGTTTTTGATTTTTTTTTCCTGTATTTTAAATAAGTTAGGTAACCATGAGAAACAGCTGCTTTAAGCCACCCACAGGTATTCTGCAATCTGTGAGAAATAAGAACTGTAAACAGGCTTACTTTTTTTCTTCTTTTTCATTTATTTTTAACATTTCAAGTGGAAAAAAAAGTCACAAAACCACACCTACAGAAAAGACAAAACAAAAGTAAGACATTTGGCACTTGAAACCATTAAGGTTTGTTTTATAACTTCAGATTAAAGAGAAAGAAAGAACCAATTCACATTCCTGTTTCTCAGCTCTTTGAACATGTAGTGGCTTAGTTGACTCCTCCATATCTGAATTTTTTAGTTCAATTCTTTGGTGGTGTAATACTTATTGAACTCAAAAACATCTTAACTGTAAAGCATTTTAACACCGGTGGCACAAAGAGTTTCCTCAAGTTTCAGGAGATATATGATCATTTAGATTAACAATGCCTGGCTCTTTAATCCCATTTTAATAGTTTCTCATCAAATCCAGATATCACTATATCACAATTATAAACACAGAAACAGACACAGACACTACAGCATTGAGCAAAACCTGCCAATTACTCCCCATGCTGCTATTCAACACAAAACCCTGTCATTCCATATGAATTCTATATTGTCTGTCAGTTCAGACAAACAAACAGCTTTTTGTTTTTATGACTGCTAAACTTAAAGTCTGGCCTGATTTCTATTGTTTCTGAAAGAACATTTAATTCCTTGTTACTGTAGTTAAAAGAAGGATTTACTCTGACTGAGATAAAACTTCTGAGTATTTCCAGGACATTAGCTTATGAAAGCATCTTCTCAGGAAGACAAGAGTTTTTGAAATTGTTCCCTCAATAACCATTCTTTTGTAGAGTTTTGTGCAATTCCCCTACAAATACAAAAATAAAAGGAAATGGTAAGACAGTGTTCCACTGCTGATCGTGCCTGGAAATACTCCTCAATCTTCTGCACATGCAGAATGTGAGGCACAATGTCTGCGCTACAGTAAATCCAACTGGCTAACACAAGAAAATAAAGGTAGAAATGTTCCAAGACCTTTACTTTGATCTTTCATAAGGAAAATCTTGTTACAAGAATCAGACATCAGAATAACTTGGTGAAAAATCTGATTTTCTGATACCATAACATATGATAAAGTTCAAGAATTTTTTGAACTTTACTAATTTTAGCAGGTCATTCAAATGCTACGGATAAAATGATAACATTTTTACTGGAATTTTTGTTCAATGTCATTTTTATATTTATTAGAGTAGTTTTATTATTTGTTTTCCTTATTCTTCCATTACTTGAGGACAAATCCCAAGCATCTGACACTAAATACATATACCTGAACAGAACAAAATATTCTCAGAGATAATTCTCTCCTCCTCACCTGTGCTTTGGGGATTTCTTTGAACTTAAAGCAGCCAGACAGAAACCAGTTCCAGAGCATTATGCCCAAGCCATTCTCAAAATTTAGAAAACTGGATCACCATACATGGCTTAACACACAGTGAATTAAGTTGTGCAACACTCCTAGAAAAGCTGTTTCACTTTTTTTCATTCTTATGTTAAATAGATGAAATACTGATTCAATTCCGTGCTAAACACCTTTCCTGTTAGACAGTGAAATATTCATGCACTGTATTCCTGGAAAGGTAAGGTGTGATAGCTTTGCTTAGAGAATAATGGTGAGATGCAATTTGAGTTCAGAACTCCTGATACTCTTTGACTTCCCTGTCTCAAGGGAACTCTGTGAATGGTTTATTTTGAGTCATTGACCTAAATCCTAACTGGTTTAATAATTTCTTTTGTTTCAAAGGATTTAACTAATACAGCTCACTCTGACCCACTTACACTACAGAGCAGTACAACCACTAAAGTGACTTCAACTGTTTTTCTCCTCTAGTTTTGGCTTAACTATTTCAGAAACACGGGAGCTCTAACTTTCTGAGAAAGGTGTTTATTCAGAAAATATTTATTATTTATAATGGCCTGCTAAAGGGCTGGTCAAGTTTCACAGGAATACAGTCTCAGCTGATCTGGACCAACCATAGAAGTCAATCTAAAGCAATAAATAGCTCAGGCTGTATTTGCTGCTGATGTACACAGGTCCCATGTGCCCCAAGTTACACATGTGTAACACATTTCTGACTCACAATTCATCCAATATAACATTTATTGTGGTTTTATAAAGTAACTGTGTACCTGCCCATGACTTTGGCAGGGGCAATGAGAGCCTCAGTGTAACTGTGGGCAGTGCAAGGACATTAAAACACTGCACATCCTACAGGGACAACAGAGACAAGGAGGAACAAAGAAGAGAGGGGATAAGAGAAGAAAAAGCTGAGGAGAAGAGAAATGAAAAATAGGTTTTTTATAGGGAGTTTAAAAAATTTGACCACTCCTTTTTGTGTTAGTACAGTCAAATCAATAGGAGGCACGGAGGGAGGGCTCAAAATGAATTTTAATGGCTTAGCAAAGCTTATGCTAAAACTCTCTGTAAATTTAAAGTTGATTCATACATTTATCTAACTCAAGGGCTTGTTTGCTGCATTTTGTAATGATCCTGACATGATTACATTGTACAGGGCCATTAGAACTGCCACTCATACCACACAGAGCCCAGGAATCATTTGGAAGTTCAGGGGAAACAAAGAACTTCACATTTATAGTGTACCCCCAAATCATGTGGCACATCTAAATCAAAACATTACAATAGTGCAGACAGTGTTGGAAACAGCCTTTCTTTCTTCCCTTTTTTTTTTTTATTTAAAAGAAGTAGCACACCATGTACCAATCTGTTCATTAAAAAAAAAAAAAAAGTCTCTTAAAAGGCTGAACTCCTTTCCAGCAGCAGCAATTGGAAATAAGCTTGTGAGTCAGATATTCAAATAATGTTCATTATTTTATGGAAAGACTATTTTTTGAAGCAAGAAAATGCACAATTCAGCTTTGGTGCCATGCAAAAAATTAAAATGGTTATTAAACTCTTGTATTTATTTCTGATTTTAGTATTAGTGAAAAAGAACATCTCTACGTCTGGATCCTCTCTGTCTATTTAAAAAAGAAAAAAAAAAGCAATAAATAAAATGAAATTGTAAACTAAATACTACAATTAGGTGCACCACAATATGTGCACTTTGTTAGATGAAGTAATATTGATGACAAGTATGCTGGTTTTGATTTGCACCACAAACTAAAATATTTGGACAGTCTGTTTAGTGTAGCCTCATTTTTTGTTGATAAGTTGTTGTTTTTAATTCTTTTTTTTTTCTGACCAAATACTGATTTTTTTTTAGTGAGCCATTCTATATTAAGCTGAAAATGAGATATATTTAGTATGACGTGGTAAACAGCTATGTTAGAACAGTTGTGATGAATGATTCAAGTTAAGTAATATGAGACACACAATGCTTATTGGCATTCTGTGTTTTGCTTTACTGTAGAAAAGAAATGCTTTATTTCTTTCCTTTTAATAACTAAAAGCTCTAGGAAGTATTTTCAAGCTAATGGCAGTCAAAATGGTACACACAACAACAAAATCAAGCACTGAGCCAAATATTTATCCCATATATGTATTTTTATCTATTTAAATATACATGTTTTTATTTCTAGACTATCTTCAGGGATTTATGTACCGCAGGAACTTCTTAAAAACCCCAGAACTGTTTAAATCTATTATGAAAATAGCATTCCATTAAGAAAATAACATGCCATTGAGAAAGGATGCTAGGAGACAGTTTTCAAACAGTGCCCCATCATTCACTGACTGCTGAGGATTAACCCCTTTTTCTTCCCTGAACTGATTCCCCTTTCCATGGGGCAGAGAAGGTGGGTGGATGTGAGCCCAGCTCCTTCCTGTCCCAGGGGCCTGAGAACCACAGCTGACATCAAGGCCAAATGGAGAGTTTCCTTCTTGGAGCTCAGCTGCAAAAGCCGCTAGACAAATTCAGGTATAAAGTCATAAATGTTCTTAAATGTGGCTTCTAGTTTATGCACAAGTTGGGGAGCACCATGCATTTGGAAACCACACCAGTAAAATTTCACTAGCAGCAAAGCATCTGAAGTGTCCCAGGTCCCAAGTCTTTGTGTTCAGCTGCTACAAACCGAGAGCTTTTCCCTCTCCGAGAGCAGGAGAAATAGAAAAGTTCACAAACAATATCCACTTCATGCCTCAGTAGCCACAGAATACATTTAGTTGATTTTTATTGAAAATTATTTGAAATTCACTAAAGCATTATTGGGATAGTAGCTGATCATCAACTATCTTGTTGATTCCCATCCTTGCAGCTACAGCAGCCATGAGGAGATTGTGTCACAGTCACTCAGAGGTGAGAAAAGCTCATTTTTCAATGAAGGGCTTATAAATCCACAAAAGTGGTAGTAATCAGAACATTGCTAGTTATACAAAGGGGGCTGAAATCTTTTCTTCCAGATACACAGAGGCAAAACCATGCAAAGTTTTAAAGTTTTTCCTATTTGAGAGTGTTCTTCCTTCTTTTCTGGGTGAGGCCTTAACTATACCCCATTCCAGAAAAAGAAAATAAGAGGTTTTACCTAGGAATAACATAGTTCCACTACCAACTCACAGCTGTTTACAGATATTTATTAGGCTTTTGAACAGCCAGGAGAGCTAAATGTGTATCATTCTGATTCTACAGCAAAGGTCAAACATCATGAAGATAAGACCCGAGGTCACAAAGTGAGCTCGCTGCACATTGAAGCTCCAAGTTCGGTTTCCTGCTCTCAGTATAATTGTTATCTAAATACTTCCATCACTCTATGCAGTCAGGTTAAAATAAATAAATAAATAAATAAAATCAAGCCACTATAAAACAACACAAAAAGCCGAGGTCTCAATTAATATAATTACTTAAAATTAGTATAGCTGAACAAGTTCACAAAAACGATTTAAAGATCAAATACAAACCGGGCACTTCAAAAGACTAAGTTTGCTAGAACTAATTACCTAAAGAACACTGTTACTCTTTCACTGCCTAGAAAGACTAAACAAAAATATTATCTACTGCTAAACTGCTATTAATGAACAAAGGTAGAATAATTTATCATTGTATAATTAAGACAATGTGGTTAAGCATGCTTTAACGATTCTGTATAATAGTTTCCTATCACTAGAGAATACTTTTGAAACAGGGAGTAATTGTCTAAATAATTTTTGATTAAGTCCTTGATCAAACTGATCCACATTTAGAGAAGTGAGACAGAATTAAATGCCCATACAAGGAGTGACAACTTGCTTTATTTAATTGTCCACGGGTGATGCACCTTTTTCATTCTAATCCTAGGTAAAATGCTGTCTTTAATTAACCTAATGGGATTTTCAACCTTAGCAGCAATGGAGCCAAGACATTAAGCTGGTTGGAGCATAAGTTGTGCTCCAACCATTCCCCTCTCTGTTTTGCTTTCACCAACACCTGGTGATTAGTTCATTCAATTATTCACCAGCATTTTTTGTCAGACTCCTTTATCTTTTCATTTTCTCAAAAACCTTATTTATACCCAGAGTTTCCATTACGGATTTGAATACTGTCCATATCACAAGCCTTTTCCTTCACAACCATGCCAACCCATCAGCTGTCTCTGGGAGCTTCAGGGCATGGTGCTTCCATATTAGACTCAAGGATGTTGGTTTTAAATATTTGACTGTGCTATCAAGTTGGAGAAATGTAATATCAAAGGATTTGTACTTCTCTTGCACCCAAGAAGATCCAATGCCAAGAATTTTAAGGCAGTTCCTTCCTAATTATTTTTCATTTCCTTATGTTAGAACACTCTGTAACTCTACACCCATTGGGCACCTCCACCCCTGCTGGCAGGAGCAAAACCTGTACCACTGGGTACAAGATCAGCCAAGAGAAAAACACCCGGAATGTGCCTTTCATTCCTTGTGTACAGATGAATACACTGTGCAGGGAACTCTGCCAGAATCTGAGATCAGCAAAGCTCCTGTGCACATCTCATCCTACTGTCAGATGATCATGTTGCTGAAGAAGTTTCTTAGCTATTTTCAAACCTCAACAAGACTATTCTTAAGACTCATCAAATCCATAATTCATGCAAGCAGTAATGGGTTTAGGTACTTTATTTATCATTTTAGTCAAGAACACCACCTGCTTTTCACTGTACACTTACATCATTTTCTCTCCTGTCTAAGAAACAGTCCCTTTCTTTCTTTCTTTAAAGCTTCCACAGAACCTCTCTTGACTCAGTTTGATACCAAAAAATTTTCATTTGCTTATTAACAGGAAGCTTTAATACATTTTCTCCCTGCTAGCAGTATCAATCTATAAAAATATTTTTTGCAGAAGGCTTGACTAGAAACCACTGTTAAGGCTGTATAAACTTATATGGTAAGGAAAATCAACAATATTTTAAAATACCTAATAGTATTTAGTAGAATTTCAAAAAACAATTCCAAATTGCACACATGAATAGTCCACTCAGCTAAGCTCTGATACTCTCTTAGAGAAAACCAAAGGAAAAAAAAAGAGGGGGAAAAAAAAGAGGGGAAAAAAAAAGAGGGAAAAAAAAGAGGAAAAAAGTGAGACTGTTTCTATTTGTGTGAAAACTGGTAGCCTTATTCTTTGTGAGTTCTCCACCTTTGCAAACACACAGATTTTATCAGAAATAACAGCTTCCTGAAGTGATTCTTTGTTTTAAAAGGTTCAAGGTAAGCGAAGAAAAAATCACAAGAAAAAAGAAATAGGAATGGAAAACAACAGAACATCGTGATAAGGCACACGAAATGGATGACATTATATCTCAACAGCCTCCATACAAGTATTTGCTGAAGCATTTTAAATTCTAGAGCACCTCAGCCAGCAGTGAAACTTTGCATAATGAAGTAAGAAAGCTACACTGGAAGATTCTTGGCTAACAAGTGTTGTTCCATCTTTCAATAAAGGAAAATTAATTGCTTTATAGAAATTAATTAAACCTTGCAGTGATAGATAAAATGAACACAACCATTATAAAAACCTGTAACCAGCTGCAACGCAAAATGTCTGAAGTGAATTTCCACAGTCCACACATCAAGGGGTCATCAGGGATGGAATGAGACCTTGCCACCATGAAAGCTGGTCCATCCAAATCTGCAGTGCAAGGTTGACTCACATATTATCACAGCAGAAGAGAAGTCCAAAGGTTATCTTGATTAATGGAATTTTTTAAATAACCCCTCAGTCAAGAAAAATACACTTCTAGAAAATCAACTAATCCAAGAACACAAAAAGCAGCAAATACCTCATATTGTACAGTCACTGTGCAGACATCCCTACATCCTCTGTTCCATCTGAAATCATGAAGAAAACGGCCCAATCCCTCTGGAGGAAAATCTCTCTGGAGAAAAGGCCACATGCTTCAACAGACATTATCTTCTGTTATCTACCTAATCATTCAGGACTGAACATGTGCTCTAATATCCACTCTCACACTGCAGATTTCTTACACAGGATCATCATTCTGTGTGCTCTCTTCTAGCTGTGGGTGCCTCCAAGGAAAGCCTGGCATTTGCTGGTGGGTAAGGGGTTTTCTCTGCCAGCAGCCACTGCTCACGGGGCTGAGTTGTCACAGAGAAACCCATCCTGGCTCCTCAGCCCGGTGTGAGAGGCTCATCCAACACCCCACAGGGGGTGCCTGAAGGCAGCTGGGGACAGCAAGGGCTGAAGCTGCTCCAGCCCTGAACAGGGGAGCTCAAGTGGGGATACCTCAGATAAGCTACCACATGAGAAATGCCAACAACCATCTAGTCACCATCTGTGCCAGAGTTTCACCAAGCAAGAAGAGTCAGAAAGGAGAAACAAGTTAAAAAATGTTCTTTAAAGTGCATGGAATCTTTGCAAAACCCATTTGGTCCTTTCTTTCTGTTGCCCTTTCAGAGATTGAACAATAACCAAGCTGCAATGTCTAATTTCTCCACAACTCTAAGCTCCCTGCATTAAAGCCAGCCCCCACAATTTTGCCATCTGCTGCCTGGATTGCTGTGCATCCAGCACAGAGATCCCAACGTTCTTCAACTGCCATGGTCCAACTTCCCAGGCAAAAGCATCAGCTCTCTGTGACAAGGACAGAGATCAAACCTAAAGGGAACTTGGCAAGAAGTATTTAAAGCAGATTTAAAGCAAATTCTGTTTCACCTACCACATTCAGTTGTATCACAGACTCTTGCAAAATAAAATTTATCACTTCAATGAAGACATTTGATTTAAACTGTTTATTGCATCTGTATATCTATACATCCTGATCTCCATCCACAGTATATGAAACTGACAGTGTTTTAAAATTGCCTGTCCTCCAAAGATATTAGACAAGTTTGAACAAGTTCATAGCTTTGCTTTGCAAAACAGAAAATTAACTAGAGGTCCAAAGCTTAGTCAGTTCTTTTTCTAAGGATGAGATGTTAAGTACAGAGAACAAAATTAATAATGCAGTTTAACAAAATTTACTTTGTGAAACCAGAATTCTCTATGGTTGTAACCAAGTAATTGTAAGTTAAACTCAAGCCTTAAAATGCTCTCTTTGTTCCAATTCTATATTACCTACCAAGGAAAATGATTTCTTAGTACCAGTATTTTTGGCAGTACTTTACAGATGGCAATAACATTGCACAGAGTTCTCCCACAAAACAAGAAAGATGTTCACAAACTGGAGGAAGTCCAGGGAAGGAAGACAGTGTCTCAGGGGACTGGAACATGGGATCTGCGTGGAGAGATGAAGGAACTGCCCTTGTTTAGCTGCAGAAATGGCCAGCAGTGGCCTTGCTGTTCCTGTGAGGCCGCTGAGAAGTGAGAGATGGGGCTTTACTGGGGGCAACCAAAGGGCAGCGAGAAACCACCAGTGCAAACTGAGGTACAGGAAGTTCTGAACAGAAATGAAGTGAGTAAAAATCACTCAATGGATAGTAAAAATAAGCACTGGAGAGGTTGCTGCAGGGGCTGGAGAATTTGTTCATTTTCAGGACTCAACTACACAAAGCCCTCAGCAACCCAGTCTCAGTTCAACACTGACACTTGGATTAGGTGAGCTCCAGAGGTCCTTTCCAGCCTCAATGTGCCTGTGATGGTCTTAATCTAGGAAAAGTTCTATAACCATTAAAAAATAGGAAGAACCAAAAGAACTATTTATTTTGAAAACCAGCCTGTAAAGCAAACACACAAGGTAAGATGAGCATGCAGGCTTAAAACGTCAGAGGCTTTTCAAGTAAAAAATCATCTAAGCTTGCAGGTTTAAAGCTGAATTCCAAGCTCGAAGAGCACAATAAGGCAGAGGCTGCATTCTGTCTGCACACACATGCAGCCTGCAGAGGAGCAGGCACCACTGCAGTGGGGTCCTGCTGAAGCCACACTGGTGACACACTGGGGTGTGTGTGTGTGGTGTGTCAGGGAAAAATGAATGGGCTTTGCTCCTTCTCCAGTTCCACAGCACAGACCTTTGAGAGAATACAGTTTTAGAGTGAAGAAAACACACAGGAACTAAAAGCACAATTTAACAAAAGTAAGAAGCACAAGCTCTATCACAATTTCCAAGACCCTGCTGCAAGCTCATAGGTTTCCAAACATGTCATTTGACAGTGTTGACTTTGAAATAGTCCCTTAAAAATGTGAAAACAAACCTAAAAGAAAACAACTCGTCCATATGTTGTGATGACATTACCACAAATCTAAAGAAAACACATAAGAAGAAATTGTAACCTCTAACACTCACCTCTCCACCAGGCAGAGCCACATTCCAGTCTCATGTAAATCAATACAAGCCCTACTCTCAGTTCACTGAAGATTTTGTCTTTTGTTTGGAGGCCCAGGTAGCATGGCATTCATCTGGGCCTATCCTATAGATATATGTCCAATGACCAACTTGAGATCTGTGTGTGATACACAGGCATATGGTACATTATTCTGTCTGGAAATCTAAAGATTGTTGTAAAACAAAATAAAAAAAAATAAAAATTTAAATTGTTATAGTGATTTACCAACAAAGTCCTTCCATTTCTATTTCCATTGCTGAGTAGAGCAGAGACACTAAGTGTGAACCCACAACCCCATAGAAGACAGTGGTGTTTTCTCTTCCTGTACAATTTTGACTGCAAAACTTCAAAAGGCTCACTGATTTTAGCCAATACAGGCTAAAATCAACTGGCATTTTGTCTCAGCTGGGTTGGTGGGTGGCTTTATGCTGTATTTAAATCTCAGCATGAGTGTAGAGAACATGAGCTACTGGGTCTGGGACTAGAGAGAGAGCAGTTGGCCAGCAGAAACTGTGAAGGAAGGAACACTTTACTGATATCCATTATGTGAATTAGTGTTGCTAGTTGTTGAGATGTGCAGAGTCAATGAAGTGTCCTAATTAACCACCTCCTTTGTAACTCCCCCATTTGTGACCAGGTGAGTTCCCATCCATGCTGGGCTATCCAGAATTCCACAGTGCAATTCCAAGCTCAAGAACTCACCCCCACACACACATCTGGCTCTGGTAGCAGCCACAGCTGCACCTCAGTCCCCTGGACAAAGTGTGCTCTAAGTAACATCCTACTGCACCTTCCACCAGTGATTTTACGAATGCTCCACCCTTTTAAGAGTTGCTTCCCTTTCCCAAGACAAGCACTGCAATCCCCTGTTTTAATACAAAAGTTACTGAGGCAGAGGAGAGCAAAGTGCAGCAGCCCTGCTGTTTAAAGCCTCCCTTGAGCAATAGGTCATCCTCCCATATAGGCAGTGGGAAAAAGAATCTCCTATATCTGTGCCTCTCAGAGCAGGAAGGAAACTGGAACCAAATACTATAAATGCTTTATTATCCTGAACTGAAATCAATAAACTATGAACAGTTGTAACCTAATTTACTAGCAAACAGAACCGAAAAGATATCTGACAAAGCTTTTCATATACATTAAGAGCCATCAGATTGTAATTTTAGGTCAATATCAAGACACACAATGACCTAGAGTAAAATGATCTATATACCATTACCAATTTACTGAGTTGCCCAAATTACCTCAGTAAATTCTAACTTGCATGAAAACTTTCATGAATTATTAAAATAAAAAAATAAAATGTAAAGGAGAGAAAAGAAATCTCTTTCTTGATGCCATTGTCACTGATGTGGACACGTTGCTCTTCAAAAGCTGGTTCTGCACAAGCAGTGGTGGAGATTGTGAGAGCAGCTCCCTGCAGGGTGGATCTGTGAGCTCAGCCCGTGGCAGGGGGAGGTGGTGGTCCCTCAGACTTCCCAAGAAGTTTCCTACCCAAAAAAGAGCAGGACTGGTAAGTGTGTATTTGGGTGTTTGGTCAGTGGCACTGCCAAAGCCACTTGAAGGGACAACTTTTCCAGCACTACCAGGGAGATTCTGTGCAGGACAGCAACTCTTAACGAGGCTGGTTCCTCTTGGCACTAACACAGAGTTAAAGGTGATATAAAAGTCGTGCATTAGGCAGCAGGAGTGAGCACCCCCTCCATCAGTAATTCCTACTCCTCCAGGAAAAAGCACTCCCTGAACCACACAGCTTCCTACAGACAAGAGCTCTGTGCTTTGAGAAGCAGCTGGAATTGCAAACAGAAAAAGAAAACAAGTATTTGTTCAATTAGAGTGGGGGTAAAAAGCAAAATGAAATAACCAACACCAAACTGAGCCTGTGTTTGTTGTTGGCTAATACTGGTTTCAAGCATTAAAGATACATGATTAATTATTTTTTATTTCAGCTACCATAAAAGCAAAGGATTTGCATTTACATCACTCAGCTGTCCATTTTCATTCCCATTTCCTGAGAGGCAAGATAAAAAAAAAGGACAATCCCTAGGCTGTGTAGGCACACTAAGATTTAACTTCTGGGAACAGAAATCAATCTTCAGCAATTTAACAAGACTGTTTAGTTTCACAATTTTCATTGAAAATCAAATTTTAGTCAAGATCTGTAACATTACACAGGTTAGAAATTTCTTTGCTTGAACTTCTTCAGTGAGTATTCTCTTTAAAAAGCATGTTATTTATTTAATTTGGCATTAAATCCCTTTTATCATTCTCATAAAAATATTGTCAAGGACAAAGCATTTTGCATGAATTCTTGTTCATGTAATATATATATTTTTAATTATTTAGTTTTAGGTATTGACTTCTGGTCAGCTTTCAGCTTCAATTTTCAATGCTTTTTTAAATAGCCTGATAGCATAGTCTTAACTAAAATAATAAAACAAACAAAAAAAGACTAAAAAGGAAAAGAAATAAATTTCTGAAGAGTAACTTACAGACTGGGGTTATCTCTGCAGTTTTGAATTGAAGGTAACATTTATATATTAGAAGATCTGCAAAGGAGAGATTCTGCAACACACAGATCTCAATGCCTGGGGCAATTCCTCAAGAGAAAGACCTGAAATAACCTCAATTGCAACTGAATTTATGGAGGTGGAATAACCTTTAATTGAAGAGTGATTCTTAAACACAAAATAAACTAATTATATCTTATTTCCTAGAAATATGTTCAAGGAAGTCTATTTACTTCCATGTTATCTTGATGGAATCCTCAGTTTTCCAGGTGGGGTGGCTTAAATTTTGAAAGCAGCTTAGAAATTCTAGCCTGAACAAGCAATGTTTCTCCTCTCTTCTGCATGGGTGAAAAATCATAGATATGTGCCTTTCTTTAAGTCATTTATCCATCTGAAATGTTCTTTTTATAGTCAGTATAAAAAACTTACATGAGGCTGCTGGAATATTTTCCAATAATCAAGACTACAGAATTAGGAAATGTCCCATTTAGAAATTGAGTTTTGAGTAATAAGAAGGAAACACAAACTGGTCCATAGTGCCATGCTTCCATTTAGACTGCACTAATGTTAATTCTGATACAGTGCAAGTGCATCACCAGACAGATGGTCAGATCAGGACTTCAAATAAATGTGACTTAAAAATTGTAATCCAACATGAAATTGTGACATATCAGTTAATTAGATTTTGTTTAATGAAGAATCAGAATGCTTTTAAAAGTTATTTTTTATTATAGAGAGATTTGTCCATACTTCCTAAGAATTCCAGAAATTAGATAAGTCTAAGGATAAGTCTACTTATCTATGTAGAACCAGGCTAATCCTCACTTTGCTAAATAACATCATTTATCAGAGGGACCAAAAGCAGATTTCCTTATCATTCCTACTAGGAATTTAACTAGGAAAAGTGTCATGTCATGAAAAACTCCTAACATTTCTACTAAAACACACTCACACGGGATTACAAACGCTGTGCTCAAGCTCTGCAGTTAAACCAAACCTCTGTGATTCACATGAGAACCTGGTACAGTAAAACCAGACAAGTAACCACAATGGGGAAGTATTTGGGGCAGCAGAGTTGTGCTCCAGATCAGGGCTGTGTCACAAATCCAGTAACACAGGAGGTGCCCCAAACAGATCAGGTAGGTACAAAATCTGTAGTGAAGCAGGTAAATCTAAAAGACTTAAAAATAAATAAAATAATTGATTTAAAAAACCCACAACAAATAAAGGTTGAACTATGATGCACACATTTCACAGCAGTGAACTGACAAGATTACAAGACTTACTTTTTCCCTGTTCATAATCAGAACTTCATTAACATTTTGGGGGTTTCAGCTACTTGATTTTGACCCATTTTTGTGCCTGGGCTTTTATAAACTTCTCAATTTTGAGTGTTCCCCAGACCCATCTGCACTTCCAGAAACTGTTCTCAATTTTTCTCTTGATTTCACAAATTCTAGGTGCAGTGCATTTGAAATGATTCTCCTTATAAATGAATCCAGCATGGGACAATAGCACAGACTTTCAGAATTCATCTATTCCTCATGTGCATTTCCAAAATTACTGAAAATTAATGAGTTTCTACAATGTGCATTTAAATTCAGCTCTTTGAAGTAATCATTATTAGCCAGGAAAAGTCAATTGAAGAAATGGATTGATGAAAGAAAAATAACTAATGCACTATCCTGGTACCTACAATAATTTTCAACGCTTGTAACTGCAATTCCAGATCCAAAATGCACTAAAATAAGTTCCATATCCAATGAGTAGTGCTGATCAAAATGATGAATTTCTAAGTATGCTGAACATGCCCTAAAAAGTGGAGTCTAAGGACTTTTGTTCTCTGGAAGGTAGTTTTTTTTTTTTCCCTATCAAAACTCAATTGCCTTTTGTCTCCAAATAAATAAGATTTTACACACAACTGAGTTTATCTGCCTCAAATCAATTAAAATATTAAAATCAATCTTAAAGAAAATGTATAGTTAACCAATCTGATTATTACTGCAAGTCTTGTAGGAACACAAATGTGCTGAATATGAATTTCACTGCTTGAAAGGTACTTTGGAAGGTGTTAGGTATTACTAAAATGCTTTCAAAACATGTGCAGCCACTTACAAAAAGAGCTCAGGAGCTTTACCCAGTTTGAAAAGGTTTTTCACAGCTTTAGTTTTATAGTAAGTCTTTTTAGGCAAATTTCAAAGAATGTATAGTTCACATAATTTAAATTGAATTCACCTATAATTTGGTATTTGACAGAGCTAATGCTTAATTGTTTGTAAGGAGTCTGCAAACAAAAATATTTCTTTTTTTATTCCCCGAACATTTTACTAAAATTATATTTTGCTTTGTTTTCACATTGAGAATTGAATTTGACACTTTAATGGAGAAAAGCAGCTTGTGCTGCTTACTATGCTTCTAATTATTGCACTCACAATTTTCTTTGTTTTATATCAAAAAGAATTTAATGAGACTTACATTTTGAAATATAGCACTGCTACTTTGGAAGAGTCTTTCTTCCCACAAATTCTGGTTCAGCATCTGAGCAACTCAAAGAGTTTCTGACCAATGAGTTCACCCCAGCAGCATGCAGGTTTGAATCCAGATGTGGACACAACTGAATGTTCTCCAAAGCCCACCGTGGGCACAGCTGCTTATTGTTTCCCTCTCAAGTGTTTTAAATCTCACCTCCTCTTATACTAAATACGAGAAGCTATTTTTTTGTTTAACAGTGCAAGGTTAACAAACACTTTTCAAACAATGTCATAATCTACTGTGTAGATCTTCAGAACCAGTTTTATCTTCTTCACACAAAGATAATGAGGATTATCTCTGCAGCTCCCATAAATCTCTTCACCTCCACTGAGTTGATGGAGATATGCTGATTTGCATTAGCTGGGGATTCTGCCAGTTTCTGCACCAAGCTGGGGTAGAATCATTATTTTCAAACCCCTTTTTCAGTGAAATCACAAAGCTGCATACTGGTAAAAGTCTTGGTTTTGTCAAAATTTGTTTGCATTAAAATTTAAATACACCACTTAAAATTTCAGTCAACTCATCAGAGTACACATTACAAATCAGTTGATTCTGAATTTCTGAGCAATGGTGAATAATAAAATCTCCATGTCCCTGAACATATATGCCACTGCCCCTCAATACCTGCAATTCTGACCTTTTTTATTTCTACAACTGTACATTCTTTTTAAAGACTTTTATGAAGGACTGTCAGCAATTCCACCTGCACATAGATTATGAAGTAGAAAGGAAAAATAAGATATAGGATTTAGACCCAGAACTTGTAGTACTTCATCACAAAACTTGAAATGAGTTGCTTTAAGGTACATCCAAAGAGACAAGGACCAACACCCTGGAAATTGGTGAATATTTGCATGAAGGCATCAGCTTAGTTTCCATTTGAATCCAAAAGTTTTGCTCCTCATTTCCCCTTGCACATGACATATATTAATATTCAAATGAAGAACACTATTTTTTCCATTATGAACATAAGAAAATGGGAGAATAAATTCTACAGACAGGGCAGACAGAGTGGGAAAATATATAGCAATTTATAATGGATTAATCAAACAGCATGTATCATGTTTTTATAACCTCCCATAGACCTCCAAAGGCAATTACAGCAGAGGAGTTTTCAGAGTTCCACCTGACTGAGAAGGAAAGGTCTGTGTACATCAAATATTAAAAACAAAATCACTATAAATAACCTCTAACTGAAGCATAGCCTCAGTGACAACCAACATTCTTCTTTTTCCTTTTTCTCTCATTTCTGCCCCTTGACATTGCAGTGTGAAGACTGTAAAAGAAAAGATGGAAAATATATCTATAGAATGACCTAAAATTTTCTAATTCTCCTGATGTTACCAATGAGGGAAATGTACAGCCATGTGTGTGGCCATCATCTCCACATAGCAGTTTCTTTACTGCATCAACAAATATAACTGACCAGAAAACAGAGCAGTGTTATCTAAAATACAATCACACTATACAGTTTGTAATATTTGATTTTTTAATAGTATAAAAGGAAAACTATTCCATATGTGTCCTAAAATATTTGTAAATTACATCACAGATGAAGAGGTGGCCCTAACTATCTGAGCACCACTTGATACTTGCTTTATGTTAATAGACACTCTCTCGAGTAGCTGTGCTTGAATGTGTTATAAAGAATAAAAGGAAACACCGTTTAGCAGTGTTTTTAAAACCATGAGCAATTTCCATAATTTGCGACAGGCAGCAGATTTTGATAGTATCTCACATCGATTTTTATGTTTCCAGATGACAATCATTACACTATTATCTGCAGTTTCAGTAGTGGAACCTAACCTCCTAATTAGGATAAAAAACTGCTCCAGCTGCAACCCCAGTAAGTCATAACAAGTCAATAATTTTAATAAGAATTAATTTTAAAAACTCTACAAGGTTGTATTGGAAGTTATTCTGGCATGTCTATTGATTAACACTTGGTATTACATCCTATAAAGGATTCATTAAATACAACATCAATCTAAATGCAATATTTTGGTATTTCTCAGTTTTATTTTTTTTTAATATTTCACTTACTATAAAGTGTAAGAAAATAGAACAAAGCACTAACAGATCATTCAGGTAAAGCAAGTTTTTGATTTGTGTTCTGGCTTCATGCTGCACTAGAGAGAAATATGAAGGATTAATTCACTCTCTGCTGTACTCAGAATAAAAGGATAAATGACTGAGAGCTGGCATTTCCTTTATTTGTCAGCATCAAATGTCCTGACAAATCTCACAAATTTCCAGACATAGAAGAATATCTAGCTGTTGCCATGTACAGAATCACTCATGTCTTGATTATTGTGGCACTCTTTATCATGATCCCACAGATATTCTTCCTTTTAGGAATATGTAAATCGGGGGTATGTGCACTAATGCCATGAAGAGGTTTCTTCATTTTCCAGTTATGCTTGAATGTGAAAGAACAGTGAGAATACTAAATGCAAAATTTGGTTTTTGAGAGCTGCTGAAATAGTAACATTTATTATCATGGCATCTACCTAAGCAAATTTGGAAACCATTAATATTAGCTATACTAAAATTATATCTATTTAACAAAAAAGCTTTTACTAGTCCTGTTTCCATTTGTCTGAATTAAAAAGCTTTTAATGTTAATATCAGAGCTTTACCATGTAAGAACTGTCTTTTTTTAGCACAGACATTTATACTCCAATAACAAGGTTGGAAAGAAAAAAAGAATTGCAGTGAAAACCCAGGAGTGGTGCTGCTGCAAGTGTGATGCTGCTCAGAGCTGCGAGCTGATGCTAGGTGGCAGTCCTGTGTAATTAAACACCAACCACTTCTCTGCATCTCATTCACCCAGGCATTTTTCAAAACAACCAACTCGAACATTTTGAATAATAATTTGAACAACAAACACATCTCTTCTTTACTTTCACCTCTTCAGAACTTCATTCCTCATACACAAAAGGTCTCAAAATTAAATTTCCTATTCACAAACCTGTGTTCTAGCACAGCAGTGTTATGTGAAACAGCTCACCAAACAGGAGGCAGACTGCAGTACTACACCCCATGCTCTGGTAGTGCACAATTTCTAACTCCTGTGTAGGTTCTGACCTCACTTTTCTCTGCATCTCAGAAACAGAATTACCTTGTGTTTGAGGTATGTACTTCCAAAGCCTGTTTTAGTCTCCAGATGTATTTGATTGAAGAGCTCACTTTAATCATTTGATCCTTTTAAATGCTACTGCTTTTAACAAGTTACATGCTCACCATGCAGTTGCTACAATTATTTGTAGCTACCACAGATAAACAAAGGCTACAACTATTTTCCTAGACAGAATTTTGGGAATGGGTCTCACTTTGTGCAATGTTTATTTCTAGGAGGAAAACTTGTTTGGTTCCCACAGTCACTTGAACTACAATTCCAAAAGTTTTCCCAGGTAAGGCAAGTCAGCCTGCTGCATCACGGATGACACAGAGCTGGCAGGGAAAGTTTCAGTACAGTGATCTGTAAATAAATATAACAAACCTCATTAGTTACAGTCAACTTATTCCACAGGAAGAACTACTTATATATTACACAGTGTATGTACAAAATACAGTGAGGTTTCTTTCACATTTAAACACACCCCCAAACAGGGAGGCAGAAGAGATCTTACTGTAACATTTTTACTGTGAAACAGACATTTAAGGACCCAAAAATTACTGATAAAGTATGAAGAGGTATCGGATCTCTCTGTCCAGTTTCACTAATGATGCACACACATTTACTGCATTCATTACAGAGTACTGGCTGAGATGTGCAGATTCCCAACTCAATAAAAAAGCAGAATGGTCGATTAGGAGGCCTCAAAATCACAGCACAGAAACTTGTACATGAAAGTAGGAGCATGTGGCTGCTCCCTCACTATAATGAATAAACTTGTCCAAAACTTGAGTCTGTGCAAACCATCTGATGTCAGTGGAGGTCCTCAAAACCAGTTTTGACCTTATCCTTCCTTTCTAGGAGATTGATTTAATGTTCTAGATGTGTATCACATTCTCCTTCTTTCCAGGTAGTAGAGACATCACTCCACATTTTAATATTTAAACATTCTATTTATTCTGGGTATTTCTAGTGCAGAACAGAGACACTGTGGTGCCCAACCATATCTACAGAATTCTCCACAATGCCAGAGTCTGAGTGTTTCCAACACACATTGGCTGCACCTAATTCTACAACACAGTGGGAAGGAACCAATTGTGTCACTGGAACACAGGAAGAACTACTTGCCCTGACACTACTTACACAAAACAACAATTTAATCTACAGAGGTGTCAAATAACAGGGTGGTTCTATTTTGGTGCATATTAACATTTGCACACAAGAGTGCTAATTTCTGAAACTGTGGTCCATCACTCAGTAACATGACTGCCTGAATTTTTCTAAAGCATGTGGGGAAAGTTACTCAGGAACAACAAAAAGAGGTTTGTAAACAATCCACATCTGCTGTAGAGCTGTGTCAGTCCTGTAATGCCTGGTGTTGTGCCACCCTGCTGAATGAAGGCTTGAGGAACTCAGCTGCAGCTGGGAATATTTTTCTCAAAAAACTCATTTCCTTTCACTACTCAAATAGTAATTGTGGCCCCTGTGGCCCTGCAAAGACCAAGGCTCTGCATTTCAATCCAGCATCTCCATCCAAATCTCCATCCAGAAACAGAACTCAGCTCAGGAACACTGGAGTTCCTAAATCCTATGGAAGGGATCCTATGCAATACCATTTTCTTCTTCTCTTTTAACAGCTCTTCTAGATCCTTCCCACTGAATTATAATCACTTATTTATTTTTTAGTAAAAGGTTAAAGCCTTTCTGGAAATGACAACAAGCCAACGTACTGTGGTTTTTTTCATAATGTAAGAGTTTATAATTGACTACTTATGTAGTAATTGCTCTATTTATAGAGATTATTTGCAAGAGAAAAGTGATTGACATCACCTGGTATTAATGATAGAGAATTTATTTCACATTTATGACCTAAAGCTTCTACATAAATTGCTTTCCCTTCCTAAGATGCTCATGTTCCACATGAGTCTAGGGAATAAATGTATAAAATTACAAGCCAGCCTTATCTTCTGTACATTATCTAACAAATACTACTATTCTTTCAAAAATATTTTTACAGACTTTCTGTAATTGCCTGACTCTTCCAAGTCACTTAGTGCAGCAACACTCAGTAGTTTTCATCTCTGCCTTTTGAGCATTCATGTTGGCAGTGCTGCTTCTCCTGTAAGTATTCCAGGACAGTATGGATTGCACATGCTTCAGTTTTGATGGACAAAAGCTCTGACATGCAATCAAGCAATAGCATTTGTATATGACAGAAAATAAGTAAGACAATTGGCAAATAAATTAAGGATGGAGAGAAGATCTGAGAAGATCCTCCCACAAAGTTTTGGCTCTCCAGGCGAAGATGAGAAATATAGCAGAAAAAAACCAGTAAAAAGCCCTATAAAAGTATTATAACATATTCTCCATCAAGATGGGTTTGAACAACAGGAGAACTAAAGTCACAATGCTGATCAAAAAGTGTTTCAGCTTGTAACTAACAATAACATTTACCTCTCATATAATTTCATTGAAGTCAAGTGAGAACAGTCATTGTGTAAGACAAAAAAATATCCACAGAAAGCTTATAAAATTGCAGTATAATTCATCTATTCATTGAAAGGATAATAAAGACCATGGCCTTTGAATTATTGTGAATTTACATTTCTTTTCCATGCTCTTGTTCTTGAACTGTGGCTTATTGGCATTTTCAATGCAACAAAAAGCCGCATATTGTAGAAATGACAGAAAATATTTTCTGTCTTTCATTCATTTGCTGAATTACTTTTTAAGAGATCAGAGTTGGAGTTTGATTACATTTTATCCCTGGCAACACCTTCTTCCTAGAGCCTAAACCTATAAATGAAAGAAAATACTCTGCTTTTATAAAACACAGTTGTTCTTCCACACCAAAATGGCACTTTGGTTACTGCTAAATAAATTATCAAAATAAAAATCAAAGACAGGGATTTGCACTTGTGTCACTATCTTCTTTAATGCCATCACAAACCAAAACCGTCAATTTTGGTAAGTTATACTGGGATGCTACAGGAAGGATAGCTGACTTGTACGAAGCTTAACAACTTCATTCAAGGCTTAGCTTCATATTTTACAAGATATTTAGCAAGTACTAACACCTCTCTTGTCAAGGAGATAGCCCAAGTGTTAAAGAAAACATTCCTTTGCCCCTTTATGAGAGTTTCAGAATTAGCACAGAATTTTGCTTTCCCTCTGCACCCCTGTGCCTTGGCACACACAGATGATGTCAGGACAGCAGCACTATTGGCCATTTTAAATGAACTTTCTCAAGACAAGTCCCTCAACCAAGGCCCTGGCCATGCAGTGGGGTACAAAGAGATGGAGGCAGCAGGAAAACTTCCCACAGAGCTGCTGCCTTCTCATTTCAAATGTGAGAGCTGAACCCCAGCTTTGCAGCTGCAGCTGTCCTTCCTCTTCCTGCTGCAGGAAGCACAGGGGGAACCAGGACCGGGGGGGACCCTCCAGACACCCCCTGAACTGGCACCTGCTCCCCAGCCCATGCCAGCTCCACGCAGGCATTCCAGGGCTTGATGCCCAGGGAATTCTGACAGGGCTTATTACAAATGTCTGTCTTACACTGGGCTGTGTTTGTGGGACCTTCCTTGAAACCAACTTGCAAACACGTCCACAAATTGCTTCTTATTTACACACAGACATATTCAATCCTAATGTAGCAATGAAACTCCTAAGGATTTTTTTAATTGCTCTAAGCCAACTATTAACTCCATAAAATTAAAAGCAGACAAAAAGAAATGTTAAATCAAGTTTGTGAGTATTGGCAAGCCATGGAGGAAAATCTTTGCCTTCATCTCTTTCTACACATTTTTTTTCTTTTCCTTTTTTTTTTCCTAGAGGCAATTTTCATCCATTACTCTGCATGGAACCAACATCCATTATATGAAGACAGTGTCTTAATCAAAATGACTTCTCATACAAGTCTATTTAATAAAAATTCATTGTTTTAATCTTGTAAGTGTAATATTAATGAAAACTAAATAATGTCTCTTTATTAGTCAGTTACTGATGCTTCTCTGCAGTTTATAAAACTGGTTCTCTTAAAGCTGAATATATTTTAAAGCACCATAAAAAACTCTGACATTTGCTAATGGAACAAAAACCAGTTTGGCCAATACCATGGATTAGTATTACTGCAATGTGACAGACACACTATCCCCACATTTTCTTATGCAAAAATGACTCTCACGGAACCAGGAGGTTTAACAGATTTAACAATAGTTTAAGAGGGTTAACAGTATTACTGTTTAATAAAAATCAATATAACTTGGAGAGAAGAAGCAACTTGTAGTCGTATGTTGGAAGAATATACTTTATCTGAAACAGCTTTAGAAAAAAAATCTCTGCAGCATACACTCATCTCTTGAAAATTAAAATTTTTAATAAATAAAGAGCTGAATGCTCTTAGCGGTTAAGAAAAGACTGGAAATGCAGTCCAAATTTTCCACAGATCAGTGGAAAGCTTCACCTGCAATGACACCAACTGGAAAAAAATATTAAAAATCCCTGTGAGACCTCTAAGCTTCTCCCCTCATGCAGACTTCTAGTTCAGATGGGCAGCCTCATGCAGTAGTAAAGACACGATTTCTTTAATCTCCCATCTGAACTCTGTTCTTCAGATGAAACCAATTTCTTGGATTTCTTCCAGAACACAATCCTACAGATCTCCTAACGCTCCTCAGACTCTCAGTCCCACTACTTGCAAATGCATTGAAGCAACAGACCAAACTCTAATTTGCACCTTTAAGAGCTTCCCCATTGGAAGCCTGTGTCCAGCAGCGTATCCGAGGAACTCAAAGCACATTTTTTCCCTCACAAATTTATTTATTCGAGCAATCAAAACCACAAGGGTCTGCCTTCATTCCCACCAATATATGTCAGAAATCTTCTAAAGTTCCTGCCTCAGAAACACGGCACACAGGCTCGTTCTCAGCCTGCCAGCCTCCCAACTAGGCCACGCTCCCTATTTAGGGAAAAGTTGGTTGCTACTTAACATTTATCTTTATCTCTTGCCCTCAACCTTTGTGTACAAAGTGTATGTGGCACTGGGACACAGAGAAGAACAGAAAAAACAACTAATTAGTGATTGAGTCGTGGCCTTGGATAGTCTCTTGAAACTATTTATCCTGAGACATTTTATCTCTGGACGCTGGTTAATTCATTAAGAGGCTGAAAAACTTAAAGCAATTTATTATAAAGCAAATTCATTGAAATACATTTGATAAAAATAGGAATGCAGACCTCTCCCACATCTGTCAGAATAAGCAATGCAAATAAAGGCCAGTGTCATGAGACAAGGAGCACCATGCCTGGGACAAAGAGCACTGTGCACATCTCAGACCTGCAAAAACCACCAGCACTTCCTTGATGTTCATGCTCCCCAACCATACAAGCAATGCTTTACCCACTGGAGGTGGCTGAAGTCCCTTTTAAATGTGCTTTTTTTATTGGGTCTTCTCATCCCTGTCACCTTTTCCCACCAAGTCTTATTGCCAGAGACAGCAGCTGAGCTCTGAGAGTGCTGGTGAGATCTTTTGGGAGATGATGCTACAGAACACCAATTATCTCTCAGCAACCATCTGAAGCTGCTGCCTCAGAAAAACACCACCCAGGCTCGCTCTCAGCCTGCCTGCCCTCCTAAGCAGGCCAAGCTCCCCATTTAGGGAAAATGTGGTTCCTGATTAACAAATTTTTGCACCTTTCAAAGCTTCCCCATTGGAAGCCTCTGTCCAGTAGTGTATTTAAGTAATTCAAAGAACATTTTTCCTAACAAATTTATTTATTCAAACAATCAAAACCACAAACCATTCCTACCAATATCTGTCAGAAACCATCTAAAGTTGTCTGTCTCAGAAACACACCACAGAGGCTTGGTTTTGCTCTGGTTATGCTAGGGTATGGACAGCATTTTAAACTTATATTTGTTTAGAAGTCTTTCCTCCTCTAACTGCTTTATTTTTTTTTCAAGTCTGGTACCACCCCTAATTGCCCATAACTTACAAAGCCTCCATTAGATTAGGACAACACTCTCAAACTTCTTCTGATGGTTAGCTTTAGATTTCCTAAATTTGCAAGAATCAAATGAAGCCACACTCTTCTGGTGGTATCAAATGCAATAGGGAGATGTGATTGTGATTCCTTTCACTGAACTCCAAGGGAGAGGAAAGGAGAATTTCCTTTCCCCCTGCAGGGAACTGCCGTGTTTAATGGCTGACAGAAATGTCTCAGAGCTCCCTCCCTTGCTGTGCTAAATTGTGGTAGGTAGCTGTGGTGGAATTGTTGTCATGTAAGGACATAAGCAAGACAAGGAACAATAAAGGCTATGATCAGCCCAAATTGCAAGTTTAATAAAAACAAACAAACGAACCCAACTCAACTTTGGCAAACAAGCTGTGATTTTCAATGTCTTTCTCATTTCTCTTGCAACTAAGAGGCTGTCACTGAAATTTCAGCCCCATGTCCAATAATGCTTAATGCTCTTTCACTTTCCACTATCAACTTATAAAAATGCATATTTTCTTCCATACACAGGCTAAACCTTGACATTTATAAGTACTCACAATCAGGATCTTCACAAAATCCAATATGAAAAGCATTTGTGCCCCTCAAGACACATTGCTGGCAGTCAAATCTGTGGCTACTGACAGCAGTGCTCTATGACAGCAATAACTACGGTGTATGACTACATACATTATTCACACTAAAGCAATATTATCAATTACAATCAGAATTCATGAAGCTCTACAAAATGGCAGGTCAGAATGATTTAAGTGCTATTTTACATCCTAATATTTCCAAGCTAATGCTTCACAAAATGAGTGGGAAACAATCAGTAGAATCACATCCACTTCCTGTGGAGGCACTAGCTGAAGAACTCCTAACTTTTATGTTAAGATAGTAGTTGAAGGGTGTTGGCAGTTTTAACCTACATCCTTTTATTCAGAAAAGCTTCTAATCCGGAATCCTGGCTCTTTGTTTTAAATCAGGGATTTATTGATTCACTGTGAGCCTGAACGTATCTCAGCGGTGGCTGAGTCGGGTATCCACTATGGAATTAGGACAGTTAAACACTAGAATCGATCCTCTCATTGTAAAGCCACAGCTGCTGTGGCAAGCAGTTTCTCTAAGCTATTAATTTTATTATTAGCACACCTGGAGACCCTGTTTCCCTGAGGGAAAAGCAATTCAATTGTGTGTGCTGCACCAACTAGTGGCATATGATCAATGAGACAGCTGGGACCACGGGCTTCCTCCTGGAGCTCGGGGTGGCTATGACAAAGTAGTTTGTAAAGCAGTGACAATACAAACTAATATTGCTTTATGTTTTATGCACCTCATTGTAAGCACATGGCTTACAGTTTCCATGTCTTCCACTTTTAGGCCTTTTTGGAGCAGTTTACCACTCTCGGTCTTCCAAAGGTCTTTCCCTGTGACATCTGGTATCCCCTGACCACCAGCCTTTGCCTGACCATTGACTCCTTCCATCCTTCCCCTGTGTCCCAAAGGCAGCAATAAACTACATTCCCTTAAAAGGCAACAGCAACACTCGTTTAACATAGAGTAGAAAGACTAATTACAAGTTTCCACACATTTGGTTCTGTTTCATAAGCATGTTAATGAAAAGGCACAAAGCCTCACAGGCCTGGCAGCAAAGCACCAGCTATAACTGACTTTCTAATCCCAAAATAACTGATACATCTCAAAAACTCTGATCCAGCAATACTGGAAATTTAGTCAATATTTAAATGTAAGTCAATAGAAATTAGCAGGAAAGGAAGATAAAACATGGAGGACTCAGGTAATAAAGGCATATAAATGATGAACCAGCAGCTCCACACACCAAAAAAACCTCAGATTCACTCTGGAAGGACAAATCAACCAAACCCCTTCATGAAAAAAAGATGAAGGTAAGTGCTGCATCTGATGGAAATCATGAAGGTCCAGAACCATCTGCAAAACTTCCAGGAGCTTTGGATCCTTACTCTGTTTCCTTTGGAATTGCCACAGTAGTGAGAGCAAGTTCTGGGCTGTGAAACCTTGTAAGAGACAATAGATGTGTTGTGAAGACCTCATATTAACAGACATACTTCGCATCTGAGACTTGTTAGAAATTTTATGACAGTTGGCTTTCACACCTTTGACTGTGGGGTTTTGCAACTCAACCATGTTCAAGCCCTCCTTGGTCCATCCATTCACAGACCACAAATCTCTACTCTCCTACAGGCTTTCTACAAAGAACAACACTACTCTATCCCATGTAATTTCCATTTTCAGATTTTAATGAGAAAACATTGTGAGTACAATCAGAATTCCAGTTTTTAACGATTATTTAAATGTGTTTAAAATTAACCTATCATTATTGCCACTTCTGCAGTAAAATCATTGTCAGCCTGCTGTACCCATGTCTAATATGTGCTATCAAGAAATGAAGAGACTTGGGACTCACTACTGTGATGCTGACAAGATATTTCACAGAATTTTTGAGCCATATTTCCCAAATCAGTCAAAGCATTTCAATGTCTAACCATGAAAAAGAGGTGTCCTAGCCAGCAGATGCTTGAACAGAACTAAGACATAACCTTTATTCTTCATCTTCCACTATTTTTAAACGTGAAATAAAGTAACACCTTTGTCAATCACTATGCAAACGCAGAAAATGGAGGGTAGGGTGGAGTGTGGGTGTTTGTGTCTAGAGGATCCTTCTAGTTAACTTTAGTTACTTGAACTTTGGGGTCTCTGCTTCAAGAAGAATTTTAATGCACAGAAAAGCTGAGATGATTTCATTTCAGTACATTCGAGGCTGCACACTCATACAGCCAAATGCAAATCTTTAACCACCAAGGCTGAGCAGCAGAGTCAGTACAAACTCCTACACAGATCCTACCCCTTGTACCTGGCCACTCTCACCAGGATAAAAGGCAGAACACTTTCACAGCTCTGTTTCACAGGACTCACTTCTCCCTGTGCCCTAGAAAATTCCTCTTCTCTTTTGCTTTCAAGCCCACCACTTTTGCCAGCTTTGCCCCCACATGAATATCTCCAGGATGGTTGGTCTCTGCTCTCACTTATCCTCATGATTTAGTTCTAGATTTTCACAAATTTCTTTAGTTATCCAATACCTATGTCAGGTAGTGAATGTAGGTTTTAATGAGTACAACTTATTCCCAAATTATTTTACAACTGGTGCCATCATGTACACGTTTAACTACTTATTTAAATCTAAATCAGTTAATAGTCCTAATTTAGCTAGCAGGGCTATTAACTACTCTCAAGAATGTGGAAAATTATTTACTGAACACTAGGCATTAAATTGAATGAAATTTAATTAATAAAATACATTTATATCTATTTGCCCTGGAAATATTATTCCTACATTGTAACACTACCATTTATTATATTAATGTGTTTACACGTGACAAAATAGTTAATATTTAACATATTGGAGGGTATTTTCACTTTAAACCCACCTTACCATAAACATCCAACATATGTCCCTGCTGTTAGAGGTGCTGGCCATTCCTATGTGAAAATCTGTCTAAAGCAGGATTTAATGTAGAAAGTGAGGAAAGGCAATATGATTTCAACTTGGACCTAGGTGGATTGCAATAAAAATAATATTGTTTTGCTCAACAAAGAAATTGCTGGATATAATTTTGAATGTTAAATGAAAAAAAACAGATTTCTTGAAGCAGAGAACAAAATATACACGAGAAAACAAAAATATATCAGAAGGCAGTTGTTAAAAATCAATCACTAATATTTATAGATATATACTCACACACATGTGATTGTGTGTGTAAAAAAGGTCTAGTTTCTGATGGAGTACCTGAAAAAGTACATGTGAGCATTTTAATTTGCCTGGCTTAGACAACATGATTTAGATCAGTGGTAGCACAACAGTTCCTGGAGGCACAGAGCCAAACCTCCTCTGGTAAATTTTCAGCTTTTTGAGTTACAGAGTGAAGCCCAGCACAGTTGGTCAGGGCTGTGGTGAATGAACAGAAAGCTGAGCAAGACAAATTTTGGCTGCTTTAAACATCACACAACTTCCTAAATCTTACGCTCTATTTGCTATTTTTCTTATCAAATAGGAAAGAGAATGACTAAGAAAATATTTTTTCTAAAACCAGTTAGAACAGCTTTGAATCTACCAAGATACAGGCATAATGTCCAACTTCTCCTGCAAGAGGGGAATGCAATTCTCCTTGAGATCCATCATGATGAACTCTTAACGAGGCAGAGGTTCAGAGGTATATCTGTCACCTCTCAAAAAAATGAAATTCTCACTGTATCTAGGGAGAGCTGGCTGCTGCTTTCCTTAGTTATGTCTCTTTGGGATGCATGCCAAGTACCTAAGTGGCTGTACAATAAAAGTGCAGCAATTACTTCTCACTTTTGCTGGAGAACCAGCTCAGGACCTGTCATAACACACAGTGTTCACCCATGCCAAGCAAAAAAGCAGATGGACTTTTTTCCTTCCCATGCTTCAAACCCCCAACCATTTCATTCTCCCCCACTTTTCCAAACATTAAATTTAGCGTTAAAACAATTCTAATTGTAAATTTGAATACTTCCAAATCAACTTAAAAAATAATAAAATATTCCACCCTGTATTTTTACGGCTCTCACAATAATATTGGCTTATTTTTCACCTGCTTTACCAAGTTATTATCTAAAAAGAGATGGGGAGAACAATAACATACTGAAGAAACTGCATGTTCTCTATAAGGAATGTTTGAAAACATATTTTAACATTAAAGAAGGATTAAGAAGGAAATGCACGAAATTTGGTAAACATGTGAGGAACAACAGTTTGGATTCCTAGGAGTATTACAAAATGACTACCATTAACAACAGATGCTCATATATAATTTTTTACTAATCTCTGTGTTTGTTGTCTGGTTCTATAGCATATTCTCACTGGATTTCAAAGCAGACTCTAATGTAGCAGAAATATATATTTGAGGAGAAGTCTTAGAGAAGTAATTTCTACTGAAATGTTGCAAGAGCTGCCCTGACTGATGAGCTGAGTATGCATAATTCAAAGGCTAAAACAGCCTGAGCAAAAAAGTAGGTGGATGATTGTAGGAAACAGGCAGTGTATGAAAAATTAGGATACTACTTTAAAAAGAAAAAAAGGTAAAAAAAACTATAAAAATCCCATATAACTAATTGAGATGGACATTCAAACTAAGGAAAGTAAAATCTGGTGTAAATATGCTGCATCAAAAGTCTGATATTACTGTGTGATTACTTGCATTCCATGAAGATACACAATAATTTGGCCATGAATGACAAAAAGAAAGACCTAATCCAAGAACATGATTAGTCAGTGACAGCAGGGCAGGTGACTTGTGGAAACAGCCTGACTTACTCTGCAGTAACGTGGTAAGGTGCCCATGTCTGAAGTGCAAGGAGATGCTCAAGCACACAGGTTTGGTACATTCTAAATCCTTGAAATGAGACAGCTCTTCCCTTGTACCCATCTCAGTTACATCACTGTCGTGGTCCTGACTGCAGTGATTCTGCTCTTCCTCTTGTAAACCTCTGTCTCATTACATGTTTCTGCTTTTTCCTATAGATCCAACCTCCTTGAGCTACAGAAAAAAGGAAGCTGAAATCAAGATACTTTTATTCCCCAATATATAGATTTTTGGCAATATATGACCGAACTGGTGCATAGTAAAGCTTTGACACTGCAGTTTCCACTTAAGGCTGTTGTAACTTTTTTGTTTATATTACTCCATTAAGGTCTAACCTACCCTATCATCAAAGTTTTCCTGCCACTGAAAAGCACAAATGCTTAGGACACATGTGAGGATCCATTTAATAATTCAAAACATTATTACACAGTTTAGTTAAGAACAAGAAGGAAAGTACTAAACTGGTAGGGAATTCAGGCCAAACCTAATTTCACAAGCTGGAATTTGTCCAAGACACTGTATTTAACACCTTTACTCCTATGAGCAATGAGCAAGTTATTTAATGACCACAAGTGGCCAAGACCTTGCTTTTAGATCTCACCTGATAGAGAGGCTAATGAGATTTCAATTTTGTTCAGATTGACAGCAACTACTCTGTAATATTTCCACATTTCCAATCCCTAATGGAACCAAATAGCAAAGCTGTGCAAAAATGATAATATGGAACTTTTTTTCTCCCTCCAAATCTCAAAAGTGATTTGACTCAGGGTCAGGGCGAGCTTTAAGTCTGCTCATACATCAGGTTTTTTTACCTTATCTGTATTTTGCAATCCTTGACATGCAAACACATACAGGCACCTGTCTGAAAGCCACCACATCAGAACACTCAAAGCATTTTCTCAATATACCATGATTCTAGAATATTATTTACTCAGATTTAAAGGATTATTACTATACTCCTACATAACAGCATAATACATACACAATAAACTGGAATGTCTCAAAAGGATGTGCCTTGTGCTCCCTACAAATAATCAGATGGAAAAATCCCAGATTGAATGAACCAGAATACCAGAATGGAATAACTATTCAGAATGCTTCCCTGATATACAAGTATGCCATCGACCCAATGATTACCACCTCTCCATTTATTAGAAAATCATGACTACTTTTGCATACAATAAGTATTAATTAAAAATCAAGCACCAAACCCTAACCAGTTCCATGGGAAGTGTATCTTTTGTTAAATGCACAGCTGAAGCATTGTCAGTGGCTTTAGAGCAGCTGGGCTACACAAATGCTTAACCTGTAGGACACGTGTTGCCTCCAGTCTGCTGGGATTCCTCACCTCAGCCCATGCTCTTCACTTGGAAAGCTTTTTCTCAGGACAAAGAAGGTCATAGGCACAGATTACTGGACTGGCACCAGTATCTGCCCAGCCACAAGTGACATTGTTCACTGCAGCATCCCCTTTCAAACCTGGGAGGGGACAGTGTGGGAAACAATGTCCTGGGAATAGGATAGATGAAATTCCTGGTGTCATCTCCTGACTCCCAGCTCCTGCCTTTCACAGCAACCCAAGGGCCCAAGCTGTGACTGCAGCACACGTACAGCACACCAAGTACTGTAAGGGGGAATAATTTCCAGCCATGGATTATCAAAACTACTCATGTGTGGCTTTCCTCTAACATTATGAAAAACTAATGGCTTGGTGAAAGATTCTAGGGGATCAGGAAAGTACTCCACATTACTGTGCATTTCCAAGTGCATGCATAATAACACAGTACATTTTTCCCCTAAAGCCTGAAATCCTGTATTTTAGCAACTGTACCATACTTTGACTATGTTGTACTCTATGACTGGTTTTAATGTGGTGGCATAAATTTAATGATTTTTGCTAAAATTACCATATAATGTGTGTTTATCCAAAATTTCAATATGGTTTAATAACTCTGAAAAGCACTGGGGTTTTCATTTATTTAGTTTTTCTTTTCCAGCATAGTCCTTTTAACTGGCTTACCCACAACTTTTTGATGAAACAGTAGCAACAACAACTTTCCTGGTTGCAATTTACCAATCCAAACATCTTATCCCCCTCTCTGGAAATATTCTTCATTACATTGCAGAATAAAATACACAAACTTAAAAAGAGACAATAGCCATCCATGGTTTATAAACACTGGTAAAAATGAGAACATTCTCAGGAACATTTCTCATCTAAGTATCCATACTTGACAGCTGCCTGTTTAAAGGCAGGTTCTGATGTTTGCTATCAACCACCCTTTAAAAAGTTCCAACTAATTAAATTAACAAGGAATTTATCTGTCAGATACATGTTGCATTTTAAGACACTATCTTTCCAGTCCATCCTTCAAGGTCTGAGTTCATCCTCAGACTTAATTAATTCTGCTAAAATTTATCAGACCTGCAATCTGGATCATAAACAAAAGGGAAAGCTTTATTAAGGTGTGCTCTTTCCTTTTCTTAAACATGGAAGTAAAAGAGTTTAATGCTATTATGTTCATACTATACAACATTATAACAATAATTAAATACTACAGTACTGATTTAATGTGTCATTAGCATTAGAGGATCAAAAGTTTTAAAACAATGAAACATTTCTCGCAATTGCTTCCAGATCGTGTAAAATTATTTAAGAGAACAGGGAATTATGCTCTTATTTATCAGTAACTTCATAGCATACTTCATTGTATTTTCTAAGCTCTGTGCATTACATTCATGTGGTATGTACATACCAGAGATTTTTTTTAAATCTATTTATGGTAAAAATAATAGAATCAAATATTATTACCTGGGGGTTGTGCCCTCAAAACTGATTTTTTAACAACTCATTTAATCTAGAAATTTTTTTTTCTAAAAATATACCTGTATCATATGAAACAAAAGAACATTGTGGGATAAGTCTGACTTAAGTGACAGTCAAGGACCTGTTTGCATTTTATGGTTTCACTGGTAAATAGTAACCTCTGTAGACAGTGTGGTCAGAGGATCACTGCACCACAGTCAGTGTACTGCACTATTTGCATTATGTCTAAAACTGAATATGAGGAACTTTAATGTTTATTCATGTTATTCATTATAACAACTTTCAGGCAGAGGTTCTAAGATGGAGCCATGCTGAGGCAGTAGGAGGGGGTGAGGTAAGGTTTCCTGACAGGTATTTGCTCTTAATCCTGACTGAAGTGTGCTTCCAAATTCTTCCTAATTCATTGCTGAGCTCCTCATCTGGATAAACCCTCTATGCAACAAGCAGTGGTACTCACAATGGACAGAGCTGACAAAGATAACCAGAGTTTTATTCAAAACTTTGAATTTCCCAGTAGCCTTTGTAATTTTGCTTCCATAACATGAATACAGAAAATGCATAACTTTCATATAATACAGGTCATATATTATTTGTTTTCACCTTGCTGGAGAGCACAAGTGGTAACTAACTGTAGTAAGGAAAGTGAAGAAATAAAGACGTGTTGGTATCTAGCTTTGCCGAGTTTTCTTTTTTTGGTTGAGGGTTTTGTTTGTTTGGGTGTTTTTGTTTAGGTGTTTGGGTGGTTTTTTTTGTTTTGTTTTGTTGTGGTGTTTGGTTTGTTTTTGTTTAGGATTTTTTTTTCTCTTTTTAACATTGCTGTTGGTTTTGGTGGATGAGAGTATTCTCTTCAAGGCAGTCACAATAAATTTAAGATGAAAACTTTTAGCAGAAGATGCTTAGGTTTGCCTCAAGGCCAACCTGCAGAAGAGCGCCTGCCAAAGCTGTAAATGTCTGCTAGGCAAAGCCAGGGCACTGCACACAAGGACAAAGCCCCTTTGGTCCCAGGGACAGGCACTGAGGCTGGACACAACAACACTCCACTAGTAGAACCTGAAGAGAACAATCTCCCTGCTTCATTTGCTTCTTTTATGGCCCCAGCTCTGCCTCAGTCACCTGCAGATAACACAGAGTACAGGCAGATCTACAGCACTCAGTGTTTTACTGGGGATTTTCAAAATAGAAATTAAGGTCTATCACATTAATATATTTCTTTAGAAGTACAGGCCAGCACTGGAAGTGAGAATCTGCACTGCAAAACTGAAAGCCCTCCAGCACTCTTTTGAAAGCCTGGGGTTAGAGCAAATGCTCTAACCAAGCTGTAGTGAAAAATCTTATCAACATCTTTGGCAACTACTGCAGCAATGGAATTGAGTACTGCAGAGAAGTGGCAATAACAGTAACAAAAATATTTACAAAAAAATGTGATTGTCTTTTTTAAAATTTAGACAGTATTTTTTCACTCCTAAAGTATAAGTAACAGACTTACAACTATGTAATGTATTGCAGAATATGAGGAGAAATGGGAATTTTAATTCTCTAGGAAAGCTGTTTGGTCAAAGTTACAAAAAGTTGGCCCATTCACTTGCACTCACAGATGTAGGGCTCAAAAAAAAAAAAGGAATTGTTCCAATAAATGCAAACTTCCACCGTGGATTTTTTATCATGTATACACTAAAATGCCAACAATATGTCATACCTAAGAAACATCCTTTTATCCTATTTTAAAGCCAGTATTCAACTTAAATGGTAAGGCATATCTCTTGATCTTGTTTTGTAAAGGTTGCACTTGCTACAGGCTTAACACAACTGTGGGAGACGGTATGGAAAGGATCGATAAAGCAGCATTACCCTTTGTGATAGTGAATCTCTGCAGGACATTCCAGCTTAACTCTGTTGCCTGCACTTACTCTTCACACTTCCCCACTGGGAGAATAGGCTAAAACACAGTGATGGACTTACAAGGCAAGGAGAAGTGTGTAAAAATCCCCCTCTTATTCCTGCCCTGCAGTTGCTACTTTGCTGTAAATGTCACAAAAAAAACCCATCAAAACTAAACAAAACCTGTTAAATTACAGAATTTGTTTATTAAGAGAAAAAAAACATTCCCAAGCCCTGCTGAACACAGGCCCATGCTTCATCACACAGTGCAGATGCAATAGGTTACCATTCTCATTTTAATAGCATCACAAATACACACCAAAAAAAGAAAAAAGAGAAAGTACACCATGAATATCACCAAATGACAAATCTCTTTGGTGCTACAGAGGCAGAAAACATGAAAGAATTTCTGTTTCAGCACAAATAGGGCTGTTGGAAATCACATGTGGGTGATTTTAGTGCGGCCACTCTGGCAATGACAAGTTCTCTGTGGGAGAATCTGACTTACAAGTAAAGAGGGCTCTTCTGTCTGAAAAGAGATCTGAAGAGACAGGGGTATTTTGGGCACAAAGCAAAGTAAACAGCTTCAATTATAGGCAGTAGAATGGGAAAGTCACAGGCACTTAAATGGGTCAGACATAAGATGAAGACTGGAACAAAGTCAGCAAAGAAGAAAAGAGAAGGCTGTTAAAAACAGAAAGTTTTAAATACAGTTTAGAAGAAAAGTTTCAGAAATTAGGACAAGTGTTTTAAACTTGAGTCAGACATGAAGGGTCTGTCAGGTAGGGGATACAAAGGTGAGATGACTTAGATATCACAGCAGAAAAGAAACTTGCTTTTGATACACCTAGAGATTGCTACATAATCACATTGCAAAGCATTAAAAACATTGGTACAAAGCCTTACACCAGAGCCAAGAGGCGGTTGTGTAATGGTACTTTATCAAATGTGCTAAAAATATAAATAGTCACACACAGAAACAAAATCAGCTATCAAAATCTTGTGCCTTTTAAAATTTAAGCATCCTAGAACAGATTACAGCAAGCCACTTGTACAGTGTGTCCTTGAAAAGTGACACATAATGTATGTTTTATATTCTCACAGACTATTTGGAGTTTGAGATCAGAAACTTCTTTTGAGTTGCTCTAAAATTGTGCAAGCTAATCAAGAATCAAAAGTGGAAGTGATGTAAGCATGAAATTGGAAGCAGAAGAGTTAAACGGGTGATAGCATCAGGTGGAAAAAGCAAATTATTCATTTGGAGACTGAGACAGACAAATGCCAAAGCAGTTTACATAAAAGGAGGCATAAAAATAACAACAATTAACTCCAGAGGCCCTAAAACTACCCAGTTTGGTTGGAAAGATATCATGTAAATTTGAATCTCTGCTCTCACCACTTACAAGAGCTGTCACTTCCCGTTTGAATCCTCTTTTTTTTTGTCTCACATCACCAAACCCCTAATTAGCATCTCATCACCCTTCTCTTTTCCACCTTTGCCTGCAACCACACCTAAATCCCGTGAGGTTACACCTGAAGCAGGCTCTGGGGATGCAATAGGTTTTGGGTTTTTCACCTGCAATCACTTCTCCTGCCCAGGCCAAGGACAGACACTCTTATCTGCAGACAGCAGAACAGATGGCGAGCTCTTCAAAGACTCAGGAGGCCAAGGGGCCCCGCTGCCCCAAGCCTGGGTGATGTCTGAGCACATCCCTGTCCCCCTGCCCGATCCAAGCCCTGCAGGAGCCTGCCCTTGGCACGGCCAGGCTGTGAATCAGCCTGCAGGGCTTGGCTGGAAGAGCAGGAGCTGCTCCAAGTCCCAGGTGGAGCAGCCAGGGCACGGAGCAGAATGGTTTCCCATCGCACCGAAGGCTTTCCCAAGCTCAGCTCTGCACCAGAGCTCCTGCCAGCCACTCCGTCATGCCACAAGCAAAGCTTGCTGCAAGATAAAGAAACAAACACCTTGTCTGACAGTCAACCATCCTGTAAGACATCTTCATTACCAGGTGTTCCTACGCTCAACCTATTCAGAATTTAGTCTAATACAATTTTTTTTTCTGGTTACTCAGGGCAATTGGTGAGTGAAGTAATTTGGAAAACTAAGTGCAAATACATGTAAAAATAGAGCAAAATGGTAATGATATAATTCTTGCATGGGGTAATAAAGAATAGGCTCCGATGAATTTTTCCCTTCTCATAGCCAGTATTTTTAATAGATATATCACATTTGCTCACTTTCAGGACATAGACCCCATTGCAAGACGATGGGGAACAAAGTGGAAGTTATTTTTCATGCCAGCTTTTTGGCTAAGTGCTGTATAAAACAGCTACTGTGTTCTTTCTCTTCCTGGATTTAGCTCTGGGAAATGTATTTTGATACTGCATACATGAAACTATTTTGTCCTTCTTAACCTGCCCTATGTTTCTTATGCATGCTTTCAGAGCTTTAGAGAATATTTTATCATTTACTCATATGCAGAACTCTCAATTTATGAGCAAATTATAAAACAGCCCATCCAAGTCATTGCAGGTGGCAAGAGCAGTTTTATTTGGAGCTACTGCAAAACCACCTGTGCCATATATTTCACACGTGGGATTGGGTGTCACGGTCTTGCTGAGGATGAACTGTGCTGCAGGTAAAGCTAAGCCAGTAAAATTCCATCCACCAGCTTCTTAAGTGGGACCAATTAAAATAACAAAATTATCTAAAAATGTTTTGACAGAAATAATTGCATACTAATGTTAGTTAGCAAGCAATTCAGAATTAATCTCAAGATCTTATGCTAAACAATGCAGAATTTTGTATAAAACTATATATATTGCTGTGTATGCACCTGTATGCATTAAATATATCTGTAATAGATATTTATACAGAGATTTTTTAATAAGGTAAATAAATATGATAATTTGTACCTTTGCTTGAAATAAGTGATTCTGATAAAGTAATCTTGTCAGTCCCTAATCACTGAAGGTTTAAATGAATAATTTCTCCTTTCCTAATAAGTCCAGATTGACTGATGAAATTTCAGTGAGCAGTGGTTAAAATTCATCTTAGCTTTTCTATGCAAAATTGGATTCCACTTTATCAGAAAATTTTCAAATACAATATTACTCGTTGTTACATATACAGCCAGCAACTTACATAGGGCACTATTTATCATTCAGACAACTTAAGTACAACACAAAAAAATCACCTTGAGACAAATGAGAAATTCTCTCTTGGGAAACCCCAAACTGTATTAATATGATAAGAAGTAGAGCTTCACTTTTCCTTCATTAAGTCTAGAAGGCATTTCTCATACAGCCATGTAAGAAGTTAGGGGAAAAAAAATTAAAAAATAACACTAAAAAACCCTCCAAGGTTCAGGCATCTTTTCAGTCATATCAATCATTTTCAGTTCAACCAACTTTTTCATTGTTACAAAAGCATTAAAACCCAGATGGAAATGAGCTGAAAAATTCAATGCCCACAGGGAGCTCAGTGCTTAGATAATCTAATCCATTTGGGAAACAAAAAGTTCATGTCAGGTATTTAGTAACCAAAGCAATTACCAGAAGCTGACTACTGAAATTGGGCTGAGTAATATTTCATCAGATTTCATCAATCCTGCTAGAACAAAGAAAATCGTGGGGGATAACAACCCAGTCACTATTAGTTGAGATAAATAAACTGAAGAAAAATAAAGCAGTGATTGCATTTATCTGTTACTGGTTACTAAAAACATTGCTCTATATATAATAATGACAATATTTCCAAACCACTGAAATGTGGGTAGCAGGGTGGCCATTTTGATAGTTTGTTGTTTATGCTGTTCAAATATTTGTTTGCATTGCAATTCAGTCTGCACATCTCTTCATAGCCCCCTCTTAAAAACAAGAGAAAAATCTACCCCTGAGTAAGCAAGAAGTGTAGCATTAGAGGATTAATAAAATTAAATCCATTAGTTCAGCAGCTTGTAGGAAACTGTCTGTTCCATATAACCAGGGGGGTTCAAAGCAAACGTGCACCCACAGCACCTACCCGTGTGCTAGAATTTAAAAAATACCTTCACAAAAGATTCTTTAAGTTAGGATTTCTTTAAGTTAGGATTCTAGAAACAGTTAATATTAACAGAGAGAAATTGTCACAAAATACATTTTTAAAAAACTTCCCTGAAAAAAAAAAACCAGCCATCTCTTCAAGCAAACAACATTAAGTTTAAATAAATTTCCACCTGTGAACATAAACCAGCATCCATGCAAATGTGTCTTATGCCTGCAGAATCTATCACACCAGGCATTTCAGTTTGATTAAATATTTTATGCTCATAGTTCAAAGTGGCTTTATATTTAGTTTAAAATAAAACCCCTCATCATCTTAAAAGATCATCAAGCAGGCCTTGAACGTGCAGACGTTATGCAAATGCTGGTTACAGATAGGCCTGTATGGGTGAGCACCAGGCACATCTGCTTTGGAAATTTACTGAGTCATACTTGAAAAACCAGAACAATTTCAACTCAAAAGAAAAAAAATTCTTTGGTATGCTAAGAGCCCAGGAGCAGAATGAGATTTTTTTCACAGGGAGCTGTGTGCTGAGGACCAGCTCTGATTCATTTTGCTCCAGCTAACCTCACATCTCTGCCTAATTAATGTGAACAGGAAATTCAGAGTCAGAAGTCTCTGCCACTGTTACCACGGCCCACCAACGAGGTGGGATCCCAGATATCTCAGCAAGCCCCTGGGACACCACTGCAGCTTCTCTTACCCAACAGATACTTTAGGTAATACATGGGAGAATCAAAGAGCTTGCTTAGCAGACAGCGTGACTAGCTAGTTATTAACATCCAGGAAGAAATTATAAAGAAAAGCAAATATTCTTGGAGTGGTATCATTTGGAACAGGTGCTGCTTATTGAACAATTAGTGTCCTAGATGTTGGAAGTACCTTAGATGAATGCTAAAGGAAAATACAATGCAAAATCATAAAAGCCTCTCCTGAGAAAGAAATTAGGAGCATGGCTTTTCTGTTTGGTTTGTAAGACCATTTTGTCTATGCAAACTATGGTTGTGTTTAATAGAAAAACATTTTGTCCCAAGATGCATCTTTTTCATTGTGTTCCTAGTAATACCAGTTCTGTTCCTGCAATCACTAACATAGACAAAATAGTGTCATCCTGTGAAATCCTCTGCCTTTTGCACCTTTTCCTGGTTCCAAAGGATTCTAAGTCTCAAAGAACTCACGAGGTTAACAACTCTCTAACATTTCATTTTTTAAAATCAATTACAAAATACAGAATTTATTCTAAGGCAAATTAATTATATCACTGGCCTTCACACGGGAAAGTTTTACAAAGAGTTTTTAGCACAAAGCTGCCATACTACAGCTCACTAACCCACCTTTCCACTAACCTTCAGAGCTAGTTTATGGGATATTTCAGAGGAGAAAGACAATCACCTTCAACATATCTAAAAACTTCCTGTAGGGTAATTTTTAGCCCATGAGTCACAAGAAGAAAATACTGAAACATTACAAATAATAAAAGGGGAAAATAATCAAGATATTCATGACTTGCTAACAAGCCTAGCAGGATGGACTGAAGTAATTTAACTCTGCCCTGCTGAGTCACTGGGGCTGTCCATCTACCCAGAATGAACCTAATTAGCTGGTATCAAAAATGCCACAGCTTGAGCAATGGCCAAAATAGATGAGCAAAATAAAATCAATCAGCATGAGACACCTTCATTTCCATCTACCAAATATTAAGTGCAGTAGTTTGTCCCAAATTAACTCACAGCTAATAAAAGCCTTATTTAACAGTATTCATCTCAAAATCAGAATGGAAGAAAGATTATTTCCAAGTACCCAAGTTTATCCAACAATTTCATATTCTTCCAGAGCACACTGTTTCACAACATATTTCAACTTGCATTTGTAACAGAACATTCAACCACTGAACACTTTATTAAAATAATATTAATGGTCTGTCTTAAAACAGATAAAAGTAGGGACAAAAATTCATGCTGAAACTTTATTATGGTCTTCTACTGCTCTGCAACATATACATCCCCTGCCTCCACCAGACTCAATAGCTTAGATGAAAATAGGGATATCTGTCCAGCTTTCCCCAAAATGCTCCTGCTGCACTGCATGTGCACAAACAGCCAGCTACCACCTCAAGATTTTTGAGAGCTGCCTGTCTTGAAGCAGCTCATTTGGATTTAAAGATGAGATGCACAACTTCTCCTTTTCAGCTGTATCAACACCACGCTCACACAGCAGCCAGTAAAAACAGCTCCATTTCAGTTCATATGAACATTCTCATTGATTACTGCAGTCAGTCTTTCAACACGAGCACACGACATGCAGTAAGAGATTCCATTTAGCATGCATTTAATTTCACTCTCTTCTCCAGCTTTTACACAGGTTGGAGCTGACATTTCCACCCAGTCCACATGGCAGCATTTTGACCTTGCTTTTAGAGGCTCTTTAGCATAAAACAATCTTTGTGGTTAAAGCCTGCAACTTATGCTGAATTATGGGTACTTTACAGTAAGGAAATAAAACAGCATAGTCAAATGCTGACAGTACTCCAATGCTTTTCCCACAAGTCCTCTGAAGAACCAGCCAATTACCCTGCAATTGACACAAGTGACTGAAAAAGGCATCCTCATTTCTAGCAGTCGTAAATTCATTTGCAAGTATCTCATCAAAATTAAATGTATACTTATTACAGACACAAAGATGTGCTTAATTCACATAAAAGGGATCATTTTATGATACTTGTAATTATTTTCAAAAAAAAAAGGAAGATTTTTCTATGCTTTATGTGGTAATCCTTTGCAAGCTTTAAACTTAAATCTGTTTCTTTACTAAAGTGTTTCCTCACAGTGTGTATGAATACTGGTTTGCTATAATAGGATTGCATCAGGCTTCTGGCATTGATCTTTGTAGCAGAAAAGGGAACACTGCTCTGGGGTGAAAAAATACACAGAAAGCATGATGCTTTAGGAAAAAATTATAGAAAGAGAGCTGACCAAAATTGTAACTAATCAGAGATGGCTGCATTCCTTTTGCAGCCCTGACAAACACTGAGGACATTAAAGAGTTTTGTCTAATAATGAATGATTAAGATCTGGTATTGGATACGAAACATTTCTAGCACATGATGAGAAAAGGAAGATAAAAGGCAAGGTAGAAGAAATAATGGTAGTACTTATGACTGTTTTATTTTAGTTTTTATTTGTAGGTTTATTCACAAGGCTTACCACTAGTTTATCTGAGTCTGATATACACGTTGTATTTATGGACACATTGACACACCTTTTTCTTGGTTTTCCATGCAAATGTAAGAACTCTTTTATTGCTCTAGATAACAATACGAATTAACAAAGAAATTTGTGGCAGAAAATGCCCTGGATAACACCATTTCCATGAATCTTGCTTCTCTAGTCAGTATTATTACTTTAATTATGAGGATATAATTTTTTTTTTTAGGGCAGAATGTACCATACTGTCCAACAAATAAAACTGCATTAGGGACTGAAATATACTTTTAAAAGAAAGTATATAATTGACAATAAAGAAAACCATAAAATGAAGAATTAACATTTAAGTTACAATATGAAATGGACTGCAATATCCTTCAAAGAGAAAAATCATATTTAAAGCCAGGAAAAAAACAATTTAATGAAGGACAACATTTGAAAATTCTCCAACAGTCTCATAAAATATTACAATAATTTTATAAAACCTAGCCTTACTCTTCCTTAGTAGCAACAAACAGATCACAGGTATCAAAATTCTTAAAGTTAATTTCTTATCAAATGAGAGCAAATTGCAAGCTTTATCATTCAAACCCAACCCCAAACCTGTCCCTGGGTTTTTTGCTGGGTTTTTTTTTTGCTTTTATAGCAGCAGCAGCAGCTCAGTGCTTAGGATAATAATCATCTTCTAGTTCTCTTTCCAGTCAAATTCCAGAGTGTGGACACCTCTTTCTGATTAAGGCAACCTTTCATCACAGTTGTCCTGAGCACCAATTCAGACTGCACTACATTCTCAGCCCTCAAAATGATCTTTATGTAATGCTTCCCAGGAGTGGTTAATTCCACTGCTCTGCTACAGGAAGCTGCTTCAAGGCTCCTCATTCAGAAGTCTCAGTGATTGAAAATGCAGATGTGAACTGTTCCAAGTGTCCCTTAGAGCAGGGAACAGAAGAAAATGCTGCTTCCACAGTTCCTGTGCCCAGGAGTGAGAAGGTTCTAGTCCTCATGCAATGGGCTTACTCTTGAACATTTTTCTGTCCTCCTATGTTTAGATAATCATGTACTTATTTTTGCATTTCTATGGTACAAGAAAAATAATGTGATGATGCTTCATGGTTAAGTACAGAGTAATTGTAATCAAGCTGCCAGGCTGTGACATGGATAAAATAACTCCTGACTGTTGTGGTTTTCTATATATAAACCATCTGAATTTAATTATGATCTATTCTTTTATAACAAATGATGTCTGCCTCCTTTGCAGAAGGCCACCTCGTGAAGAGGGAGAAGCAGCCACTGATTCACATGAGGTGCCATAGCCACTGGGACTAGTGCAGAAGATTTTCTCCTGCACTAAAGTTTTTATAATTATCACACTGAAGTAATGGTTTTGCACTTAATTAAACATCTCTGCAATGGAGCCCCACAGACATTTGCTGCAAGGCCAGTGACTTTAACTGGCAGAGGGGGGAATCACTCAGAGGAAAAAGTTGTAAATTATTGACTAATTCAGAGCTAAAGTTCTGTGAGAATGAGAACAGGTGACAGAGGGACCACCCTGAAAGTGTTGAGGTGATAAACAAGCCTGCCAGGTCCTGTGGGGGAAAGGGAAAAGCCACATTCCTGAGGAATTCCAATGCTACTTAGCAGTCCACCTTAATCAAAAGTGAAAAGATAAATACTATTTCTACAAATCTGGTCTAATTCCTCACCCAAAGACTGATTATTCGAGATCTGCACAGAAAAGGGTAAATTTAATCTTTTATTCAAGTTGTAGGAGCTAGATAAATTACAGAAGCCCACATAAAATTGACCTTCAACCACCACTTTCTGATAACACAGTTTCTCACCTTTTCTTTTATCAGATCCATCTCAAAATTTCCTGCAGCAAGATTTCCCTATATTTAGAAACCAATCAGTGCCAGCAGCTGCAAGAATTGCCCTCCAAGCAATCAAGGGTGGGAAATACGCAAGTCAAAAATCCAGTGAGGCAGAAATTTCTGATGAGCCTTGAAAGGAAGCTCTTAGGAAACTACATTCATCTAGAAATTGAGAGGCAAAACCTTGACTCCTTCAAAGCACAGCATTATCAGGCACTGTTCTGAGGCTGGGAGTTTTCAGGCTAAATTTCAGAAAGATAGGACTGTCAAAAACTGCTAATCAGATAAAAAGAAGTACATGGTCACTACTGAAGAAACTCCAAGCACTGTGTATTTTGAAGGCTCCAGAACACAAATTTTATCATGCACATGATGCAGAAAGGGATGCTACTAAAAGATGGAGCCATTTTTTATCCAGTGTGATTATACAATCTCATGTTTTTCCTCAGACTGAAAGAGGGTACAACAGGAAATATTTCTGACTAAATAGAAGGTTTGGTATTGCCACAGGATTCCAGAATTACCTGATGTGTCTTAGGCAAAGCTACTGGATTTCAGAACTGCACTCAGGCCAGAGGAAGGGTAAGACCCAGTAAGCAGGGTACATCACAGCAGTCAAGTTAAAAGATTGAGTACATGCTATGGACACTTCCTTATCAGTACAAAGGCATACATTTATCTTGTTTTTCTCAGTGACAGCACAATATAAACTAAGGGCATGTCTCTCTCTCCTCTCTCTGTGGCACTGAGCACTTCAGCTGCATCAGGAGCAGGATACAAACAGCCCCAAACAAGGGCAACTTGCAGCTGCACTTCCACTAAGGAAGCCCTTCAGAAGTAACAAATCTTTCTCAAGATAGATGCAGTCATCCTACTGTTATAATGCATGCTCTGATTTATAGAAAATATGATTCTCTGGGTCCTCTGGGTTAAACACAAGTAGAAGTGAAGGTAAAAGACATCCTGTAATGTATTTCAGAAGAGAACCGTCTTTGAACTAGATGGCTTAGAAAGCATGCTTCAAGACAGAGAGGTGTTATCAAAGATAAGAGTACACTACAGCTCCACAAACTCCACTTGAAATGCTGTCAGACAAGACTGCTGCTCTGCTAAATAAAATATTGTTAGCATTTTGCATGCATTATTTCAATATGTGACAGTTATTAGCTGCAGCCTGTGGCCTACTAACAATTGCCTTTTTTTTCAAATTCTAAGATGCTTAATTTCTGATCTTTTAACAAAATAGCACATTATACAACCATTTTGTTTGCAAATAGGTTTAGTTTATGAAAACCAGGCTAACCTACTTGCCTTATGCAAAACATTTACTAACAGGAACCTACACTTGCTTCCCATCCACTACCACTTAACTTCCAACCAGTATTTTAACATTGGCAAGCTGTATCTACCTTAGAATAAAATCCAAACGACTCTGAGAAGAATTCATCACTCACTGCTCATTCTCACTTGGAGAGTAACAAATTATAACAGTTGCTTTCTACTGATTTCATTTCAAATCTAAATTTCCACATTGCTGATAGAAATGTATTCGCCAGTCAGAAACATCTGCTCAAAAATTAACAACAAATTTTCAACAGAAATAGAAATGAGTCCACAGCTTCTCTCATGTAAATTTCAGACTATAAACTTGAAATAGTTGTGTTTCACCATAATTTTTTTTTTATACTGCAGGACACACCAGCTAAGTCCCCTCAACAAGTCAGAATAGGGGGGGTTAACAAAACAAAACAAGCAAATAAAGGAGAAAACAAAGAAAGTATCATTTCAGTTAAGGTCATAAATGTCAGAAGACCAGAACTATGCCAATCTTTAATCAAGTCTTAAAAGTTTTCAGTATCTCTCATAATGTCACTCTTACAACCAAGCAATTTTCAGCTCATAAACAGTTCTCCCTGAGTTATTGTGGATAGTTAATACATTTTTTGGTTAACTACAAAAGAAAAAAAAGTCATGAACATAGCTATCTATGTCTACACAAAAGCATTTTTTTTTTACAACTCTACTGCTGTAATCATATTGCAGACCCTGTTTACCTCTAGCAATAAAAATGTGTCCTGCTAAGACATATGATAGTAGTACAGTGCTACAGTGATAAAGTTCTTCCAACTTCAGTAACATCCTTCCATATGAAACACAAGTCTGACTCCCTCTGATATTCTGGAGATAAAACCTTGAATCTTGCTCAGTAACTTCAGAAATGCGGCTCAGTGTGGAATTGCACTTTTCCAGGAAGGAGCCAGAACGTTCCGTGATTCTTCTTTCCTGACATGTTAATTGTTCTTCCATACACAAGGAGAACAGAAGCAGCAGCGTGCCATATTTATTCAGTGAAAGTTGAGCCACAGGGGTGATGGCACATCCCTTCTCCAACATCAGCCAAATTATCTCAGTGCCCAACTTTAAGAGGGTGCAATAATACTCCATCATTTGAGAATGCTGGGAGGCTTATGAATCATTTTAACAGCATGAAGGCAGATTGAGATCATCTCCCTGTTACAGGAACCTGGAGACAAACGGCAGCCCCGGTGAATCATTTCCATACGTCCTCACTCCTCACAATAACCTTAAAGAGACACCACCACACGTCTCAATCTGCACTCAGCATGCACAGGAACTTCCCAGGACTGAATATAATATATATATATCTCATAATATCTAATACCATAATATATGAATATATATAATGCATCTCTATTTTATATATTTAATGTATAAATATATATAGCTATATTTTATATTTTTATATTTTTATGTTTATTTCTTTATATAATTATATATAAATATATAATTTGTATTAAGTTTATATATTGTAATATATTTACTATATAATAGTTTATTAGTTTATTATTAACATATATCTTTATACCCAATTTGGAGCCATATATACATATATGTATGTATATGTGTATATATATGTATGTGTGTGTGTGTATATATATATATGTATAAAAAAGACTCCAGATGGGGTCACTGTGTCTACCAAGAAAACTCATGCACCCTAAAATCCAGTTTAGGGGAAAATAAGAAAAAAAAAAAGACGCAGCTAGAACCTTTGTAGTTTTGAGAGAATGCATGACACACAGAAACTAACTTGAGCACATTTGATTGCAACATTCCAGAAAGAATAAAGGAATGCCCTTGAACATTTCCAAGTGAAGCAACTTCTAACAGAATTAGGTACCTACACATGCAAACTCTGCATACAAACCTGCACATACATGCAGATTTCTCATTTTTAATAAAACTATAAAGCCTTAGACACATCATGGCAAATGATGAAATAAAGGTGATTAATTTTTAATGAGAAAACTCATGACACTTGGAATATCAGTGTATTTGAATACAACATGCTAGCCTATGTTCCTCCCAAAAATATAATCCTTTAAAGAAAGCTTTATTTTTTCCTTTTTTTAACTAATTTTTTTATGAGAAAGAACAGATCAAAACCCTCTCTTTCAAAGAAAATACTATGCATCTAGAGGCCATTGAAATTCAGCTGGCGTTTCATCTTTTTATTAGTAGAAAGTTTGAATGCTTTTAGGAAAATACCTCAATTTTATTTTCAGTTTGACTCAATGTAAAACAGCCTGGAAATACCTCAGTTTTATTTCTGGTTAGACTTGAAGTAAAACAGCCTGAAAATACAGCAACAGAAGGGCTGCCAATTTCCATTAGGTAAGCAATGCTTACAACTTCTTCCAAAGTCTCAACAGGAAGTGTAACTGTGTTTCTAATTATGCCATAGAGATTTCTTGCATTAAGAAAAAATAAAACACAATGCATATGTCGTTAAAGTACTTGGTGAAGGAAAGTAGGTCTATCCAAATGGCAGTTTAGGGAAGAGAACTATCCTCACTTTTCAAATCTAACATTTCCCCAGAGCATGAGCGGCCAACGCTACCTTAACTTCCACCCTCTTTGGATTCACCCGAGAAAGGAAAGAAGGCTGGAGAGCAGAAATGTACTTTGAACACAGCAAGTGCACGAGCAGGGTTTTGCAGAGCTCCCAGGTCAGTGGTGCTTCAAGAACCATTTCATTTTTGTTTGGCTCCACCACACAGAGCCGCCTGTGCCAGGCGTGCCGCAGATTCCAAGGACAGCTGTCCAGGGCACGTCTGGAATTGGGGAAAGGCAACAGGGCTGAGCAAAGAGCTGCCCTCAGGCTGCCCCAGCACAGCCTGGCCAGCACCTGGAGGGGCACAGAAGCCACCTGGCAGGGCCTGATGGGCCACCAACACCTCACAGACATGAGAATGGCGAGTTGGTGTCACGGAGTGCAGCAGGAAAAGCAAGGGAAAAGACAGTCATAAAGGAGGATTGGCAATTCAGAGACTGAATTTGCTTTAACGTTTTGGTAGAGGTTCATATTTTAAAAGTACAGAATAATTCAGGCCATTTGGACATTTACTGTCACATGATAAAATCTTATTTTTTTCATCTGCCTCAATACAGACACCGAGACACAAGAGATCGCCCAATCCAGACTACAGGATGCCACAAATATACCATGCTGAGCAAACTCCAATGACTTTGGCCCTTCTTTCCATCCAGCCACTCCCAGGCTGCAGGTCACAGTCTCCCGAACTCTGTTTTATTACAGAAAACAGCAGGAGTATAATATTACAGCAAAGAAATATTGCAGTAATATTCTCTTTGCTGGTAAGTGAACTGGCAAACTGTCAGTCTCTCAAAAGTCTTCAAGATTGGAAGAAATGCAATAAAAAGTTCATCAATAAAAATATCCAGCAAAAGAACCTATACAGTCACTAACTTCAGACTCAAGCTAAAGAGCAGGCAAAGCACCCTTCACTTTCTCTCAGGATAACAGAAATGCTCTCTAGTGCCTGAGTCATGAGGTAAAAGGAGCTTCAAAAGTCATGTTCAAACAACCAGAGACATTCAGAGCAAGTGCCCCAGGTAAATTTTAAATGCTAGCAGGAGCCACTGCTGCCAGGGAAGAAGGTGTCACCGTGTGAGAGTGACTAGCACCGGGAGGAAACAGGTGGGGGATTCTGTTCCTGGCCCACTTTAAAGGGATGTCAGTGTGCTCTCGGATTGTGACAGACAGTGGCATCAAAGGTTTGGCAGGATGTGCCAGAGGGCTTCTACTTGATCCTTCTTTTAAAGAAGTGCCAACAAGCTCTGAATCATGGAAGGAAGCGGGCCTCACAAAATACACATCCTTAGGAGAATTCTTCCCCAATCTAGGAACAAACACAGTTGGAAGAGTTTCAGAAAAGGTAGGTTAATTTGTGGAGTGACAAGTACTGGAGCAGGGTACAGGATCAAGAGGAAAACAGTCAGGTCCCCTGATGGCCATATGGTCAATGAAGACTTTGTGCTTCCCTGGCCACAATACAAAGTCTGGGGTTTGTGCCTACTGCTGAATAACAGCAGAGCAGAATATCTGTTCTGTTTTCAGAGGACAGAGTCAGGAATCTGGCACCCCTGAGTTCCTGGGAGTTTGTGGCCATGCACACCCAGCATTGGGAACTAAGAAATTAATGCGTTCCTTTAAAGTACAAGAATGTTTCCATAAGAAAAAAAATAAAAATAAATATTATTTCATGCCATTTTGTTAAGCAATTGCCACAGTAATTTTGCATTTGTAAATGGTGTACCATTTACACCATGGTGTAAATGGTGTAACAAATACCTGATGAGAAGATGAGGGCAAATTCATTCTCTATGCTGCTCAAATAGAGAAGGTATTTTATTTCATGTAATCTTTACTTCCTTCTTGAATCTTTTTAGGCAAGTTCATTTGTCTCAACATGTTTTTAAAGTTCAGCAAGATATATGGATTGGTCGGTTCATAAAATGTAGCAGAAATAATGCAGATTTTGCTCCCTTAACACACAAATCAGTTTCTAGTCATAGCAAGAGAGTCAGTTTTACAGATAGTGTTCAGTTTCAATGTCACCACTGCTTGATTCTTGCAGCATGAGGATTTGTTTGAATTCCTCAACAGAGATGGCTCAAAAATCAGATTCTGTTGATCAGACCCTTAAAAAAAAAAATCAGCAGCCTCTACGTTATTCAGGCCTGCTACCTAGATGCCTTCTCCTTTTTTTAACCACTCCTCCCATTTGACCATGCACGTGGTGCCTTCTTTGTTGCAGAATTCCCTTTGTAAGAAATCCTTAATGAGAATATATAAGCATATTCTAATTCAAACTCACCAAGTAGCAGAAAAAAGACAGAAGTCAATTCTGTATTAATCATTGGTGTCAGGACATAATAAAGCAACTCAGCAACAGCAGAGGTGTTCCAAACAATGCATTCTGCTGATCTTATTTCCATAAAGATACATGTTTTACATGACAAGAGTCAGGAATTGTTGAAATTGTTACTCCTTAACTGGGAGATGACAACCCAAGGACTATTTAAAAGCAACTGACCTAGCCTGAAAATACACATCTAAAACACTGAGGTTCATTGTTTGTATGATTAAATGGCTCTACAAATGAACCCAGACATATCAAAGCAAAATGAAATACACAATTATAGTCACAAGATTTATTCAGTATGTCAATAATATGGTATTTAAACAACAGTATTGGATAATACATCAATTAATTCACTTTGTTATTAATTTGGGTATCTACTAATAAAATAAATGAGTAATTGTAAGTGCGAGTTATTGTAAGTATTATAAGTAAAGATTGATTATGTGGCTGGATTCAACAGCAGGTTCTGAACACTGCCCCTTGTCACACTTGGTGATATTAGCACAAAGTGTGTGGTGGACAGAAGAGCACAGACACAATTCCATCCTTCCTAGGGTTGAAGTGTCAAACTAAGAACTAGAATATAATTTGCAGTGCAGAATGAATTTTAAAAAAAGTTGAGAGCTGCCATTATACATGTAAATTATTTGATGCATACAGCTTCCTTTAAAACCTGTTCTAGGAACAAGGAAATCCTGCTGTGAATACAGAATTGATATTTACAGCCTTCATTCTCTGCCCGCTTAGTTGCAGCAAGAAGGCTTAGAAAATTAAGAAAATATTAATGCCATGAATCAAACCTCCAAAATATTTAACTTTAAGCCAAATCTATATCATTTAAGATTATCTATTTTGTTGTAGTACAAGAGGAATGAACTACTACCAAACTGCAAAACAATACACACAAAAATGAATCCCTCTCAACACCATGGCATGGAGATAATTCAAGCTATGTGTGCTACTGAAGAAATAATTATTTATAATAAGGGTGTAAGAACATCATGAACAAAAGGGAAAAGTTCATTTTGGTTTCACTAAATTACCTGCAGTTTGTATTTTAGCCAATAAGGGACTCAGATATGGGTGTCTCAAAATGCAAAGTTTTTCAATGGCCATTATCAGCATAGGGAAAGGTAACACTTTGCCAAGAATGTCCTTTCTCAAGTTCTCACAAAATAAATGAGCTCCACTTGGTTCTGTGACAGTAACTGCCTCCATTGAAGTTGAGGCAGTATTTTTTTCTCAATTTGTTTGCATTATTATTTTCCCATACAGCATCAGCCCACTGAAAATCATTGATCCACTCATTACAACCACAATTACTGCCAGTCTTGATATCAAACTCTATTCAGCATCTGAACAACAGTTAACTGATGAACAGAGCAGTGTCCTGAAGAAAGCAAACGTAGGACCACGTTCCAGGCTTTTGTAGAATACAGGCATCTCCACCAAGTTTAAAGCACTTTCTTGAATACTTGGTTAAATTCTGACTACAGTTACACCAAAGATCACAGTGTTTCATGGGTCACTGAAACATGATAGCAGGCGATAACTGCAAATTAAAGAACCATTTATTTTATTTCTCATCTCTGTGCACTTGGCAACTGAGGGTGAAAACACATCCCAGGAAATGGCAAGTTACACTATCATCAACCTGCTAAGAGTCCTAATAAAAAGCTTAAAAATATCAGAGATTTTTTTTGTCTTAAAAAACCCACAACCACACACAAACACAAGAATCTGAGAAAGCACATAAATTGTTTAAAGGCTATGCCAAAAAAATTGAGGGTTTTTTCAACTGAATTGCATGTGCCCCTTGATAGAGTGACTTGATAATTTGATAATTTGTTCAATTCAGCTTGATTACAAGTCTGATACTTTGACATTATCTACTTAGAAGGTAGTGAACTGGTATTCAAATGATTGATATTAGAGCAGCAAGTCACTTGACAGACGGACCCAGACCAAAAACATAATTAAATCATTATATTGATAGGTATTGCTACAAAAACAACCCTATGAGATATCATTAGTGGTCGAGAGAGTTGTCAGTGCTGAGTCACCATTATCACAGATGGGCATTAGTCAATGAGATACAAGAGCACCCTGCAACAGCTGCAGATTGCACCCATCCTTCACACACACAGAGCAGCCGTGCAGACAGTCAAAGCGCTCCTGAGGAAGGGAGGAGGACTGAAATACAAGGACTAAATTAGTCACCAGACTGAAACAAAGCATGTGAGTTAAAAAATATATACCATCAAAGGCAGATACTGACACTAAAAGAGATCTGTAAGGAAAAAGCACAGGCGTGACAGACACTGAAGAAATCTATTCCTCTCTCACTGTCCCACAGTCCAGCTGGAACAAGCCAAAAGCCTAACAAAAAAACCCAAAACAAAACAGAAAAAACTGACACAAAAACAAGTAACTTAATCTCGGGTTTTTCTCCAATTTTTTCTTCTGACATTGTATTTCAAATGCTAAAATTTCTATCAAAAATTGTCGTATTAACAAGCTAGTTATAGCTCAATTCCCCACTATATGAGACAAATTACAGTATAGTTTGATTTCTTTGACACTTATGCACACTCATGAAGGCAATTTTTTCTTCTTTTTATTTTTTTTTCTTAAAGAAAATCCTTAAGAGAAGCAAAGCAGACCATCAAGGACAAACGGTACTTAAGACTTTTATAATCACAGATCTTCCTAAAATGATAATCATATTAGACTTGATTTTTCTTCTCCAGTTATGAAAAATCAGGCATTTCCTTTGAGGGAAACTTAATAAATGCTCCAACCACAAGGGAAACAAGAAAAGGAAGGGAAAAAAAATCAAAATTAATTAATTAAATAAATTAATAAAAGCTTGCAATCCAGGAAAGCAGGCTTCATTCCAGTGATCCTGTGGATGAGGGAACCTTTCTACCACAGACTCTTTTAAAAGAAATATACACTGCATGGATAGGATGTGGTAAATTCTTAAGATTTTTTTTTTTTTTTACCTGTTGGTACACACACTTGCAGCAGCTTAGACTTGCTCTTGGTCTGCAAGATTCTTCAGGGAGGTTCTGAAGCGGCTGTGCCTGCCTGCACGCTGCAGGATGCTGACCTGGGGCACTCTTGAGCTCAGCACTGCCCCACGTCTGCAATCTCTGCCACAGACAGGATGCCCTATGAGATCCACCCAAAGAAAACCCACATGAGGAAACAGAGAGAATGTGCATGAATTCCAATAAATTTTCCTTTTTGCACCAGTGGGGGAAGTAATGCCAGCCCTCCTTTGAGGTTATAGCATGGCTGTCCTATAGAATGGCAGAATTTATCTGCCAAGGATTTTATCAGATGTAGAGGAAGTCAGTCTAAAATTTACACGTGAGGACAGCAAGAGTGAGGCAGAGGCAAGGAAAACAGCATAGACCAAGAGCTCAACACATTAAGCCCCAAGGACAAACATCCTTAAATAAGCATCCCCTTATCCTCTGCTCTTACAAGCGCCCCAGTACAAGGTTAAGCAGAACAAATATTACATTTTCGTAACTGGAAAAGTCATGGTCTTTTTAAGTCCATGTCAAGTCTGCCTGCTTAACTAACCTGCCTATGGTGTTTTTACCATATTCAGAAAATTTTGTAGTTTGTTGGGCTACATGTTATGTATTTTCTTTTCTCCTGCTCTTGCAGTCTTGCAAGATGTCTTTTTATTTACAGCCTGAATTTTCTCACCTCTAGTTCTAAAATTCTGTGTTCTGACAGGACGTTCCAAATGCAAAAACCAAACCAGTCTGTTCTGCTATGCCACTTCTGTGCACTCCTCACTGTCACATGCTCTAAAAGCTAAACAGGACACAAAGGATGTAGGCATGGGCCATCCTGATCACTCACTGGGTGAAAAGTGCTTTGCTGAGCAGGGACTGCAGCCTGGCAGGGCTGCTGTGAGGGATGAGCTCAGAGATGATAAATGCTGCTGTCCTTTACCGGGCCTGCCACAGATTAATTCACTTGATCTGATCTGATGGTTCCACAGGGTGCTAACAGGAGCAAAGTGCCATTGGCAATAGGAGCTGATTGGTTCAGGAGATGTCATTATCTCCAAAAAAATGCATTGATAAAAGAAAATCATTTCAGACCAAGAGATGATGGAAGCAACTGACATATCACCATAATTTTTTTCCTCATTCATGTAATTCCCAATAATGTCCGTCCATATTTGAGCATGTGCCTCCTCACTTGAGTTGGTTCACTTTCTTTAGAACATCCTCTTTTTCTCTTGCAAGAGGATTTCTATTAAAGTTTACATATCATGCCTTGTTCTACAATTGCACTCACTGGGCTCACTGAAAGAAGCAATTGAAAGCCCAAGTCTTCTTGCACAAAAATTCCTATATGAAACTCCCCAAAAATAGTAAGACTTTTGTAGTTCAAATTATTAAGTTCTGTGGCACAGAGAGATCTTGAGTAACTCTGCCATCAGAGCATATTTTCATGATTATGCAATAATTGTTCAATATACTATTGATACATACTACTTTCATGGTATTTGTTCTTTCCGCTATGAACATAAGATTGGTGCCTAACTACTTTATTTTTAGCATTCTTTGCCTCCATAATGGCCACTATTATAATCGAGTGTGATCTGTATCACAGTAATGTTACTTAATTGCATTAAGCCCCAGTGGAGCACCCTATAAAAACCACTCAAATTCCCCATTTTTCCACAGCAATAGTTACAAAAAATGTAGCATGATAACATGTTAAATTCTCTATCTTAGAAAAACGCAGTTTAGCTTTGGTTAATTTTAGAAACACACAAAAATTCAGTTTCAAGGAATCAGAATTTACATTGGGTCAAAAAAACTTCTAACCACATGGGATACAAGATCATCCTAATTACGACTGCAGCTCCTTTTCTTTTTGCTATCTATGCACAAATTCTGATGTAGGACAGGCTCTTTAGTCTTAAAGTTATGCAACTGAGTACTTCCTATTTTTGTAATAATTCAAATTATATTTGATTTAACCCTAATATTGCTTTAAATTATTTTCATTAAGAAATACAGAAAATACAAGCTTAGTACAGTAGATTCATTTTGGGAATATTTTTAGAATGCATCTTCAATAGCTGTTAATAATTAACACGGTCAATAAAGAGTTCTTAGTTACCCAAGCACAATGATTATCACAATTATTACAAGCCATAAACTTATTTCCCCATACTTAGGGGCTAATGCACATAGTCTGGTACTCCAGTGAAATGTTTCTGATCCTTTCCCTTAGAATTCTGGGAATAAACTACATCTTTAATTACCCTGGAGAGTACGTTACCAAATTACATGCATATATTAGATAACAGCAAGAAGCAGTAACTTTTGCCTTCTTTTCTGTGGCATTTTGACAGTTCACCAGCAATAATTTAAGGGAAAATAAATAATCTGTGAATTCAGGTTATTGTTGTTTTTATGATCTCTTTCACAAACTTTCCTAGAAGTGGAAATTACACACTAACATTTTTAAAGTGGTAAATCTATTAATTAGTTGCAAATCCTATGTATCTGATGTGAAATAAAACAAACAAAAAAACACACATAACAGCAACAGCAACAAAATCAGAATCCAAATGCTTAAACTCACCAAGAAGTTTAGGAGTGGCATAATGCTTTTATAGGGCTCATTTAAAATAATTAGGATGTAATAACAATGTAGGGCACATGCAGACTCTCTGCAAATACAGCATAATGCCATGCTTTCCTAGTTTCAGTAATTTCCCTCATTTTCCTCCATTGTATACACTGGACATAATGCCTACACTCTAAAAAATGACTCGAAAATTGTACCTTTAATCGTGTCCCATTGTTTCCCAGTCATTCCACATTGCATTTGTTTATCAAAGCCACTGTCACACCAGACTCACAGCACTCTTGCCTTTCTTCCATCTCCTTTCTGCCTCATTAGAGGATATTTAACAATATCAACTATCAATTTCCTTGTCAGGTTTAAATTAGGATAGTTATTACCTGATCAATCAATTACTTGTTCACGTCAATAACTATTTCACGTCTCGGCTGCTTTCCAGACTTCAAACTACCTTCCCTTCTGTCACCCAGGGCAGATGTTATTCCACTGCTCCCCTTTACTGTGGCAATAATTCAGACACCAAACGGCTTGGTTTGGTTGAGCCATGAACTTAACTACCCATACTAGAGGCATTTTATTTTGAGTTGGAAAGATTTCTTTTTGAATGAGGGATGCAAGCTGAGATATTGCACCTGAACATGGCCTCACTTGGACTCTCCCTACACAAACCAAACATCTTTAAAAAGGACTGGATCAGAACAGCAAGCATTGGTGCATATATATATGTATATATATATGTATGTATGTATATGTTCTTTGGTAGGTTTTGATAACAAAACATTTAAAAGATACACGTCTTACTTTAACTGCTTTCTCAATGACTTAACTGCAGGCTTGCATTGTACTGCTTCTACAATAACACATTTAAAAGAACAGAAGATGCAACATCTCAGTAGATAAGGTCAATGAAACTCCTTCAGATCAAATTTATTTTAAAGAAAAATATATTAATGTACCAATCAGTACATAATAATATCATATTAATATAAAAATAATATAGTAAGCAACCTCATGTGAGCTAATTTCCTATATATTTCAGTTCATCTCTTCTACTAATCCATTTATATTCTGGTTGTTTAATTTTTCTTGTAAGCTCCCTGCCTTAATTTGAAGGCTCTGTTTTGGTCTTTCTGCAATTATACCCATACTGTTGAAAATTGCATGGAGATAGTTGGTCCCTTTTCCAGGTGATATATTAGCTCCTAGATGAAGGCTTGCATATCACTCCATTCAAAAAACATTCATAATGTTAACTTCAATAATTTGCCAAAATACATGTTTGCACAAAGCTATTTCACTCCAATAAATTGTACACATTGCTTTTTGAAGTCTCCTTAGACACTTGCTTTTGTTGAACTTATCAATACAGCAATTCTCATTTAGAGCTTAATTTAAAATTATACTTCTTTTAATGTCAACGTTTCTCGCTATATTTTTTCCTCTGCAAAACTAATTAAATGAACGTTTATTATGACTGTCTTTTCCAAATGATTCATCTTTCTGTGTTATGGATTAAGACTGCAGTTATCCTCCCAAAGAAATGAATCTTCCCAGTGCTACCAAGAATCATTTGATTTTCACAAACACTATACATTTTCCTCAAGTTTTTAGCAAACATTTTTCATAACGGATCTAGATATAAAAAGAAACAAACCAAGCTGGCTCAAAATCCTAGTTCTACCATTCTGTCTTTAACACACACTGTAAGGTTTATATTAAGAAAACCATCATAAAATGTTACTGTAATGTAGCCAGAGCCCCCATGACTGGCAGAGAAAGATTGAAAATGGAACTACCTCGATTATGATGTCTGTAAATCGTTGTTTTGGTAACTCTGTCCAAATCAATTAATGTTGAGAAGCAAGGGAAGTCAGGGGAATTATGTAATGGGGCGCTGCTCTCTGGGCCCCCTTTCTACACAGTCACACAGAAGGGAAATTAAAACACAGCCATTTGAAAACAAAGGATGAAAGTCCACTACAGCATTTTAAAAACCCCAAACCCAAACCTGCAGGAGCTGAAGCATGGCATGCACACACAGAAAGACAGAAATTCCAAAGGTGCGTGTTATCAGTGCCAGTTTGATGGGATATCATTCCTGTAGCCACAATGGATACTGGGAGCCTGTTCAGAGAGGAAACCCAAGCAAAACAAAGCACTAAGCCTCACCACAGTGAGGATCACAAGTGCCTGAGAAATTTTGTGACAAAAAATGTCAAAGGAAAGAAGAAACTTTCAAGTGCACACCAAAATTAGAGTGTCAGGCCCTTTCCATGTTATGCCATAATTTGCCCACTCCTGAGGAGCAAACACAGGCTTGTTCCACAAAAGCAGCTCATCCGTGCCAACACCTCATGGCTGAAGAAGCTGCAAAGCCACCACAGGGAAAAGCTCAGATCAAAGAGCTGGCTACCAGCTTTAGGGAAGAGGCTGTGTCATAAAGCACAGAAAAACTGCACTGAAAACTAAACAGACAGAAATCACTCTGGCACATCAAATAGTTAAAAATGCACTAAAAATCCAACAGAAATAACTACAGAGTGAATGCCAATATCCTTGCAGGATCCTATGCAAGTCTTCAAGGACAGGTCTTCAGTAAGTTACCTGCAGAGTTTTATACAAGTCCATCTAGCAATGGTGTTAATCTTATAGAAATACAAACAAATTCTTTAATTTACTAATTTTTAGTGGTAAATTAATTCCTTGGCAACCAGTATTTGTAAGTCAGGTTCTCCTCCTGTTAGCGAGAGGTGACAGGAAGAGGTTTGGTGCTGGTGATGATGGATGAAGAGAGCAGGTGACACAAGGCAGGAGCCCAAGGCTAAACACCACCATGCACTCACTGCAATTTGTGCTCAGGGCCAGCAACTCTTAATGCTGCTCTTCATGCAGTTTTTATTAGTGACCAACAGATTGCATCTGTTTCCATCATCATTTCCTTCAAAGAACATAACCTAAGTGTAAGGAACTGCTGCAAGAGGGAATCAAGTGACACTCAACGCCTTGGGACAGCACATTAACACAGAACGACATAGGACCAGAAAAAATAAGAATAAAAATATTGGTTGCTATCACTTCAGCCAGCTGCTACAAAACACTAACACGATGTGTTTAAAGCTGCTTTAATATTCGTCACTTCAGGATTTTAGAAATGTACTTTAAAAATTTATGCAGGACATTTTATTCCTGAAGTGCATCCATTTTTCTGTCTGTAATATCACCTTATGAATAAACCCAAATGAACAGCCACATTTCCTTTCTCTTTGTGAAACAACTAGAATGTTTAAATACAATGTTAACCTGCAGAAAATTCCAGTATTTTCTATACACTTTGAATGCTGGGATTGAAATAGCAGTAATTTTTGCCTTCCAATTATTAGACTTCCTTGAAACTAATTAAACTCAAATATTGTTTATCTCTAATCAATTTCAATATAATGGGAAAGAATGTGATACTTTATTTCTTCATCCAAGGGCAAATATATAGCAGAGTATGCAAGAGACTACCTCAGAGACTGGATATGGAATTATCTACAGTTACACTACAACCTCACCAAATTTTATCAGGTCCATACACATTTTCACTTAATTTTCCCCACTATTTATATTAATTTTTCATGAAGACTCAACACAGTCATTTAAAGTGAGATACTGCTAGAAAATTCAGTAAAAAGCAAGATGTGCAAACTACAAAAAAAAAAACCACAAAACCCAAACAACTATATGTATTTTTAAACATGCATTTCTAATTTCTCAACAAAAGCTATTAATTCTGTGAGCAGTGGAAGTGATGAAATTCAGTGGCTGATCAGATACAAAAAGTGTTTGTGTGTGTTTGATTGACTGAATTTGGTGCCCTCCCAGCTGCAATCACCATAGGACACTTCTCTAGAGCTGAGGCATTTAGAAATCTTTTCTCTCTTCTGAGAGGCCCTCATAATACAAGCATTTAGAAATTCTCTGCCATCTTGCAGGGAATTAATTATCTCTGAGATCTCTTAGCCTTTCATCTTAGTCAGCACACATGGTGAAAAGGTTCAAAATCTAGGTTGAAGAGATGCAGAAAATACCAATTCATAAACCTCGTTATCTCATACACAGAAGCTAAAAATACCTCAAGCCCAATTTTGCAGTCCTAATCTCTGCCAGTGCCCCTGTTCCCCAAACTCACATAAAACAATGTTATTCAGGGTATTTAAACTGCGAAATACATTAGGGGGAAGTGTAATTGTAATTTAATCACTGGTGCACTAACAAGCTGAAGCAAAAAGAATGGATTGATGCTCAATAGCAACATTTAAAAAATAACGACTTCTCTTTTTTTAATTGGTATTTCATTAGTTGTGCTATATAAAATTATCTAATGAAATATTAAATGATTCATAATTCAAAACTATAATTTAAAGCTCTATTACGTAGTTTCTTCTACAACAGCTATTAATTTTCAGACAGCTCCCATAAAGATTTACTGCATTAAATCACACAAGGAAAGAGTGAGCAATCCTGATTTACACTAAAACAGGAAAATGCAACAGCTCTGACATTTACCCAAGTACCCAAGTTATCCTCAGGTACTTGGGGTCATCTCTCATTACAGTGATTAAGTTGTTCAGACAAAACCAGCTCCTATGTGTCACATATAGATTAGTCTGCTGCTTGCCCAGTGAGCTATCTGGCAAATCTTTCTGACATCCCGTGCTCATGTGGATTTTATCATGTATTATCACTGTGCTAGCTCACAAACGTGCAGATGAAGGGACAGCAGTAATAATACCCTCCAAATTAATGTAAAAATATCTCAACAATTATTATATTATTCTTTCGTTGAGGTAGTCATGCTCCATTCAAATAAATTTACCTACAGAACCTGGCTGTAAGGAGAAAGGAAGGAGGCAAACACTTCCTGGAACATTGCAAAACATCAGTGGTCCAACTCATCCAGTTCTATATAAACATACATTGTTTAATGAGAGCTGCTAATTCATTGGTATGTGAAATAACATTTGAAAAGTAATTTTTACTCTGTTATATATGATAAAAATCAACACACTGGTATCCATGTTTCTTCCTGACACAACTGGGAGAATATTTGTACTTAAGGTGAAGGAGCCAAACCTGTAGTGTCTTTTCCAATTGCAGCACTGTGCATTTTTGTTTCCATGAGATGCAAAAGTTTAGCAATAAATTTCTGTTTAGCCAAATACAATTATTTTTAACAGACCCCAAGTTTTCTTTTAATTTATAACCAAGTCCATACATATATGTGTCATACATAGAGCTGTCCCATCTAATGTCTACCTTCAAATTAAATGTATTTTACCTATATGTAATAAAAAAAAGGTTCATATACAGACACTGTAGTGTCTGACAATAAAAAAAGACACAAGATACTACCTACAGATTCTGATAGACAGCAAATCAAAATAATTCAAGCAACCAAATGCACTTTGTGGAAGTGGCTTATTTCACTGTGCAGGCTAAACGTATTTTGAGGAAGGATTACATTTTGTTTGGCAATTTATTTTATTGACAAAGCATATTTCATCAGATATTGCTTCGCATTTTGTAGACAAATGCATGTTGTCAAATTTCCTATTTCGTTTGGTGGATGAAAAGCATTTTTCCACAGATTCTACACTTCTCTAGAGAGCACAATGAATTCCACACAACAGCATGTGCTTTGAAGGTGTTTATATTACAAGTTGATTTAAAATAGTAATATTTTTAAGAGTATACCTGAAATGTATAACAAAAAATGGTCTTCATTGTTGACATATGCATGATTAGGGTCTGTCACCATAATTAATAATCATTACAGTAAAATTAAAAATCAATACCTAATTTTGAATTCTGTGATTCTAATGTATGCAATATTTTTACTGAAAATTTACCCTCAATTTAGAGTATCTATGAAGTCTTGGAGTGGTTCTTGCCAAACATTTGAAGACAATTCTTCGTTGTTTTCTTTCTGAGATATTTTCTTTTATTCCAAAGAGCCTGTTCTTTGTGACAGAACCAACCTAAGGCAATTAATTCAGATTTTTTGTTAAAATCAGACTAAGAACAAACAAAGTAGCCAAAATAATCCTCTCCCAGCCCCTGACAAACCACACACAAACCATGGATGATGAAACAGGCCTGTCAGGAATATTGATTCAACAAATTACCTTCATGTATTTTTCATGCACAAAAAAACCTTCAACAGATATTATGAATATTCAGTCCACTTAAAGTGCATATTACCCCCTATATACTTACATAAAATTCAAAATACTGATTTTACATGTCTCATTCTCATTAGCATTAAACTGAGTGGAATTAATTTTTCAATATTAAATTATTCTTCATGACAAGTCTGTCTTTAAAAATAACCCGTGCACAGACATCATGAAGAGCTGCAGAATTATCAGCTATTTTTCCTTAAGGGGTGATTTACCAGGAAGGTTAAAAAGGCTTCCATTTGCTATGGGAGCATTTGAAGAGCCCTGTCCATCAAACTGTGTAGACATTGAGAACACTTTCTTTTTAGCCAGTGTTATTTTTTTGGTCCACTTTAATAATGAAAGAATTAGTAATTTTCTTCTAAATTCTATGTTACACAAGTAAGTAAATGTATGGACAGTAACAGCTTACATATGAAATAGAGAGGATAAAAGAAAATCTGCAATTCCTCTAAAATACACTGTAGGAATGAACCACATTTATTCAAAAAGACCGCCAATATGTAAGCAAAGATTTTCCAAAATCCAGGAAACACCAAGACAAGTGATGCCAAGGGAAATATTTGAAATGGCTGAATGGTCAGCTAAGGAGACACCAGGAAAGTGAAATTTCTGCTCTTATCACAAACCAGCGTAGTCCTTTTCCACTCTCTAGTCACCAACTTTGGGGCACTGCTGCAGGACAGGGTGACTTGCACAGAGCCATCCTGACTGTAACTGCTCCAAGTGGCAAAGGGCTGCCTCACTGCCTTGTCTGCAGGGATCATGAAAGAATTTGCACCATCACCTGCTCCCCAGAAAAGGCCCCCAACTCCAAGAATTCAACCAGGAGAAACCCAGCGTGAACCAAAGGCTGGCATGGAATGCACGACCAAAGAGTTCATGTATCTGTTTGAATTTTTTTACAGAAGGTGACACTGGCAGCAAGATTTAATTTTCACTACTCTTATTTCAGAGTGCAAACATTTGCTTCACCTACAATAAACTGAGTAAACTCAACACTGAGTAGGAATAACACCTAACTTACTTTAGCAGCCAGCACCAGGCAAGGACTGCCTACAGACAAGCAGATACCCATTGCAGGCTGCCTCCCTGCCTACACACCAAGGTTTTGTCCTTTTCCAAGACTTTCCTGCAACAAAAATTCCTGCCATTTTTGGAACACTGTCCTTGGCCACAGCTGATGAAAGCCTTCCCTTCTGAGGTCCTCCCTTAAGACATTTTACTCCAAGCCCATATACAGACAACAGAGCCCATCTTCCCCAAAACTCAGCCCAGCCCAAAGCTTGCTGCTTTGCTTCCTGCAGCACTCCCACCCCGAGGAGCTGTGCTAACCTCCAGCAGACACCAACATTCTGCACTTACTGAGGAATCAGGGTGGTTTCGTATTTGTACTTTGGATTACTCTGCACATCTAACTGGAATGCTGATGGTTCCACCACTGCTTTAGCAAAACCTAAGGGGGAGTGTGGCCTGCTCCCCTGGACTGCCAGGGAAACAGCATTTGGGCAGCCAGACCATCTGTCTGATGTGCTGGCCAGGTGAAAGGATTGCAGCCAGGGTTTGCTGTCACTGCTCCTCCCAGCTCATCAGCTCTGCCATGGAGGAAGTTCTCAGTGCTCTTTGCCCTCACACTAAAAATGCACTAAAAATCCATCAGAAATAACTACAGAGTGAATGCCAATATCCTTGCAGGATCCTATGCAAGTCTTCAAGGACAGGTCTCCAGTAAGTTACCTGCAGAGTTTTATACCAGTCCATCTAGCAATGTTGTTAATCTTATAGAAATATAAACAAATTCTGTAATTTACTAATTTTTAGTGATAAATCCTGGTTCACTTGGCAACCAGTATTTTGTAAGTCAGCTTCTCCTCCTGTTACCATCTCCTCACACATACTCCACATGGTTCTTTGGTAAAGCTTTTCAAAACCACTTTTGCCACCAACATCTGGCTAAAGGAGTCCCAATCAGAATTATTATTTTCAGGGTTGGAGGGAGACAAACCAAAAGGAAAGCATCAGGAACAGTACCAATGTGATTAAAAGTTGTGGCATAACACTGATCTTCACCTTTTCCTTCTCTGAGCTTTGTTGGTTCTTGAAGTAAATTCATGTCAAAGGCTTTGTTTTCTTTTTCCTGCTGTGGATGTGCACGTTGCAGGAGAATGTGCTTGTAAAAAAGAACTGCCAGTTTAGCCCCAGTTGAGATTTAGGCTTCCCACCTGAACAACTGCTGTTCCCCCTCAACACTGATACTAAATCTCCATGAGATGAATTAAACAGATTAACACTATCAGGAATGAAGGTTCCTCTTTTGCACTGGTTTTCAAGCCTGCATGTGGGCCCATGCAATGCAGTTATCTTAAATGACAATCACTCAGGACTAGGGCAGCAGCAAAAATCCTTCTCTCCAAATTGAAGAGCTGACTGTTTCTCTTGGCTGACAGAGACCAGTCCATATCCTGATTCTGCATTCCTAACTCATTTCTCTCTAAATCTCATAGAAATGTGCCAGTTTCTTGTGAATTAGGAAGGCACTTGTGCCCATACAGATGAAAATCAAAGATCAGTAAACCCTTTCCAAACCCAAGTAAAAGCTAAAAATTGTACCAAAAAAAAAAAAAATCTAGAGAAAATAGACAGTAATTTGGAAAAGAGCATCAAGGTAAAACAAAGTCCACATTTAAAATTAATTATACCATTTCATATTGTAAATTGACATACAAAAATATATATTTGTAAAGCCAAGCATATTTAGTTCTTTATCTTCAAGGCAAACTCTTCACTGACTTGCTTTGAAGTCATAAATTAATAAAACATTAGGTGCACATTGATACTATGTGTCTCCTCAATAAACCAGAAATATTCAGGCTCACTCTTGTCTTTATCACACAACTGCACTATAAGAGCAGATAGATTTTAGCTCACCTAACCAGCACAGGTTAACTAGATAACTATATTTCAATTAAAATAAAAAGGCAATTGTTGCATGTCTTATTATCATCCTAAAACATCTTGGCAATAATTAATAGCTACCCAATTCATAGAAATTGCTTTCCTTATTTTTGAAGCAGCTACTTTCTTTGAATGTAATGACTAAGAGAAAAGAAACATCTGTTTCTGTTGCTAAGGAGATTGACAAAAAAAATAGAGATAAGAAAAATATTTAGAATATTTTTTAAAAAGAAAAATTCCTTCCCCTTGGGTTCAACTACATGCTTTATAATCAGTGGCACAGCCAGCTATCACATAACAAAACACCAGTGTGTTTCTCTTTTTGCCTTGTGATTGCTCAACTGCCAGATTTTCTGCATATTTATGCAGGGACAACACAGCACAACAAATGAAGACACATTCACCAGCATCTCTGTGTCTTGAGGAGATGCAGATGCTCATTCTCAAACCTGGGTATCTGCACAAGAAGCTGGATTTCTGCTAAAGTGAGGGAAACTTCAACTGTCCATGAAATGTGCCACATGACAGTTATGACAAAGCTAATATTAAAAAAAATATAAGAAGATGCAGCCTTGTAAAACAAAAGAACAAAAAAATTACTATACCAGTGGGCAGATTGTTTCAATGCACATGTTCACAAGGCTGTAATTAACCTGGTATTGTACAAGCACAGAGCAGATTGCCGGGGGTATAAAAAGCTGGGTCAGTAAGGATCTGCATGAAGCAAAGCTGCTTCTGCACATGCTTAAAAAGGTAAGGTGAGACCCATCTGCCAGTAAAACAAGTGGGCAGGTGCAAGGTAAAATCAAATAAAAATCCAGCAATATTGGGTTTATAATTCTAAATTAATTTGATGAAACTCACCCTTAGGTACATTTTGGTTTTCTGTAGTAGATCATGTAAGACAATAGCAACCATGCTGTTTTCCCATTTCAGCTCACTGTAAAGGTGCCAACATTGTGAGAGCTGTTTATGTAAATGCAAACTTGTAGAAGGCCAAGTGACACCTAGAGTAAATAATAGCTTGAAGACAATCAGCAAACCACAACCTTCCCTGCACACAGCTTCGAGTTCAAAGGCAGAATAAGAGTACAGAACAAAAACTATTTGTACTGAGAGTCATCTTGGCTCACAGACCTCGTGGAGTGGCAAAGGGCTCTCCCAAGCCCTGCTGCCACGATCCTCCAGTGCATGGTTAGCACCCTTGGAGGGCTCCTGTTGTGCAAAGCCGAGTTACTCCTGCACGGTGTCCTGCTCTGCCCTGCAGCCAGCACCAGCCATCTCCAGAGTGACACCTGAGCTGTTCTTCAGGCTCACTGCCCCTGGTTCATGTCCCAGCTGCAGCACCAAGCACGTGCAGCTGTCAGTACTGATGGGCTGGTGCTTCCCCTACAACAAGGTCTGGGAACACTGAATATTTTAATTATCACTCTGATGGCAGTTTAGTTTTCATCTACTTCTTCTGTTTTCTTTCTATCACACCTGATTTTTAAAGATCCTATCCAAGCAGATACAGATTACCAACTAGAAGTTAACGTGATTTAATTTCAGGCTGATTCACAATTGGACTGTATTTTGTAATTGTATTTTTTATTTGTACCTGCTACTTCTGGAAACACAAACAGTGCAATAAAAAGCAAAGGAAAAACCTGAAAGAAAACATCTATTTACCAACATTCCCTTTTCATACAGATTTATTTTTTTTCTTTTTCGTTAAATACACAAAAATAATCTGCTCATGAAGGCAAAGGCATCAGCCTGGTCTGGAATGAATGGAACTGAAATGCAGCTTTATCCACTCATTCTTCATACGTGTGCTCCATTCCACCAAAAACATTTATCAGACACCTACACAGTCACAGCACCTCAAACTGCAGTCACAAAGTAATTACAGACAGAGGGTTTCTTCCAGGACAGATGCTGACTGAGAACTTTCCCTTTCACAAGGAAATAGGACCTTTCACAAGGAAACTATTTCACTCTGAAATACTTCAGCCCAGGATTCATCATCAAACAGGAAGGGCTACATCATTCTGAAACACATAAAACTTCTTTTGAAATCCCCCTAAGTTTCCAGGAAGACTTCAAAATCAGTTGCACAAAAACCTAGAATTACCAGTGCTGAGTTTTCAGTACAGGAAGGAAGGAATAAACCATAAATAAAGGGCAGAATTACTGCACCACAGACAGGATTTTACATTTTCCTTCACATCAGGTACCTCTGTTCAGTGCTTGTAGCAGGTAACACAGACTATTTCACAGGGAACAATCTGTCATGAGCTGTAACTGTTTTCTTTGGGCTTTCCAAGGATAGCCCCAGAATGTCATTTCTGGAGTTCCTAGGCAAGACCTGTCCCCTTCAGTCTCACTTTAAGAAGCATTCAGATAGTTTTCCTAACATTTCCCTCAGGCTGCCACTCTAGGCCAGCCTGAATATCGAAAGTATTTCCTCCCCCTACCCTTTCACCCACAGTCCCATATTCTCATAGAAGGCAAAAGATGAATTTTCTTTTTAAAAACCTATGACATATATTAAACTTGCATTTAGTTAGAAAAATCAAAGGTCAAAGCTCAAATATTTTTCCCCACAGAGCCTTTTTCACACAGAGGTTCATATCCCACTCAAGTTTATGAAAAATAAATGAATTATACAATATCCTTTTTCACACAAAATCTCATATCCCACTGAAGTATTTGAAAAATACATGAATTATACAATGTCGTGGCATAGAATGCAGATTATTGTTAATAAAATTTGTATATGATTCAAAGAGAATTCTCATAAAATAGCAAATATTATCAGCACCTGTTTATCGACTCTCAACTTTGTACACTACACAGCAGTCAGTCAAAAAAAAAAAACAAACATAAACAAGAGGACTTCAAATATCCAGTTATCTTTTCCAGTATATTTTTACTTGACCTTTAGTGATAATTTGGTATTTTTATATAGTTAGTTTTTCTCACTACACTTCTCAGTCTGAACACTCATATCTAGAGTCCACTAAAATATTTTAAGATACAGTAATTTATTTTTTAAATTATACTAGACTTACTGTTCTGCTTGAATTATTTCAATCTTCCATACATCTGACAGAGGTCTGAATTTATCCAAAGTAATATTCAATTTCTCATCTGCTCATGCAGTACTTGAGAAATGGCAGTGCTTCATCTCCTCGTATCAAATCTTGTGTCTTAAAGAATGCTGCCAAATAAATTTCTCTCCCAACAAATATGCTTGCAGTGCTAAGGCCAAGGTGTGGGTATATGTCCTGATAAATTTAAAACCACTTGTAAAAGTGGTTAGCCCCATTAATTCCTTACTGAACTTCATAACAAAGACAAAAATATAAAAACCCTGGTACTTGGTGATATGCCATAATTTACAAAACCATGGGCAACACCTTAATTCTACTTCTGTAATTATCACATTAAAATGACCTATTTTAATAGCATATATGTCCCTGCTTTTTCATCAGGCTTTATTATTGCTGGTAATTCCAGGACAGTATCCATTTTTCTATATTTAATTAAAAATAAAATTAAAACAATTTTCTGATGCATTATTTCTTATTTGGGATACACACTTCAGGTATGGGGTGAGGAATGGGAGGACAACACTGTAGCAATGCTGATTCATAGGTTAGTTTATAATTTAGAGTCATTTACTCTAAGTTTGATGCTTACACAGGATGCTAACCTGCCTCTGCTGCCAAGTTACTCAGGAGAAAAATCAATAACAGAACTTGCATTGGTTTTGTGGGTCCATTTGTGAGTGCTAATACTTATCAAGCTCTGATTGTGAGTTTGTTGCCTAAGAAATAAAAGATACAAATCCTTAAGAACACGTTATTTGTTAACTTCTGTTCCCTTTCAAAATCATTGCAAACTAATAAACCCAACATGGTAGAGGCATCCAAGTCTGACAGTACAAAAAGGGCTTCTTCAGCAATTTGCTCAGGTAGTTTTGATTATTCATACCAATGGGAGTTTACAGAAGGTTTCAAACCATATAGAATATGCTCTTTTTTTCAGAGTGGCAGCACTAAAAATGCTAAAAAATTTGCATCCTCCATACCTGGAACTAAGAAGAGCACAGAAGTTGGCAGTGATGAAGAGGCTGTTTTCTTCCAACTCCCTCAGAAGATGCGAATTTCCTGTCAAGATGCATAAAGCTAAGAAATGGAGTCCTCCCCTGAGGATAAGTCCAGAAGGGCTTTGTTCAAGAAGTTTAACTTCTTTTTCCTCTAAGGTAGGTACTTTCTAAAGACTTTGATCCACCATGATGGGATGATAGCAGCCTTTATTGAAAAGAAAGTAAAAAAAAAAAAACCCAAACCTAACAAATATGCTGAAATATTGATGCCACAGCCATGGCCCCTGAAGAACCCAGAGGATGCTGGAGAAGGGCACAGTGGAGGGAAATGACTCTTGACAGTGGTTTGGGAACTGACAGTGACTTTTTGACAGATGCATAAAGAACAAGGCAGAAACAGGCAGTGCTGAAGGGCTGGGCAAGCCACACAAAAAGGAATTAACTGGGGAGTTACCAACACTTCCTCATCACACCAGGAAATCCACAGGAACAAAAATTTAGGAGTGAAATAAAGAACACACAGTACCTACAGCAGGCTGAAAACAAGGGATGCCACCAGCACCTGGGACAGAGCCCAGGGCAAATTCCCAGCCCCAAACCTGCAACTAAGAAGACTCCCATGTAAAGACAGAACATCTCCCAAAATCCTAAAGTCCCAAAATGAGATCCCAAATCAGCTGCTGTGTGTGATCCTGTGGTGCTCGTGTTCTTCCCCTGTCCTGGAGCTCTGTGAGGAGCCCTCCTTCAGCTGGAGATCCTCTAAAGCAAATATTTCACTGCCAGGGAAGGAAATCTCTGCTCCTCACAAACACCACTGAGCTCCTTGTCCCAGCCCGTGTCTCAACTCAAATCAAACCCTGAGCATGCTCTCCCAGACATATGATGGGGAGCAAGACAAAAAGTTTTTCTTCAGTACCTGAAAATCTTTCCTGGCCTCAGTATTTTCCAGAGCAATGAAATAAGTAATGCACAGGATCTAGACATCATTTTGAAAGTTTAAACAGGCACATTCTCCGCCTCAATTACTGCAGGGAATTATGAATTTGGTTTCATGTTCAGCTTTGCTCCAGACTTGCTGTCTGACGCTGGGAGATCACTTTGTGTTATTGTAAAAAACAGCAAAAACAAACAAACCAAGACTACAGCAGGGATTTTGAGACTGAGCTATCAGGTGCTTTGAAATTTTCACCAAGGACCTACTTCTGCAACCTTTCCCTGACAAACTGCTGTTGAGATACAGAGCAAAAGTGAGAGCTTCTGGACCAGTATCCTTTATCACTTAATGTTTGTTCTCCTGGAATTTGGTGTGGGAAGTACTTGTCTGTTCCTTAACTACTTAAAGATGGGCTAGGAATATCTCTTAAATACAGGAACATGTACACAGAGCATATAAAAATAACTTATACATAGAGCCATACAGAAATGGCAGAAAGCTGTCATGAAACTTAGACTTGTAAAATAATAAAAATAAATTTTAAGACCATCACAATCCCACCAGATCAAGGATTCCTTATACTGAGGTATCTCATTTTTCTCCTTTTAGTTTTCTTACACTACATAAAATTTGAAAATTTAAAGATCAGGCCCTTTGAGTAATTTACTTTATGAGTACGGAGCACAGATCTTAATGGTATAAAAACTAAAAAAGTACAGCCCTGGAGTCAGAAATTAACTTTCCAGTAGAAATATGTAATGACAACCAAATGACCCTTTGCAAACAATGCAGAAGGACGTGTTCATTTTTTTTCAGTGTGGATTAAAGAATTCCTTCAGAATTTGCTGCTTGTCATATCTAAACTCCACTATTTTACCATGCTTTTCAAGACAAGTGAAACAATTCAAAATGTTATATTAAACTAACTCCAAATGAGAAATTTCTTTTAGAAAAGGCACAATCTGGAAGCAGCTTCCCATGAAATACTGCCACTGAATTAAATTACTCAAGTAAGAATTCTAAGGTGTCTCACTGAAAATCATTCTCAGTAAAATGAAAATCCATAAGAGAAGACAGATTTTTTTGGAACATAAGTTGGGTTTAGTTTTGTTTTTTTTCTGATGGGACTCTATCAACCAAAGGTTCTGTTTCCTTTACACTTGAGATATTCTTAAGCAGGGCAGCCCATTTCCACTGCTGGACACACTGGATAAGTGTGGTACTTGATATAATTACCTGAATTCCCAGAGCATGTGTACAACAGTAATTAAACTGTAGGGTGTCTTGTGAGCATTCTGACCAGCAGTTAGTGACACCATGAAAGAACAGATAATGAAAAGGTTTCTTCTCTTTGTCTTTTCTCTGCATGGCATATATTGTCTATGCACAGATATAGAACTATATGCGGCCAGTCATACAGACTTAATAAAAAAATTTTTGTTGTGTTCAGGATCTGAACAAAGAGCTAATTTGAGTGAAGAAAAAATTACTTTGATGTCAGGAGCAATACATTCCTAACACCCTCATTTGATCCTGAGTTTGTCAAGACGAGCAATGCCCCAAATGAACATGAAGGTAGACAGGAAAAAGGCCCCTTTTAGTGGGGCCTTCTGAAGCCATTCAGTTGGGCTGGAAAAGACTGAAGTAGATTCTTTAGAGCAAAGTGCTGAGACAAATTGCTTTCCTCTACAAAACCACTTTCCTGCAGAGATCTTCCCAGGCACTTTTGAAGCATAGTTGGAACCACTTTGGCCAACAATATAAACAGGTCTGTGAGCAAACCACACAAAAGTCAGGGTGTGAGTACTCACTGACCAGGCAGTCGGCAGTGCTGGCTCTGGCAGTCCTTAGGGCTCGTGTCTTTAGCTCATCAGGGGAGAGGGAATTCTTACTGCAGTAGGCAGTGAAAACCAAGATGGATCTGTTAGAAAGAAATAAGTATAACTTTCAGGAAAAAAAAAAAAAAAACCAAACAAAACCGTAAAATCCTAACAATAAGCAAAGGCTTTAACAGTGTTTTGGTGTTTATCTATTACAGTTTTTAACCACGAAGAGGACCCCACAATCTAATCACACCAGATGTAAGAAATAAATCTTCTAGATTCCTCTTTCCATATGCTTCCTCTTCTCCCTTCTCCCTGTCCCAAATGCAGACACTCAAGCACAGAGATTGCTTAGTAATTTAATTTTTACACTGCTAAACTAGTAAATAGGAAAGAACCACATCTTCCCTACTCAGTTCAAGAGAACAAAAGACCATGATGAACTTAAGCAGAACTTCTCAATACTTTAGCATCATGACACTTCTTCCACTGGGCATTTTTATTACCAAAAAAATTAAATTAAAATAGCCTTAGATATCGCCACTTCACAGACCATTTGCTGCTTTCTCTGTCAATTTATTATTTTCTTTCTCAGTATGCAGTACCTTCTAATACCTGTTGATTCCCACATTTTCTTCAGAATTTCTATTATCCACAAAAATATTTTTGGAAAAACAAACATTATCTAGTATGTCCATTGCCTCAGCAATTTCCACCTGGTCAGTGAAAAGATCCAGGCAGAGCCAAAACCACATGTAAGATGGCTTTGAAAGAAGCGTGTGTTTCACCTTGCATTATGAAACTGAGCAATAAGAAATAAAGGTGAAGAAGTGATTGGTCATTCTGCCAAAGAATTTTGAATAGTTTATGGAAGCCCACTCAAAAAAATACAAAATCCTCACAAAATCCTCTGTTCCTGCAGGGGGGAACAGACATGTCAACCATCAATATTAGAGCCAAGTATTTCATCATAAGTATGTACAAAAACCTATAGAGACAAGCTAATGCTTTCCACTGTTCTGCATGAAACTTTTAAGCTACTTTCCTTTAACAGTGAGAGCAGTTAACACTTCTTTATCCATGTCTTTCACTGAATTTAAATTAACAGTACTTATTTTTGGTTAAAAAAGAAGCTTGATGTACTAGGACTGCTTAACTGCTGAGGTTTATCTCCCTAGAAATGAATAGGCATAACTGTATTTCAAACCAACAGCTTTCCATAAAGCATCCATTTTTTTAAATAAGACAAAGAACTGGATACACATTTTGCATTAGTATCATGTAAAATCTTTATGGCCAGAATCCTGGTGTAAGACTTTTTAAGAATATGAATCAAGGTGAAAAAAAACCCAGTGCTTTTAATGAGCAAAAATAAAAGCTGAAATGCAGATAACCTCACTAATTAGGGTTTGGGGATGCAGTCTTTACTTTCATAATCTCCTTATTTTCACTATTATGCTTACTTTCTTTTGTGCAATCCTATCAACCTATGCCTAAGTGCAAATTACACTTCTAATACCTACCTTCTACTTTGGTAATTCTGTGCCATTTACAGTATTTGCTTATAATTGTTAATTCTTTTATACCTTCCCTGTTTGTGTATCACTATTCCAGGAGCTGCTGGATTTGGAATAGCAAGATCCATAAGAACAGTGTTGGGTTACAGAGACACAGACACTGACAAGCTACCAAGAAAAAGAATAATTAATATGTGAGAGCTAAAATCTGCCTCATAAGAGAACATCTTTAAACCTCAGCAAAGCCCACCTCACCCAGACTTTTCAAACTGATCACAGGGAGCTGTGGGCTGACTGAAGCCACTTGGCACCTACAGCTGAGAAGGTTTTTGGATTTGGAGCCCACAGTGGCCACACTCGGAGCTCTGCTGGGGCACAGTCCCTGCCCACCAGGAGGGGACAGGTCCAGCCCTGCCCAGGCACTGCCAGCCTGTCACCCCTCCTTGGCCACCGTGCTGGCTGGAGTCACCTCTGCTCATGGAGCCATGCGTAAGGAAGAGACAAGATCGTGCAAAAATGACTTTAAAAATCAGGCTGAAGTACAGAGCTTTTCAAAGTCACAGGAGATGTAAAAGCATATGACACTGTAAAAAAAAGTGCAGTAGAGCTACAATCTCAGTTCTCAATTTTTCCTTTGTCCTCTTTATATGTGGAAGGTCCAAAGAAAGGTGAAACGTTCTAGCTGTAACAGAATTAGAAAAGAAACAAACAAAGCCCAAACAAGCCAAACAAAAAAATCCCCATCATAAATCCATGTAGAAAATTAGTTAACAAAAATCAAAACAGGTTTCATGTTTCATTATAGAGTTGTCAATAAAGTACTTGTTACCAAGACTGACTAAAAATACAGTCTGACAAGTTCTAATGTTTTTTTGCCTTGAAGTAGCTTTCTGTAAGAGAGCAGGGGAGAAGTGTTTGTAAACATCGACCAGTATTTACAAACAAGCCAAACCAAGCAAGAAAAGAAGCAAAGCCAAAGGGAATGAAGTTGTTCTTTTCAGACATCTCTTAGAATAATACCAGATTCTTCAAAAATATTTTTACCAGGAACTACATAACCAGCATAAAAATGGAGTTTCACTGCTTCTCAGAAGAGAAGTCACAGTGCATCAGAGCTTGCCCATTTCCATGATGCCCCTCCACATCTCCACATCAGTGCCACTGAGGCACACGTGAGCATTAAAAACTGCAGGGCTGCCCATCTGCACCAATGCCACCCCCAGTCCCTGCTGCCATCCACATCCCAGCCACCCCAGCAGGGCTAGGAACCACAGCAGCAGGGCTCAGAGCAGCAGCACGGAAAGGGTTCAATAAATGGAAGGCAGAGTTGCAAATTACTTGGAGTGCCACTGGAAGAACTGATATAAAAAACCATAAATTGAGTATGTGCTGCAAGATCTGGTCCTTTAGAGTAATCTGCCAGGACTGCCGAGATGCTATCTACGAGCAGTCAGACACTTAAAAACTTTGAGAGAGGATTTGGCACACTTGATGCTGTTGCATGCCTTGCCCTTGGTAATGATTAATTAATGAGTCGTGTTTCTTAGATGAAGGTTATAGATTAGACACACAGTAATGATAGAAATGAAATATCACAGCTGCAAGCATCCAAAAGCTAGGAAACAGCAAAATCTACATAACACAGACAATTTGTCCTGGTTGGTACATACTCTACATTTTGTTTTATTAGTAGTATTTTTAATTTTAATTTCTTTTTTTCCTTAGCCAATAGATCATTTAGCACAAGGTACTCAGAGCTTCGCTAAATCAATTTCCTGCTCATTTTTGACACTGCTGGCCCCAGGCCAGGCAGCCTCCCTGACTCACCCTGCTGCTGCTCAGCACCAACCCCTCCATGCTCACCACTCCCCAGAGGACACTACTCCGCTTTAATTGCCTGAGATCTTGGCATGAGAAGATGGAAGAAGTGTCTGTGAATACCACGTGCCCAAATTTCCTTGCATTTGGCATTACACAGCGCTTTGCATGCTGCAGGACAGGCCTGGGTGCCTTCAGCTGTAAGCTCACAGCGACAAGGATTTTTACATACCCAGTAAATAAGGCACAAGTACACATTTAGTGGCCACGCCAGTGCAGAAATCTGTAATCTGTCACCATGCAGGCAGCTGTGGGACACAGCAGCTCCAGTTCCCCTCTCTGCTGAAGGCTGCACCACAGGAACACAGCAGCAGCAGTCACAAACCTCGTGCTTGGGCTGGAGAAGCAGCGCTGCTCCCACCAGCAACTCGCTCCTTACAACCAGCTGTGCAACACCTGGTGCACAGCTGGCTGCTCTGAGCCAGCACAGGCCTGAGGCGTCACTCGGCGAGCCATGGCCACCTCACCAAACCAGTCCAGTTTCTTTTGTCTCCTCCTGCCCCAGTTCCCCACCCTGGCTCGGTGTTTTGCAGGCGAGGAGGCAGCGCCGGCAGCAGTGGGAACACACACGGAACATCCCAGTGAGGGGCTGGCAGCTGATGGCACAGCTGCAGTGTAAGACTACACGAACCATTCATGGTATGGTATCCCCCTCCTTTTTGAACAACCTGTGTCATGGACTTCACCTCAGCAGGAAAAAAAGCCAAACCAAACCCACAGCACTGATCTTACAAACACCACCCTAAAAAGCTTCCCAAGGCTGATGTGTTCTGAGGCTGCAGCTGATCACAGCACTGCACCAGTGGTTCTGAAGAAAAGGTATCATCATGCAGCTTCACCCAAAGGCCAGGACAAATTCAAATTGAAGATCTCTGTCTTGGCTATTAAGTCCTTGACTTTTTTCACTGCTCCATCCCCACACACACCTCTTTTTCTTTGGCAACTTGAATAATTGCCTTGCAGTGTAGCCAGTGTTACAATAAAGACAGAGACAAGCTTGCAGAGAGATGACTTGGAAGAAAAACTGTATTCACAGTATTCAAAAACCCATTCTAGTGCTTTCATGTCAACTCAATTTGTATGCACAGTGCATCCTTTATATTTAATGCATACAGTTAACATCCTCCAGAAACTTATTTAAACTAATGATTTATAAAATTCTGAACATTCCAACAAATCAGGGAATATCTAGAATGTCTATTCAGTTGTTTTTTAATACAAATGCCAATTACTTAAAGTGATATTGATCATAACATAGTACCTTTGACAAATAGGAGCAAAACTTTCAAAACATGTTTTTCCTCATCTTGACATCAATACATATAATGGAAATTGGGTTTACAAGCTGCCATCCAAACTTGAAAGAAAAAAACATTTCTTCTTCCTATTAGCCAGCAAAAGATATGACTGAGTGGTAGATTAAAAAATGGAAATTAACTGAATTCTGGGTAACAAAAAATAATAATAATAAAGCTTTTAACAGCCATGAAATTATAAACATAAGTATTTTCAATATATTACAGCTATAGAGCCAAAAAAAAAATTACAAAAAGGAAGACACTCTAGATTTCTCAAGTATGTAACTTTAGTACATCTAGCTTAAAAACAGCATCATTTTTTCTAATGAACATTAGTAATAGTTGAAGACAACAATTTATATTTTCAAGAGACATTCTGGATAAAGTCAGCAAGACTTTAGGAACAGAAAAAAAAAATCATGGTAAACATCTAATAGCACTGCTTTCAAGAGGCAGAGAGCAAAAATCACAGCAGAATCACAGCAGAACAAAAATCCCCAACACACCACTGAAGTAACTTTGTAACATCTTAAGAGATACAGCAGCCTTAATCCAAATAAAATGAAAAGCAGTAAAAATGAAAAATATACCTGTCTGACATGTCTACTGAAATATGTATACCTAGGACGAGGAGGAAGGAATGCAGAAGCTGAAGGGAAGCACCATGGCCATCCAAACGTGAAGAAGACCATGATTTCACACAGAAATTAAAGATGCTGCAGTGGAACAACGGTAAAAGTTGGTGTTTAACAAGCAGCAGCTGTAGGAAGAAGCCATTGCACCAACAAATCAGGACAGCTGCCACTAACAAAGCAAACCTGTGCTCAGTGAAAAACTGCATCATTCACAGCACTTCTGGGTGGTTCATCCATGGCCCAGATCTAGTTACAAACCAGAGCTTTGGATAGATCACAACCCCTGGATAACAAACTTCAAAGTCTCTGTGATGTTCAAGGGTATCAAGGGTTCCTAAAACTGCAAGAGGAAGAACCTGAAAGGAAAAGCACAAAAACTCTAGAGGAGATATGATTAAAGTAAATATTTCCTATGCATTTTAAAAAATATATCCATCTGAAAGCTGTGTTGTTTGTTGTTTTTTTTTCCAGAACAGGTATAGTGTGTATTTAACATCTGTAAATAACACTTCTTGTTTATTAACAAAACAAAGGACTGAAAAAGCATCATGTAAAGAGGAAACATCCATCAATAATCTGGAGAGTAAAGAAGATGCCAACAATGAAGAATTCATTCATTTCTCAAGACGGAAAAAAAAGGTGTTGGAAGGAGAAAATAAAATGAGTGATCTGTATGAAAGCACACTGGCACAGGGCAGGGAGCAGCACAAAACATCCTGGGCTGTGCCCACCACAGCTGGTGACCCAGTAAGGCCCCAGGCTGCACAACCAAGGAGAAAACCACTCTCTCTTGACACTCAGTTTTGGTTTAGATTTTCTTTTTAAGTAGCTCAGCTAACCAAAACATTAATCAATGTCTCAGCAGAATACAAACCACAGCATAAACCTCAGCAATTACTGATTCAAAGAAATGATAGAAACAAACAGCCAGGTAGATTATAACCTGATGAAATTAATCAGGAGCTCCACTTGTAAGCGTGAAAATAAATATAACTGTATTTACCATTACTTTATGCTGAGAATTTCCAATAAAGAAGGATAAAATAAAACAGAGAAAACAATAAAACTTACAGTATCATGAACTTCCAGAACTTCAAAGATGGGTGTCATGGTAAGCAGAACAAACAGCAAGAGAGAGACACTTAGGGTGCAAGTGGGAACATCAGGAGAGGGAACAGACAAGGTGGATGATCCCATCAGGCCAAACACAGCTCGCCAGAGGAGGACAGAAACTGGGGCTGCCAGAAAGTGAAGGGAGAACCAGCAGGGCAGGGGGAAGAGCTGCCCCTATCAGTCCTTGAGTGCTGCTGGGAGCAGCAGCAGGGCAACACCCGAGGTGGATGTGCATCTTGAATCATAAACACCCTGCACGTCAAGCACTGCTCTTCCCTTCCCTACATTGCACCAGACACTATGGAAGCACCCGAGGCAGCTTCAGTCATTGGGAGGGATTCTTCAGGGGGGATAAAGGGAACTCTGCACCCACTCACAGCACCATCACCAGACACCACTGAAGTACAAGTGTAATTGGGGCTGGATATAAGCAATGCTTAACATTCCACTAAATTAAGAACTAGTCCAACAGAATTTTATGAAAAATCAATAGTAACTGCAATTCCAACCACAGCCTGTGGACAAGCATTATTATTTACAGGCTTACTGAGATAAGCAGTATATTGTCTCTTTAGAAGGGATGAATAAAGTTACATCAGCAGAGTCCCTCTCTCATTCAGAAATATAACTGCATGTATGTATAAATACACATTCCTTTCTGTAGGCCAAGTGCAGCTAAACTGAGTAGCTGCAGACACATGCATTTGACAGCATGGGTAAGATGCCTCTGGCTTTATGCAGCCTTGCACAGGAGTGTATTCTTCAAACTGTCCAGAGCAGCACGGTGGTTCAGCCCTTTATGTTAATGCTCAAAGTCCCGATGTGCTTTGATGAGATCAGAAGAGAAGCAGCAATACATCAGCCCCACCTTCCCCTGCCCTGTCTGGGGGCTCCCAGGAAGGATTCTGCCCCACGGCAGCCGCTCCTCCCACCGGGAGAGCGCTGAACACAGCGAACAATGCACTGAATTTACTGCCCTTGCACCAAACCCACCCCTCGGAGGCAAGGGCACCACAGGGAAAGCTGCAGGACATGGCATCTGACCTTCCTGACTTTTTCATACAAGAGCCAGGAGATGTAAACAGAGCTAGCGGTAGTCTGGTTCATAATTCCTTTTTTTTCCCCATTTTATTTCCCTCCTTAAAAGAGTCTGCTCTTTACACGGCAAATGCACATTTGTTAGGGAATGCTGGGGAGGCCACAGGTTTACGAGGATTTAAGCATTGGCAAAAAAGCTCCTCTCAGAGCCCCACTGAGGCTTCCCAAGCAGCCAAGGCCACATCCAGCTCCGAAAGTCCCCGGACCAAAAGGGCTGCAAGCCTGGGAAAGCCTAAGTGGCATTTCAATTATGACTGCCTCTTGTCCTGTCCCCAGGCATCCACTTAGGGCCATCGATCTGAGCCAGGGCAGCCCATCTCGTATTTCTAGTCCCTTCTGGCGTCTCTCCAACTCCAGACAGAGACAGACAGGAATGATTTGGCTGATAACTAACACCTCATTTTGATAATGCCTTCTGCACTGGCAAATGAAGACAAGAACTTATATTTTCACCTTTCCCCGAGCTGTTAATCCAACCCCAGAATATTGTCGGTATATCAAGCACTATGATTTATTTAGGCCCACGAGACAGTGGGATTCAGGCACAGAATCAAGCCACACCACTGAAAATAAGGCATTACAAGATGATAATCTCCTACAGTAAATAGCAAGTTTAAAAAGGAAACAAAACCAAAAAACAAACCAACAAAAAAGCCCATCAATAAAAAGCCCTGCAAAGTTCACAGTTGCTTTTTACCCTTTCATATTTTTAGTAGATCCCCTTTCTTCAACTAGACTGCAGACACTCTGTTTTACAAAGAGTCACAAACACCACTCATTTTGAAGAACTGTTTCACCTGTGAATGTATTCTGTGCCTCATCCAGGATTAGTCATCCATTAACAGAGACAGCTGCAAGAGCAGCACAGCCCCTCGGTGCTGGTACATCGCTGCTAATGAGCATCAACTGCACTTTGCTCGCCCCTCTATGGTTAGGAAGTGGGGAAAACTAGAAGGAAGTTTTCATTCCTCTATATTTATCCATATTTTAAATATCTAAATATGGTCTGAAACGGCCTTTATTTTCCCTCCTGTAACTCATGTTCTAACATAACTACTGTAATTAAGTTTTCCCATCTTTTAAGTGTAGCTCTAATAAAACAGCGGCGTAAGAACACACGGTTGGTTAATTCGTGACACAAAATAAAAGGCCAACTGCATGGCAAGCCAGAGCTGTCATTTGAAATTAGGGCATATGACAACCCTAATGTGATCTGAAATTCAGATTTCTATTAGGCCTCATTAAGCAGTTTAGAGAAATTCTTACTTATTTTTATTGGGTCTTTTTTATCTAATTACTTTTACAGAATGAAGTACATAAATATATAAATCCTTTTGGAATCATAAAATATTTTAGTATTAAGTTTTTTCAAGTACTACTACCTCTCAGGTGTGCAAGAGAAAAGGCAAGAGCCTTCAAAGTTAATTAAAAATTAAAACCTCTCAAAATTATGATAAAAAGATCTGGCCTATGTATTGGGTATTCTTCCCAAAGCAAGCAGTACCCAATTCATAAAATTAAGCAGTACTTTGCCAGCACTTTGTCTTTTAGATAAGGGTTATTTATCATAAGATTAAAGTAAACATACTTTTATAAATTGTAGTTTAAAGATAGATTTACTTTGTCCTTGTAGGTTCTGTTTATTGTTGTCCTCATCTCCTACAAAACCTGTCAACTCCTCAGTTTACGGCCTTGATACAACACGGCAAAAAATGTGCCATGCATAAATACTTATGGCTTATCAACAGTCCCTCAGTTACAGAAATAATTATATTTATTCATTAATCCCTGAAGAGCCACATACAACTTCTTTGCTGCCATCCAACTACTGACAATAGTTTATTTGTCTGCAAAACATTTATTTTCAGTATGTTTATATGGTAACTAACTCTTGCAATCTAAAAATCTTTTTCATTTAAAAAAATTATTTCTCAAGATACTTTTGTTTGGTTGTTTTGTTTATTTTGGTGTTTGTTTTTTTTTTTTTGTTTTTTTGGCTGGCAAGTTTCTTGGTTTGTTTTTTTTAATAAGCCTTTGGGAAAGTAACACAAAGAGAAAATTTGATATCCACCAGGAGATTTGGTGTAATTCTTCTGCTCCCAGCCATCTCTATCACTCTGCATTGAGCAAACAGAACAATTTTAAAACCTGCAGGTGTTTTCATTAAACATATATTGATAAAAAAATACCGTACATGTTTTAATTTTTGCAAGACAGAAAAGACTCAATGCACTAAACGTGCTTAAAGGCCTCAATTAAGAGTATTGGTATTTGAATACTGAATACTGGATAGCATTGGAGTGAGCATAAATACATTCAGACAGGATTTTCAAGTATTAAAAGCTAAGAAAGTGAATCTATACATAGCCACTGAATGAAGCAGAGCTTAAAAGTACACTGATTGCTCCTGGCTTTGCTAACTTAATAATAGTCAAGAATGGTTTCCCCTTTATAATGAAAAATCTTAAATGCCCATACATTCAAGGGCAGCTCAACTTCTAGGTAATAAACCCCTGGAAAATATAATTAGTACCTGAATGTCAATGTACAGAATTTCAAATGAATTTCAATATTTTGAAAAATACGTGCTTTAGAGAAGAATACTGTGAGTTGCACCTAGATGTTCAGAAATACAAACAAATATTTCTGATGAAAAAAAACCCAAAAGAACAAACCAGATAAAATACTTCATAAGCAGAGTGGTTGACTATTTGTAACATGACTAAAAAATTCCAACACGGTGCCTTATGTACCAAAATTTGCCAAGAGAAGCACACGATCTCTGGTGTCTCCATCTGTGGAGATGCTCCAAACCCAACTGGATGTGTCCTGAGCAACCTTCTCTGCTGGGCCCTGCTTGGGCACAGGGCCAGACTGAAGCTCCAGAGGGGATTCTGGAAGTACAAGGAACTGGCAGGACTCAAATTTCTTCCAGCTAAAATTTTCACCATTCATCTTTCACTTTTGTTTGTGGTACGCCTGAAGGCAATCATTTCACACTGTCCTCAAATGTGAGAGATACAAGATATTAAGTTGCACACATGCCCTTAAAAAATAGTAAGGGGCTAAAATTCTCTGTTCCTGATCTGTGCTTGCTTGCATCACTGGCAACCACTGCACCTGATTAGCAAAATAAGAGAGAAATACAGAAAAAGAGCAGCACTTTAACAAAAACAAAATTAGTCTCCCAAAGACCAATCACCAGAACAAGGAGTAGGGAATAAAAACTCTTAATATCTGCTGGTCTATTTCTATAAAAATTAACAGAGGGCAATCAACTTGAAGTTATTAAATTCCCCTGAGTGCTGGGAAAATCTGTCAGGTAGGAAAACAAGAGACTTGAATTCTCCTCCCCTCTGAGATATCTGAGGCTAGAACTTGGCTACCTGAGCAGCTCCCACCCAGCACCCCAGGCAGAGGAGCTGCTGCTGCTGACAGGGCAGGAGGAACCTGAGGAAGGTTAACAGGAACCAGCATTGCTCAGGGCAAAAGGGACAAAGGGAAGATCACATGAAATATGAGCAAAGATAAACTAGTGAAGCTTTCTGGTGGGAGGCTTGCTGAGGGGATCGGGGATAAAGGATAGAAATCTGTAGGCAGTGAAGCTTCATTAGTTCCAGTAATCACAGAACAATTTGTTTTTAGGAAAGTATTTTGGTTTGTTTGTTGTCTGCCTTACAAGAATGAACAGGTGTCTTAATATACTCTGCATGTGGAGTAACAGAGGAACAGCCAATACCAAGAGCGCTCTGTTCAGGCTCAATTTATAAATGGAAAAGTGATTCTGCATTCAACAGGAAGGATAAAAACGGTATCCTGCTGTTCACAGTGGGAGACAGAATTTAAATATCCTGTAATATAATTTGGTACATCACCACATGTCAGGCTTGACTATCCTCATTTACTCCAGTAAGCTCTTACACAAGAACAAATCTTTTCAATCCAAGGCAGTAACTTCAGATTTACACTGGGACAAATGAAAAAGCGTGAGGTGCTTCTGATCATAATAAAATTTGTCATCTCCTGTTAAATGCATTAATGGCAGATATAATCATCTGTTAGTATTGGATTACAACATAACAATATCGGCACCAGATTGGAAGAGGAACTAGATCGTGATTTGTTGTTAAGTAACTCACACCATCATCCACAAAAATCAGTTAGTAGGTTGTAGTGTTCTCCAATTTCAGTTGCTTTTTAATTAAAAGAGTAAATCAAATCACAACTGAAAAGAAATTAGAAGCTTTACACTGGGGGAAAAGTTTTTTTCAAGAATGGTTTTAACATCCACCACTATGTTTAATTTCAGATGATAGAAGGTCACAACAAAGGTGCCATTTCTTTCAGTAAAGTCACACATTAAACTAAATGGGGAACAGTTTTTCCCCTCTAGTTCCCAAATTCTTCCTCTGTACAACAGCATTAGGCCACAGATAGCTTGCAGAAGGCAGTGCCAACGAAGCACCAACCACGACAGAAACACCCCTTGCCTAAATGGCTCTCATTAACATTTAAAACAATTTAAAAATCCATTTTTAAGGCAAAGCAGACAGTTGTGCAGGCTGTGGCCGCCGGCCCTGAGCACATTCCTGTTCCCAGGCTGAAATGCCCTCTGCTGGCCCCGTGCTTGCCCAGGCTGAATCTGGAATCTTCATTCCACCGGGCACTCAGACTCCTCCAAAGACACCCAATTTAATTGCTTAAACTGTTTTCCTTTTTACCTCTACAGAATCTACAGCATAAAGGAATGTTATAACAGGGGGTTTAAACTACGCAGCAAGAATTGAAGGTCTGTTGGCTTGGCTCAGATGCTCTAATTCTGTGGGTGGGGGAGAGGCAGATGAATGAACAAGAGAATGACCAAACAGGTGAACTGAAGCTGAAGAACACCAAGAGAGCAGGTAGCTACAGTGATAAAGTAGAAGATTAAATGTATAGGAAAACTGTGGGGGAAATTCAGCAAGGAGATTCAAGAACAGAGAGCACACAAAAATCCATCCATGAAATAAATATGCCATTTTCACTTTGGCTAAATTAGATTTCAGCCCTGAACTTAATGAGGATGATGAAGTCAGATTTCTCCACACCACTTTTCTGTGGCTGGGAGGTGGATAGGCAATACTTTATTTTTTACTTCTGAACCTTCTCTAAATCTACAGATGCCTATATACTTGAGAGCTGCTTCCTTTGATTCGTCTAAGCTTTGCAGCCATCCAGTTCTTCAGAAGCTCAGCAGGGGTAACAGAAGACTGGTCTATCTTTGAGGAAGGAGGACAGCTTCAGGCAAAGGATATTAGTTATGTGAAGCAGCAATAAACTCCTCAGAGATACCTGCCTGGACCTGAGAAAGAGCAAATTGCTGCTCCATCATTTCCTGCTCTTACCTTGCCATTTAGATCCATCAAGAAAAAAACAACACAGAGAATATTTTTTTTCTTTCCATTAAAGATTACAAGCCAAAAATCAGGAGGAGGTTTAGAGTTGGGTGTCCCTCTAATAGAGATGAGCAACAGGACTGAAGCAGTAAGAAGGATCAGAAATAAAAACCACAATTAAAACTTAAAATTGATCTCAGGCTGCCCCTATAAATCTTTCATTATTCCTACCATTAGCATTAGTTAGACTTCTATAATAAAACAAATACCATCCTTGAAAGGGCAGGTAGACAAACCAGCTTTCATGCTTGCTAACTGAAAGATCTGATAAAAGATACAACACATTAAGGCACATCCAGATCATTAAGTCTTTGTCTTCAAAGAACTTTCATAATTAGCCAGTTAATTTTCATAGAAATTTTGGAAGTGTGCTAAAAAACCATTTTATTCTCTTCACATGAACATAAGTATTTTCAATAAGGAAAATACTGGAAAAAACTGACTTCCTGTGTTTGGCTAAATCTAAAGCAGTTTGGGGATTTTTAGGATCAATCTTCTGTCATCAATTAAAGGGGGAGGAACAATCAGGCTTAATACATTTAGCCAAAATACAGTCACTGGCATTCAACCACATGACAATAGTTGCAAGTTTTCTGGAATAGAAATTTATTTCACCATCTGATGTAACTGTATGATAAATCCAGTTTCTAAAAGTGCAGTCCATTTCATAGACCTAAAGACAAAGGCAAACCTATATCCACATGGCTAAATGACCTTGAAATAATTAAAAGATGAATTCATTTTTCTGCTCAATTTAGGCATGCTTATAACAAAAGTACTCATTTGAGTTCTGCTTTTCTAGCAATAGGTGGCACTGTCAAATATCACTTGCATAAGCATCTCTTGTGCACCATATCATTCAACAGTCAAGTGGAACATCTGCAGGGAAATGTGGCTAAAGTTATTTTCCTTTCTGCTTCCTCTAAACAGGACATCTTGCAGTTGTTTCATTCCCTGTTTTAAACTGCTCAAAAACATTTTTATGGCAGTTAAAAACTCGAGAGAAATACGCTGTTAATGTTTTGAAGAGTATGCTGCTTTAGACAAGTGGCAAGCAAACAAACATGCCACATGCTCAAGAAATCTGCACAATAATACTAATATTTACAAAAAAAAAATACCAAAATGCAGTTTTAAATAGGGATTACCTCAGCACTTTCATCTCACTTTTTGTGACTTGTTAAAATCCTTCCATATCTCCCCAGTTTTGTAGATAATAGTCATGGTTGGCAAACGGCACATCTCTTAGCTTGCAAAATAAGCAGCTGACTACTCTGCCCCTTCAGTTTATTCCACCACCTTTCCCTTTCTTCCAGACTCACCAGATTCCTGCTCTCTGCAGCATTCCCTCAACGTGCTGATGTCTTTTTTTTCTTCACTAGCAGTACACTGGCTCTGCCACCCTGATTTGTCAGAGTTGCTTAACTGCAACACAGAGCCAGAATCCTGAGCTCACTGTTTACGAGGCTGATCATGTACATAATATTGTTTTTGAGACTTGCCACTTCTCCAGTGTAATTTTTTAAGTCCCAACTCCAATATAATATGCTCCTCACCTAAGCTGTTTACATAAGGGATATGCTTCACAGGAAAGAAAAGTATACCAGACTAAGTCTCTTTAGGATTTTAATTTCTTTTGTTTCAAAGTAAAATGTGCTGGAAGCCCAGAAACAACAACCAGTTGTCTCAAAGCAAAGAAGGAATTAAACATCAAAGCTGTTTGCTTAAGTCTTTGGTGATTATGGCAAAAGCATTAAATCAGTCCTAAAAGCACAACATGCCATTGGGCACCTCCTGCTCCTTCTGCACAGCACAGGCACATCCCTGGTATTTCACAGCACTTTCTGATGTGGAGCACACCCAGATTCCACTGCAGGGCACTGACAGGATGTGTTTCACCCTGCACTGTCCCTTGTCCCCTGTCCTCAGCCGTTCATCACCTCAGCTGCTGTCCTGCACAAGGATGACACCGTCAGCATCCACCTGGGACTGACCTGCTTTGCTGCAGGGCTTCTTGCAGCTGCAACACGCAGCACGTGCCTTCTGCTTTGGAGCAACAGCCAGGCATCTGCTAAACTTCTTTCCTTCCCCAACAGGCTGAAGGCAGAAAGTAAATATGTTTTTAAGCGAGGAGCAAAGAGCCCAAATGAAATAGCACCTCCCTTGCTGTACCAAACTCACCATGATCTCTCTCAGAAACAGACACGAAGTTCTGATGTACTGAAAAATTCCTTCTACCAAGAAATCCCTCAAATAGAAACAGCTCCAGTAATAGTGAAACATATCTGAAATTGCTAGGAAGATTTTTCTCACCTTTTAAAAAGATCTCTGCTCTAGGTCTTGGTGTTGCTGTAAGAGTTTCACTTCTAAAACTCCAAAACAGATTATTTAACAACAGAATTATTTACAGCTGAGGTAGCCAAAAGCCAGCAATCAGCTCAGAACTACAGCAGATGTTTCCCCAGCTGAAGTCACTCAGTCTAATTCTCTTGCCCAGTGACAAGAAACAGGACATCCAGGACTCAGGAACTGTCATTTTAGGTTCTCAGTGGAAAGGAATTAGTGCTAGGAAAGTTACCAGGCATGAAACTGTCACACATCTAAATGAGATGATAGCTTTGAGTAAAAAAACGTACCCCAAAAATGGCAGCAGATTTTGTTTTAAAGGCTTCATTAGAAAAAGTCTGAACTGAAGAAACAGTTCTGTCAAGTTTAGTTGAACAAAGCAAAGCAAACAGGCAAGACATCTCACTACCTGGGCAACAAGAGTAGCAGCAGTAAAAACTTCAAAACCTCAGTATAGTATCTTGACACCCTGGGCAGAAATTGTTAGCTGTAATTAAGATTAAATTACTAGCTGATATTAATTACATAAATTTTTGTTTCACTGAGTTCTCAGTTATACTGCTTCTGTCATCAAGAAACCCTACTATGACATCTCCCATCAGCTTTCCAGCTTGTATTTTCACATTACTGTCCTGTGTAAATTTCACCAGTGTATTGTAGCACATTCTAAGCCATTCTGTTTGCCCTGGACCCAGACGTACCTCCAGACAGCCTCATTCAGTGCCACAAGTAAGCCCACCTCAGTGTATGTGTATAAACACAGGAAATACAAATCAACAATCAGCCTGCAACTCCCTAAAGGTGGGGCTGCAGCTGGGTGGGACTGAGCTCCAGCCAGAAGAGCTGTGCCCCAGCAGCCTGGCTGACCCCTACAGAGAGATGAGATGATCTGGGCTGGATGTGCACAAATGGTGCTGGTGGAGCAGTGATGCTGCTCCCTCCCACACAGAGCCTCCAGCGTGGGCATCTCAAACTGAGCAACTCCCCCAGCCAGCCTGGGCCAGCACAGCTCGGCCTTGCTCCACTCATATTCCTAATTACTGACTGGTTTGCACTGGAATTGGAGAGATCCACTAGTACCTGTACATAAACAGATGTTTGTTTGACTTTTTGCAGAGTCTCAGAAATGTCCCATCACAGCGACACTCCCCTCCAGCAGCCACCCCACTTCCACCCCACAGCCTCGGGAAGGAAGGTGCTGTGACTCAAATCCTCTTAGAAGGAACATGTTAAGATGAGATTGAAAAGGCAGATTTCTGCTGTGTTACAGAGAAACCAACAGGTGTGCTCTGCAATCATTTTCAAATTGTCACTTTGATTTATATATAAGATGAGCACATACAGCATTACTTGTCCTGAATGATTATATTTGTTTGGGTGTAAATCATCAAGGTGTAGATGCTAAGGGCAGCAAATGTTGCATTGATCATTGCTGCAGAGCCAGCTAATCCAGATATCTCCTCAAAAACCCATAATCTAAAAAGACATACATTATCTTCATTGAGCAATTAAAATGAAATTTTATTTATTAAAGTTTGGGTTATTCTAATCTGCTTTAAAAAAACAAGAGTAGACTGCATAAGCATTAGTCTTCTAGAGGACTTTTGAAAATAAGCTACTAGTAAATCTTCTCTGCATGTGGAACAGTATTAAATTTCAGCTCTGCCTCTAGCATAATTAAGTACCCACCAACAGCATAATACCTTCATTAAATTAAGGTGTTTGGAGTGAAATGTAAATTTGTCTTCAGATATGAGGCTGATATTTCAACCCCTCCACAGCCTGAATATCATTATGGAGGACAGAGGAGGGGGAAGCACAGAATAAGCAGAGTTACTGAGCACTCCTCTTCTCTGGCTACTGCATAACCAGTAAATAGAACCATTAAATGCCCATGTCTGTGCTACCTCCCACCAAGAGAGAAAAGAAAAAATAAATAAATAAACAACAAAAAAGCTAAGGATATTTTTAACTGCTGCCTCACTCGAAACAATTACTGCTTTACTAAATCTTATGACATTCAGGTGAAAGTTTTTGTTTTTTTCCATCAGCAACAGCACTCTTCATGAAAAAAACAAACAAACCAAGAGCAACAACAACAAAAAAAAAAAAAAAAAGCTCTTTCCAAAATAAAATGCAACACAAAGGTTCAGTTATGCCCCCACTCAAAATCTGACTTGGGTCACTGTTTGCAAGAGCTTGGACTGGCTGCCCTTGGCCAAGGGGACCCGTTCCTGTCCTCTCCCCAGTCCAGCCCCAGAGGGACCCTCAGGGGCTCTGTGAAGATGCTCAGGGTCCGAGGGGCCTTGCAGAGCCCCATCTCTGCACGCCCTGGGGCAGGACTGAGCCCTGGGCTCGTGGCCAGAGAGTGCAGGTGGGAGGGCACCTCTGCATCCACCTCTGCACCGGGCCCTGAGCACCACGTTGAGTCCTGGACCGAAAGCTCCCAATTCCTACACACCTGCTGTCCTGAAGATCTGCTTGAATATCTGTAACTGTATGTGTGAGACATGAAGCTATAGGAAACTCAAAATATACCATCTGTGACTGAGCAAATAGTTTCAGTTCGTTTTTGGTAATGGTCAGTCAAAACTAACCTTAAAATTAAACTGGTTTTATCTTGATCTATAGTTTAAATAAGGTAGTAAAGGTGACACTGACTCAAGTTTATGCTGAAATTTGCCCTACTCATGTTACACTCCAAAACCCTTTCATAACAGGCAGAACCTAGAAAATATCTGATACTCAATTTCAGTTTTTTTGGAAGGCTAGGTATGGAAAGGAGGCATCAACAATCACATTTTAAGCATATATTTGTGAGAAAAAAAAAAAAAGTGTAGAGCTATGTACAATGTAAGTTCTTAATTTTTTCCATTTTTCAGCATTTTACCAACCACTGTATCTGTGAAATACAAGAACCTGAAATAATTTGTCAATATTCCAGTTCTGCCAAAACATTATGATTGAACAAAGTACTTCTAGAATACACATAATTCAGTATGTTCATACAACAACACCATCCTTTTAAATATTTTAGTATATTTTAGTCTATGTATATTTCAGACAAAGCACTTTCATAAAGTTAACACAAATATTACTGTTTGGGGATTTTTTTAAGGGAAACAAGAAAAAACCTATGGGTATCACAGAATTAAAAATATTTGGCAATTTATCATGATTTCTTGAACACCACACACTTTCATTTCTCACTCTTCAGAATTGTAACTCAAGTATCAAATTCTCACTCAGTTTTAAAGTCCAGAAACTGACCTCATGAATTTTCCAGGCTATAAAGAAAAAAACAGTAGAATTTGCATTTAGAATTTTCTCCTACAGCATGGCTCTGTGTCTGAATATACAGATATGGGGTAATAAAATATTTCCCTTCAAAAAGCCTAATATAAATGATATTGTAAAACAGTAACTGTCAGTTTAAGAATTTTGGGGTTCCATATATTGTAAAAGCTTAGAAAGATAGGAATTATCTCTGAGTCTACCTTATCACTTCAGTTACCTTCAGTGTAAGTTAGAACACTATTAAGTGTCTTCTGCTATGTATCATATAGCATGTTTGAAGCCTCAAAAGATGATTTACAGCAATGAGAATTTTAGAATATAAGTCTTCATCTACTGCAATCTAGGAAGTGTGTACACTAAAAACAAGCTTGTATTATTAAGTTGGAATAATAATTACTTTTCTGTATTTATCTCCCAACGTTACCACAGCCAAATGAGAAAAATAGCAAACATTCAAGCACTCATTTACAGACATTCTTTTTATAATGAGAATAACAATAAAAGCTATTAGATGGCACATAGCTAAAGGGAGAAGCTTTTCCGTAGGTCAAATATATCAGTACTAGCTTGTAATAATCAAAACAGAAAGATTATTCCTTTAAAATCCTTTAATTCTTGATATCCACAGTTCTAATCCTCAAGTCATTGTTGAAGGCCACTTTAATGTTTGTGTTGCACTGTTTAAATTTTGGTGTCAAGATTTTTTTTCCCAATATTAAACCACTCATGCTTCACTTCTGTAATTTATGTCATTGTAGAAGCCCTTAATTTAATTAAAATCTTGTAAAACTAAAGAGGTTTGACTTCATTTTCTATATGCAAAGGAAGAGAAGCACATTACTTGGATATTTTGTTTGAACAGCTCATTTCAAAATTTATTATAGGTTGCTATCATACTGAGAAATAATAAAGATATATTTTTAATTACTTTTGCTCACAAGAACAGGCTAATACATATTCCATCAATATTATGATCCCTTTGGATGGAGAGAATCTAAATGCTAACCCAAACAGATTTTAAAGCTGTAATTACTTGGTAAACAAGGGAATCCCACTAAATAATTCTACATCGAGATCAAATTGAGGCAAAAGCAGTGTTGCAGGTGCTGTGTATTGTGTTTTCCCGGGTGCTGCAGTGTCACAGCCAGCGGGATGCTCCGTGCAGGGCACGGGGGTGAAGGCACACCTCACACTCTCCAAAACTGCTTCCCTCACACACAGCCCCACCACAGAGCAACAAACCAGGAGGTCACCGAGGCAAGGGCATGCAGGGAGATTATTTCTAATCTGCTTTAAAAATATTATTAGGGTTTTTGTTGGGATGTCTGTAGAAAGGCTCTCTGGTTGGCTGAATGAGAAATGCTGCTATCTGTAACCAGATTAAAAAAAAAAAAAACAAAACCAAAACCCAAAAACAAAACATTGCAGCTCTTTTGCCCATTCAGGTATTTAAAAAATCTTTTCATCTACAAGGACTGATGTCCTTCTCTGCAATTTTTAAAATTTATTTTAGTATTAGCAAGGAAGGATCTCTTAACAGACTATGCTAGAACAGAACATCACATACAGAACACAGCTAAGTTTCTCAGAACAGTCTTTAGGCTGTAAAGACGGATAATTTCCCTAGGACACCTTAGTTTTTCTCTCCTCAGCATTTCTCCCCCACCCCAAAACACAGCAATAGTGAGCTTTGCAGATATTACTGTTAAAGGTCTTGATACTTCTGCCTTCTCTTTCCCAGTGAAATCACCTGGTAACAAGGCAGTATTTATTACCTCACATCAGCAACAATGTACCAGCTTTCCAGAAAAGAAAAATATCCATTTTTTCTGAGCATACAGGAACATACATGACAAAGGGCCGTGCTTTTCCTGATCCCAAACTTCCCAAATTTCTGCAAATCTTTTCCATTGAGTCCTCTTGACTTCAACTTAATACTAGGGCAGCAGCATTATCAGGGAATTTGACCTGAGCACTGCAGGCTGTAATGTGGGGCAGTACAGAATACTCAAGCTCATGCAAATACTTTACTTGTAGTGTAGGAACTAGAAACTTTGCTTTTTAAGTGCTACAAAATTATGCAACTGTAGAATGATGTTTCAATTTTGTATTCTGTGCTGGATTTTTAATCTTTAATTAGACCAGAGAATAGCAAAGATGAATCACACCTTATTAAAAAGTTGATTTTTTTTTTAAGTCAAAACTTGCCATTAAGCTCCTTTTGCATGCTTAGCACACAGAACATTTTGTATCAAAAAAAAAAGTACAGCAGCAGACATTGGTTTAATCCATTAAGTAGCTGTAACTTGGTCTTTGTTAAAGAAATCTGTAATTCTGATATTAAATGAGTTTGCTTATCCAGCCAAATGTCACCATCAGAACCTGTGCCACAGTATCTCACAGCCTCAGGACCAAATCCTGACCCAGCCCATCAGAGCACACATGGCCAAGGCTTTTCTCCAGCCAGTCACTGACTGTATTGGATCATTATTCCTGCAGGACACATCTCCACCACCGCTCCTGGCTGGGCCAGCCCAGCTGCAGCACGTCCTGTCCCAGCTCTGCCTCCCTCTCCCCTGGGCACCCTCCCACAGAACTCAGCCCCTCTCAGCCCCAGCTCAGCTGCTCCTCAGGCAGCTCGACTGACCTCAAACCGACGGGCGTTTGATCACAACAAGGGATTTAGAGCAAGGACTATTACCAATTCTACATTTTCATTGCCCCTTGTTCCCACAATGGCAAAGCCTGGCAATCTGAAGGGAGCTGACTTCTCCCAGTTTAGGGGCAGACACAGCTGGAATATCTCTATATTCTAAACAGTAAAGCCCCGCCCTGACAATGTGCAACTCACAACCAGGTACTGCTTCAAGGAAAAACCAGATTAAAATCCCCCAGGTGGGAGCCAGCTAACGCTTACATGGGCTACCTAAAGCTTTTGTTTAACCCTGAAGTAAAGCTGTGCTGAGAAACTAAAGTGTTTTTCCTCTGCAAGTCTCACAGTTTGACCTCCTCACTGACAACAGAAGGGAGAAGCTGACCAGGCTAGCGAAGCACAGTCGAGTTAGACAATTACAGGGAAAAGGGAGAAAGCTATTTCCAGAATACTCCAAGGGGTCACAGTCCAAACACCTTCACTGTGTGATCTGTAGGTATGTGTGCTGGATCTAGTGCAACAAACACCTTCACTGAGCAGCTGCAGCAAGGGCTTGCACAACCAACCTTCCAACTAAACTACTGTAGTATTATACAGAATAAAATAGAGTAATTAAATCTAGAAGCGACTTAAAGAGGAGGAGGTGGTGTACAACCAGACAGGTTTCACATTAAAATTCATCTTGACATGTGGTCAAAATGTTTCAGAAGAAAAGAACCCATGACAGTGAGAAAATGGGCAAGATTTTTCCTTTATGCTAAAATACTCAACTGCAAACAAATAGATGAGAAACAAGTCATTCTGCAGTAAAATAAAAAGTTGTTGGCTGTGGCTGATCACAAGCTGCACATGAATCAACAATATCATGCTGTTCCTCACTCTCTAAATATATACTGTGTTTATATTTATATAGGGCTGTATAAACAAGAAAACAGACTGAAATAATCCTTCCAACTCTGCTCAGTCACAGTTCTGCAGTTTGCAGTTTTGCACTTCAAGAGCAAGGAAAGCCAGACAAGGTCCAGAAGAATGCCACAAAGATAATCAGACAAAACATGACCTATGTAGAACTAGACTGAAAAAAATCTTGATTGTTTAGTTTAAAGAGGAGTTGATGTGGTAGAAGAAGGGGACAGGATAAGATAAAACACTTTCAACTGCAGATAATGCAAAAGTAAGAAAAGGAAGAGGTTTATTCATATTCATGAAGCCAGCAACAGCATGCAAATTGCACAAACCAAAGTAAAGGTTGAGGTTATGAAATACTTTTTAATGATAGAGCATTATAGGTGGGACAGAGGTTTCATAAACTGGAGACTTTTAAAATGGCTTAGCCAAATACCTGATGCCAATGCCATTAAGAGACTGTATCCTGTCCTCAGGCAAGAAACCAACCAGAGTCCCTCTTAGAGTCATCTCCAGTCCTATTTTTGTATGATGCTATCATTTCTGCTTGGCTGGAGCTGGCCATGTTATCTAATGGTGTATGACTGCTCCAACTGCAACTGTGACTTGATTTTGCTTGCTATTCCTTGTCCTTAAAACCCTTCCCTCCAACAGCAAGTCTCCAGCAATCACTGTCATTCAAGCAGGCCCTGAATCCCAGCAGGCCAGTGACATTCCTCATACAGAGAAAGGTTCATGGGTAAAGTCCAGTGCAAAACCCACTGATGTCACATCCTAAAACTCAGAGAATGGTCCTGGCTGGTAAAATGCACTGTTGTCCATTCTTGGACCAGCCCTGATTTGGTGGAATAGTCAAATGCTCATGTTCAGCACGAGGATTTTATACTGCCTCAAAGCATGTGTGTGGCAGGGATTTGAACTGAGAGATCACACATCTCTCAGTTATGAAAGGAATCATGCAGAGACTGAATCATTCATAGTCTTAAAAATAGTTACCAAAAATCTGAATATTTTCCTTTTCCCTTGATCAAAGCAATGACTTGCATTAAAATGATGAGGTTTTGGGTTTTGACAAGATTCACTGGTCAGATCTGCAAGCTGGAGAATGTGCTGCAGCAGCACAGTTCTTCCATGCAAGATCATTTGCCTTCTTCATCTGGGGTCACCACAAGTGAAATGAATTTCCTCTTTCCTCATACTTGTGCTGTGTGCTTTATTTTCAGCTGTTCAGGTATACTTTGATTTCAAAACTTTGGGTGTGAATTTTACAGATTTCTCAGACTGCACTACAAGCACCTCCACGCTGCTGTGGTTGACACAAGCATTCCAAGCAAGATTTATTTCATGCTCTTTACTGGAATACCAGAAAAAGCCTCTTCTCAAAGACATACTTCCTAGTGTCCTATTTCCAAGATTTTTCTTTTTGCCCTAATTCATACAAAAGAACCAAGAATATTCTTCTGACCTTTGCCACCCAATTCTACACCTTCATTCTACCGTTGGTAATTTCTTGTTATCAAATTCTTTGTCCCAAGTTCCCCCTTACTGTAAAGAAGCTCAAGTGTTTTTACAAGTCTGGGTTCATGTTAACAGGCCTCACATCATACAACTACCAAGTGAGTCAGCATAATAACCATATGTGAGCCTGAATCAAGATAAAAGATCTGTAGAGCCTTATTCAATGAGAGCAGAAAATTCCTACTTGGCTCTGCTCTTTCATGGCTGTATTACAATCTCACACTACGCAACTCCAATTTTCCTGAGGGAATACAATTTTTTTACCGTTCTTCTGAACATAATACTAATCTCATCATGTGTTTGCCCTGTCACTCCTATGGATTCCAATAGGTTTTTTGTGCAGGCTATAGAAAACAAAGCACATCTTATTACCGTGCACTTCGTTTAAAGGCTATTGAGGTAATGACCTTGCAATATTCCACCTGTAGTTTTCAGCAGCAGGACACCCTCATTGCTGTCTTGCAATACATGAATACCATTATTTTTTCCCTATAGAAGCTCAAATCATCACATGTAATGGAAATATACCAAAGATTAAAATTAACTCATAAGAAAAACAGAAAGTATCTCTCCCACCCTGCCATTCCCTCATTCCACAAACAGCACTGCCACACGCTGGTGCTCTCTGGATAGCTTTTTAACTAAACCTTCTTTTGGAAGGTGATTTGAAAGAACATTGCAATTTAACTTAAAAAGCAAATTAAAATTTTGTCAGGACTTGGAAACAAAAAATCCAGGCCACACTTCAAAAAAACTCACAACAAAACAAAACATGCAGAAAGGTGAATAAAAGAGCCTTGATTTTTGCTTTATTCAATGACTACAAAAAAAATTTCAAGTCAGAGATGAGATCAGTTCATCTTTATATCTAAAAATACTACTTTATAGAAAACTTTTTATAGTGGATGGAATGGTAACACAAGTGTTGGGAATTTAAAGGCAGACAAGCCATAGGCACTTACACTCCTTGTAAAACTTCTAAAGAATATTTCCCTAACCTACATCCAAGTCTGAATCATTCTTGAAATATCTTGAAATATAGGAGAAAACCTAACCTCTTAGCAAGTGAGGCTGGCGGTTCCTTATTTATGGGACACGAGTGCCCCCAGTTCTGAGCAACATGAGGGAGCAGCAGCCTGAAGGAGACTGGGGAAAGCAGCTGTGGGAAGAGGGGGGCGCAGACAGATTCTGGTCAGCCCCTCAGCAGGCAGCTCTGCTGGCACTGAGTGCTGCCAGGGCTGAGCCCCACCTGGCAGGGATCTGTCAGCCTCCCCCGATGCTGCTCCATCCCCACTGCTGGGACGGCTCCGAGCAGGGGCTGAGGCACAGAAAGTGCAAGGTGAAGATAAAATACTGAGACAGCAGTGACTGTGCAGCGTTGTCTTGGTTTGAAAAGACAGGAGTCTGTGAAGGAAGGCAAGAGCCTCCTGTGAAATGGAAACGGTAAACCCCCTCCCTCTGAATTACCACAATTCTAAAATTAAAAGGGTCTCAGGCAAAGATATGGGAATGGGAATAACAGTTCTTTACTAGAAAAAAAAATGTAATTAATACAAACAAAACTACTGATAGAGTCAGAAACCTGGCACCCTGAGGAGTCAGGGTGTTGGCAATAGTCCAGTTAACTGGTGGCTGCTCCTCCTGGAGTGGCAGATGAAATTCTGCTGAGGCAGTGATCCTGTAGAAGGGTGGAGTTTTCTCTGAAGGTCTGGTGTTGGAGTAGATGGGCCTGGTCTTCCTCTGGGAATGCAGCAAAGAAGCTGCTTCTCTGGGAATGTGATGTTCCAAAAAGTGCTGATTTTATGCAGGTAAGGATGCTTGGCTCCTCCCTCTGGGTGGAGCATCTCACATTGGGATGATGTAACTTCACCAGTCATGCAGTGAATTATTAAATGGTCCATTAATAGAAGATATCTCCCTGGAGGGAGACATTGTTCTTAGAAGAGATAAGAAAACTGCCCAACCTCCAACAGATGGCAAATAAAATACAGGCTTATCTTACAAGCCAGGACAAGCATATCTGCTACCACAAAACGTGTTGGAAAAGACTGGCAAGAGCTTCCACATTTCCAGTTCTGCCAGGACAGAATTTCAGCCCCTGTGAAGATACTTAAGAACATGAGCACCACAGCACAGCACTCTGTCACCCTGCTTAAAAGTTCACAGGTGATTAGTATAAGCCTGACAACAGGTGTTCAGGTTTCAACTCTAAATCTGCTCTTAAAACATTTTGAAATAAATATTCCTACTTTCCACATATTGAAAGAAGTTCATTCTCTATGCCAAAACCAAGTTTCATTCTTAGGCCAAAATGTCTTCTTATCACAAGTCACAAAAGTGTATGAAAACCATATCTCCTTCTGGGAAGCCTTTAATTTGTATACACATTTTGCCTCAAAGCTAAAAGGAAAAACAAACAACAAAATGCCCAGAATTCCCAGCATTCTAGACTAGCATATTATTGTGCCAGAAAAAAAAAAATGACAATTTAATTTGTCTAAATTTAGTATGTGGGAAAAGGCACATTTTATTGAAGCCAACCTTAAATTAAAGGGACATGTAATTTCCCATTAGATACAGCAGACTTCTCAAGAGAAGTCTGTCAAACAATTTTGTGAGTCAACTTAGCATTTTTTATAGTTCCAGTTCAAGGTCAAGGGGCAATTCTAGTTCATAGACTGACCTCCTGTACATCAGCATGCTGTGGCATTTGATGAGTCCTTGTTTGAGGCCAAGAATCCAGGTTAAGCAATGGCAAAACTCCTATCCTAGATGCAAAGAATCAGAAAATGGATGACAACATTTCCTTTGGTTCTTGACCCTAATGCTTACAGGTCAGTTCAGCACTCTCCATTTCTCTGTCTAACCAGGTAAGGATGGTTTGGGCCCTTTCTTGCAGTTGGATAAAATTTCTGCTGATTTCTCATTCATGAGTCCTGAAGCTTCTCATTTTTTCATTTCTTATTATTCTTATTTTTATAGGGGATGGAATGGTAACTTAAAATGCCTTTTCTTCTGAGCTGTAAAGCTTAGCATCTGACTGAATCAGAATTATGGCTGAATACAGGCAGGATCAGCACAGATAATTCTGTATTACTCTCTGCCCTCATTATTTACTGCTTTGGTAATCTTTGAGTCATTTGCAAATTTTACCACAGTTCCATGTACTCCAGATCAATGCTGAAACTGTTAAATGGTGTCAGGCACAGTGCTGATCCCTATGGAGCTGTACTCTATTATTATGACTAATTTTTTAGGTTTGTCAGTTGGCCAGTTCCTAATCCTTTTAACTTGTGCTTCACTGATACAGGGCAGTGCTATTTTTCAAACTGGAATGTCATGCAATGCAAAGAACTGTCTTACTAAAAGGGCTGTTATAGCTACACCTTCACCTTTGTCAGCCAAACCTTTGAACTTCTTTAAATACTGAAATTAAGCTTGCTCATGATTCATTTCCTGTAAAGCTGCACATACTGAGAATTACATCCCTATTGCTTATTTCTTTGTAAATGAGTCTTTTGAAAGATTCACAGCATCCTTCCCAGCACTGATGTCTGGATGTTCAACCAGCAGTTATTCCCAGTCTGCCTCCAGAACTGAAGATTTCTCTGTAGAAACAGACACGGAGAGTCTTGGAATTAATTAAGGGTTGAATATCTGATGTTACCATGTCCTTGACTTTAACCATGTCCTTACCAAGAACATGGCATGTCCTCTCCAGAACTATGAAACAGACACAGTAAGACAAATTCATGGTGTAAGAGCTGATGCATTTACATTGTTCATGACCTTTTTTTTTTTAATTATTGAGATATTAAGATATAGAAAAATGCCTTTAAAATTTAAATCCACTGTAGACAAGAGAGGTTCTTTTTTGCTTCTGACCAAACTTTTTGGATTCTGCCTATACAGAGGCAACTATAGAATTTTAACGTCCTTGGTTATCCTGTGGTAACTCAGCAACAATTTCTGTAAGAGTCTAAATGTTCCTCATTTTTCTGAATTTCAGATGCTGAAAAACATTCAAATACTGCTTTTCAGTGCCATTCACACATTTCCTGCCACTGTATTTCATTCTGTACTGCTGTGACTATCCTGGTGAAGAGAACCACTAAAGTGAACACCTGAACCTCTGCTAAAGTCCAGAGCTGACGGAAGGCAGGGAGATGTGCAGAGAGCTGCTGTGGAGCAAACACCCTGGCTGTGGGTACCCACTGTCCAAAACCCCAATAACACAGCTCAGGGGACATTCCATCTGAAAACAAGGGGACAAACCCAGCCACCCCAGCCCATTTATGGGCTGCTCTTTTTCTCTGACCACAGGGTCGTGGCAGTGACCCTGGTAGCAATACTTGGCTGTTGACACCCCAGTCTACAAATCCAGTGCTCTGTGACAGAGCCAAAGCTGCCATTTCCCACCTCTCCAGGCAACTACAACATACCTCCAGCTCAGCAAAAGCACAGCACAAAGAGTTTTATGTGAAAACATTATTAAGCGTTAAAAGAAAATAATACCATGGAGCTATCCATATTTGATTAATTTGATTGATTGTAATAGTTACAAACAAGTTTTCATTACCAAGTGCTGTTGATTTTTGAAACAAAGACCCCAAAACACGCCAACTCTCTTAATGCTGCACTGCACTTCCCTCCCCTATAATCAATCCTAGTGCAGACTGCAACTCAACATGAGTGAAGGCAGCAGACTGAGATGTGTGTAATTACTCATTTGACCTTATTAAGACACCAAATTCTAAAATTACACAGCTGAGGGTGGTGCTTTGGTTCACTGCTGTAGACAGAGGTACTTAGCAAATTCAACTTCAAAAGCTGCCTACAGGTAGTTCAACTTCTCTAAGGCAAACAGACATGAAATACTTAGTAACAGAATTTCAGTGTGGTGGCAGAACTGTTATGCACAAGTTTGGTGGTTTTAACAAGGTTAATGTGGACAACAATACAAAGTAAAATTCTAGGAATGTAAAACATCCAAATATAAGATGTATTTTTGATGTCATTAATGAGCACATTAATTTGACAGGAATGTATAGGTATTAAATTGACATGAATATATAAAAATGTATAAATTAAATCTACTTTTATGGATATTCAATAATTTGATTTTTCATTAGTGAATATCAGCAGTTCTGTATAATCATTTATAGTAAAAATTATATAACAGCACGACCCATGTTCCAAGGTTGAAGCTCAGACAAAAATATTCAGCACCACGGAATTGTATCTAGAACTATCATAGCAGGACTGAGCACACTGTGTTAACAGAAATAGTGAGATACTTAATTTAAATCCCAAAGAAATCTGGTTATCCATCTTAACTCCTCAGGAAAAAAAGCTTAATTCTTAAAAGAGTCTGCTCATATTACCACAACTTCCAGATAAGCATCACTATTAATCCAGTTATGCACATTTATATAATTTGTTTCTTTGCTACCTCACTAACAGATGTCAATAATCTTCTACTAGTTACATACAGGACAGAACTATTAATAATAAATATTCTATTTACTTTTTAATCTTTCTATTTGAGCTAACTTCAAAATATTTGTGTAAATAGAGTATTATATTACACATAAAAGACAATAGATCAGAGTCACATTTTACACCAGGTCTCCAAAACATGACTGAGTTGCACCCTCCTCCCCAAGGGACTGACAGCTCCCTCCAAAAGGGGAAAGAAAGAGTTTGCAGCACACTCTGAACTTGGCGCTCTCTTGGTCAAAGAACCTTTAAAGAAGTAAAACACAAGCAAAAGTAGAAGAGGTGAAGAAATAAGTTCTATAAAGAAATCAACTCCAGGGCTGGAGAAACACACAGAGATGAGGTAGACAAGATCCTCAGTGGCAGCCAGAGCTACTCCAACATCTCATGTTTCTAGATCACCTCAAATGCAAGCCTTGGAAAAACACCCTCCAGTAGTTGCTGCCTGTAATGGAAAATTAAACAACTAAGAAAAAAAAAATTTTAATAAATTAAAAATCAAACTTTCATAGCTACCTGATCATCCAGCAAGAGCCCAAGAATTGACACCACTGCTCTGTCTGTAAGTAGGTCAACGAAAAACACCTTAATGAGGGTCAGGATAGTGGGACCAGTGTCTGAATCATGTGAGGAGAAATTAATCTTGACTTTAACTGTAATTAAGCATTTTAATTTTTTTTGCACAAAAGGAAAAAGTAAAAATTCATAACAGTGTGAAGTGAACTGAATATTAGCTTCAAATTACAGTTTTCCTTCATTTGGAGATCAACTCATCCCTTTTAATGTCAAGAGGAAAACGGCACTTGGCATCAAGTAATTAAATACTTTAATTATGAAAAAATGATTGTCCACAGAAATAATATTAAAAGTCCCATTCTTTCCTCAGAAAGCACTATCTAAACTAATTCAGAAAGACCTCTGAGTGGAGGAAAGAACAGTGCAAATAAACATGTGTCTTTAAAACACATGAGACACCTTCTATTTCAGAGGTGAGATTTAACTTCCATTGGTCTTACTGCACTGTGATAACCTAACTAGTTTATATATATATATATATATACATATATATATATGCACATACACATATATGGATATATATATTTAATATAACTTTGTATATACTGTTGCAGTGCTGCTGCAGCAAAGAAAGGGTTTGTTTTAAATAAACACCAGAAGCTGAATAAGGTGTAAAGTAAAATCAATGTTAAAATACAAACTTATCACCTTATCTAGCAGAAAGGTTAACAGAACGAGAGATACTATCACCAACATTTAAATACAAATATGTAAATATCATCTACCAGGGATTAATGCCAATATTTTGTGAGACAATATCCATAGTCTCCTATGACTATGCTATATATGCAGCCTTGGCAAAAACAAAGTCAAAGTTAAGGAGGAGTACCTTGGTGGAATTTAAATGCTTTGATCTGACAAGTAGGTCTGAATTCCAGAAACTGCAACAGGATTTGTGACCCATATAAGACTTCAGCTCTTTGTGTAACAAGAATAATATTCATTTCTCTGTTAATGAAAGAGCAGCACAGTACAATTGACAAGCATAAAATTATTCAGGGAAGTATTACCAAGACAGCTAAAAGAAGGAAGAAATTGAGAAAAATAAAGCTTTTTTTTTTATGATCCTAAACAAGCCCACCGTGGTAGGAAGATCCAGGCAGTGAAAGACTTCCTGCCCCGAGCTGAGCACAGCAGGGATGAGGGCTAAATAAAATGGCTCAGGCAAGGCACACACCACAGCCAGCACTGCAGCTTCAGCAGGTAAGCCCAGAGCATATGGATTTCAGGGGTAAATTGAGTATCTAGCTGTGATTTACATAGATCTCCCTGCTTTAATAAAACTGGAAAATTGAATATAGAATTCTGGCCTGATTGAATGCTGAAAGCTTAGTCTGTAAAAATATCTTTAAAATACTAATGTACTCACACTTTTACTTTTTTTTTTTTAACTAATTCAGACATATAAATAGAGAATTAAAAATTTGGGCACATGTATATGTGAAATTCTCTTCAGAGCACCATACACAGATCAGTAGGTGAAACACATTTGTCCCTATCTTTGACAGATACTGTAAAAGATAATAGTTCATTTATTGAGCCAAATATTACTTCACATTGTAATAATAGTGTACATTAATGCTATTCTTCATTTTATTTAACAGTTTATGATGTGTAAGACAGAAGATCCTGGGATGACAATTGAAAAATTATTAATAATAGAGGAGAGAATAAAGCAATGTCTTACTAGTTAATTTTATCTTTCCATTTTTGTTATGCCTGGCAGATAATGGGTTTATACTTCCTCACATCACCAAATCCTGTTACAGGAATTTCTCCAGTGACCCACGATTTCTCTTCCTTAACATTTCCCACATTGCCTACCTAAAAGTCAAAACAGGAAAAAATAAAAATTATGGTCTCCTTGTCCTGTAGAATTTCCATCCTCTTACACCCTGAGAGCTGAGACCAGTGGAATGGGATGAGTGATGCTCTCACTACCTAGGTGGAAAAGATCAGGATCTGCCTGATTTTTTCATATGTGTTTTTTACTGTCTGTGCTCATGACAATTTTATTCTGGGCCAACAAATGGGCTGTTTGAAAGGCAAAATTAAGTTGCAACACAGTGATAAAGCAGAATGAAGAAAAGACACTTCTTGCTAAATCATCATCTAATAGTAAGTATTCTTGTTTATCATAAATCAGTGTAGGTGGTTGTCACAGAAGTGGCATAAGAAGCACAAAAAGGCACCCAGGTGACCACAGGGGAATATTAGTATGGCTAAAGCATATTTTATGCAATAAAGTTAATTAAAAAATAATGTATTTGCACTTATATTGATAAATACAGACATACAGACAAGTGAAAGGGAGGAATAATGTTATTGATAAGACCTTTGATCTAAAGTATAATGTTCTTCTCAAAAATGTGACCTTAAATTCCATCTACAACTATCCTGAATATTTATCTATTTTGCAGTCCAGATCATTTTGTTTGGTTGGTTGTTTTTTTTTTAAAATGTATTTTGCTATATACTTACAGTTCCATCTTGCAGTTTCTAATAATGGGAATTGTGATAATTTCCATTTTCAACCAGCACCAAATAAACCTCCCATTGCTGTGTCCCTCTCTGTCTTTATAGCCTGGATAACCCAAAATAACTTTCTATTCATAGAAAAGCTGTATTAAACCCTTAGAGAAGAAAAGTTTTAAATAATAGACACATATTTTGAAACAATACATTTGAGATATTCTTTTTACTTCCATGTGCAGATCAAAGCTTAGAGCATTCTGTCTGTGGAGCAGGAAGAGAGATTATCACTATCACTTAAATCACCACTAGAAATAGTGTTCCAGTTGTCCTGAGGTGTTAAGTGATGTTATCAGCTCCTACAAGAGAAAGAAAATTCAGGGGTGGAGCTTCAAAAAAAAAGGTTTCTCCACTTAAATCTTAGTATAAAGCTTGTCGAGTTGATTCAGTGCTGATTAATGGAAGCCACTGCTCTCAGCTAAATCACAGTTAAAAGGCAGATGTGAAGATACAGCTATGCTGATGTTTCACAAGTAGAAGCATTTCTGTCCAATGTACACCTATCAAACATTTCTTTTGAGTTTATCTACCAGATACAGGAAATACTTATGTGAAAGTGAACAAAAAATACACAGGAGGAAAAAAAAAAAGTTGAAGGATAAAATATTACACTTCTCTAACATATGATTGTTATATGTATGACCCTATTCCGGTAATTTCACGTCATTAATACAATCCATTTTTCTTCAGAATATGAATTTTTATTATGAAAATCTTTATGTAACACTAATCTTTGTATTATGACCTGAGGGAATATGCTGCAATAATATTAGAAATCTTCATGTGTTTCTTCATTCAGCGATTCCAAGGTGATGTCTGAGTTTAAAAACAATTAAATGACTAAAAATTATGGGCATTATGCCATGGCCTTTGGATTTCCCCCACATGGAGCAACAGCAGAACTCACTCACTGGAGGAAGTGAGATCCTCTGGAGCAAACTATGGCAGTACTGTGTTCATTTCCCTGTTATTCCAAGGTCCCAGCAAAGGTGGTGGGAGACCCAGTGCCCGAGGGTGTGCTTCGTTCTAAATGTAGACAGCTAGTGTAAAGAGAAAACAGAAGAACTCCTGCACCAGAAACATCAGGTGAAGAATCTCAAATCAGCCTAAAAATCTGTTAAATACCAGCAGCCATAGGGAGGGCAGATTTACAACACTACCATAGCCAAATCTTGCCATGTCACCACAATTCCTTCTACTCGCTTCAAATGAAACATAAAAGAATCTAAAAGCGCATGGACAGATTAATTTCAGAGTTAGGGTGAAGCCCATGCTACTGCTTATGGACCTTTGAAAAATTTAAGGGACAAAGAGCATGAATCCCCCTCCCAGTCCGAGATAAAATGGGGGAGGAGGAGGCAAGATGATGTGCCCCACTTTCCCCTCTCCACAACGAGCATTAATTTGTTCTCTCTGAGATTCCACTAACCCCACCTGCCACCTCTTGAGCAGTTTTTCGAGCAGTCTGATACACACTGACTGCATTGTAAATTAGCAAGTCAGTCTGGCCCTCAAAGATGTGTAGGTGCAAGGGTTAACAGAATGTTAAGATTTTAAGTCACACTTTCCATTGGCTAATCATTACTCAGCTTGAACTCCTGATGGTAAACTCCTTGACACTAATGAGCCTACATCTGCTCCTCTAACTCAAAACTACTTTGCTCTCTGAGCTACTTTTATTAGCAGGCCAATGACCATAATGAATTTTTGACAACGGACAGCTATTCAGCACAAATCAACTTAAGCAATTCTTCCATCAGGTTTAACTGTGTTGTGTTAGAGGAAGAAATTGATTGCTACTGTAAACCTGTGCCTCCCAGGCAAGCTGATTTCTTATCATACACCATGTAAGTAACCAAGAAGCAAACAAACAAACCTCCACATGCTCTGTGAACAGCAAGATCTGTCTGGTATCAAGTAAGCTGAAAAAACCCTTGTGTTTCACTGGAAGTCATAAGGTCAAGTTATAAAGCAGACTAATAAAATGAAACAAAACTATAAACACTAAAAGCAACTGCCTAATCTAAATGACCTATAGACAAAGATACTAATTGGTCCCAACTCAAATTTGCTCTGTGTAGAAGTGCTTGAGGAAATCAGTGTTGGGTTTTTCCCTGAAGTGCTGAGATGATCTGGCAGCTGCCTGTAGAGCATCTACTTTTCCTGTGTGCAGCTTTGAACAGGAGCACTTTTAACAGCACATGGAGAAAATGGAGAGGGTGGAGCAAAACATCCTGTGCTTAAAGCGCACAAGCTGGGTAACTAGGGTCACTGACAAAGCTCCAGTGCTAAAGTTTTCATGCAGTTGTTGGGTTCCAATGACACAAATGGGGTTTAATATATTGCTTCTATCAGATTCAAGACGGTTTTAACCACTAAGTTTACAGATAGACTTCTTTTGTTTTCTACACTTAGCAGCAAGTGGAGTAACACACAGGTGCAAGATAAAAACAAGCTGTATGTCTTGTTTTGTATGAAATATGGTGCACAGTATGCCCTAACTTCCAAGGAGGAAAGAAAAGAAAGCTTCTCTAAATTCACCCACAGCTTTCATTCTCAAAATAAAATTATATCCTGCTCATCATAATAATTTCAGACTCCCCTTTACACCCCAGCTGTTATGCACAGGATAGTGATGACACTTCAAGGTACATACACAAACTCAGAAGCAGAACACGAGGTGAAATTTATGGGTCAGATACGTCAAAATACCTTACAAAAAATTGTTTCATCTTACTAATAATCTCAGTAAGCTCATAGATGTCACATCTTCTCTAAATTCAAACCAAAATGTTGCTATTAATATTTATTTACATATACCTACATATCTACTGCATATTAGATGTGCAGATGCTGAAAAATGTTTGCATAAAATGCAACTTGTAAACTCCCAAGACTCAAATACTGCTGATGCCTGACACTTGACAAGGACTAAACCAGTAAGAATAAAGGATTTCAAAATTTATTTCAAGAGCATTTCACAAGATGTCTGAATTTAAAAAGTCTTGGTTACCAAATAGGCAGCTGACAGTTATTTCTTGTGTAATGTATTTCAGAAATAACCTAACACGATCACAGTATCTCCAAACCTCACATTCTCATTAAGAAGTGAGCAGGTGGGTTTCAGAGTACATGAAAGCATCATGCTCCTAGTAGAGGTAACCTTTTTTGTCCTCATTAGGATGAGTGATGACAGCAGAGAAAAAAAAAATGAAGCATTTTCTCTTTTCTTTTTCCTTCCTTTCCCCAGTACAGTAACAATAACCAGCAGAGAGGATTCTTTGCAGCAGATGAATAGATCCACAGTGGTTTCATGGTTTAGTTTATTAGACAAGAAGTATCCCAGGTATTTCTACCTTGTGTTTGACTTAGGATGACATAAAAAGAAAATGCTGCTTGCTATTGCAGCATTTGATCCAAGACTCTTCTTTCATCTCGTTCTTCTAACTTTGCATTTTGTCTTTCCTTCTGCCATTCTTTCTAACATCCTGCAGGATACAAATCAAACAGCATTCCACCAGAAGGGCAACGACTGTAAGATTAATAGAACACACCAAGAGTTGTGTGGCAAAAGACAGCAGCTAAAAGTTAGGAGAGACCACCCAGGTGTAACATCAGCTGGACACTTTAAATTGAAATTGTCCTGAAATCAGAAAAACATGGTAATTAAACCAAAACCCCCAGAATTTATTGTACCTTTTCCACGACAACTCATGTTATCAGAAATAAGTACATGGACACACAGATGAATGCACCCTCCTAACCTCTCTATCCTTCCACACTAATCACTCCAGCAGCTTCATCCTGCTGTTAGAAACCAAGAATATTACCTAAAAGTCTGCACAAGGAGAAAGGACATACTGCTTTAGAGGTTAGAAAAACAAAAGTAGTTCTTGAATCTCACTTCATTTGTATTCTGTCCTATCAATTCCCTGCACAGCTCCTGTGCCCGCCTGCGGGTCTCAGACACGTGGCAGGACAGACAGAGGGTGTGCAGGGACCCAGGCCTCCCATCAGTCAGGGGCCATCCCTCTGTGGCCCAGGGGAGGAAATTCCAGAGCTTCTCCAGTTTGTTCCAGCCAGGGGTGCAGCACTGACAAGGAGAAGTAGAGAAGAGCTGATTCAGGTTCACAAATCCTTTAACTAAGAGCAGAGGAACAGCCTGTTGTATTTTCATTCATCATTATTAAATTCTGTCTTCCCCTACCAGCAGGCTGAAAGATTATGTAAGACTATATGTGGTGCTGCAAAGCTTGCAGAAATAACGGATAGCCAGAATCAAAACAAATGAGCCCCAAAATTAGTCAAAGCCCAACTATGTTAACATACAATTGCTCTTGATATGTAAAGTTAAATCTTGTCTAGAAACATCTTTGATTCAAAGACTGACAAATACCACTGCACCTTGAAGAGCTCAAAAGGTATGATGAGAACAATTAGTATAAGATATGCCCAAAAACTGAGGCTGCATGTACTGCCATAGTAAAAGAGAACCAACAAAGTTCAATGTCTTGAAAAAAATGTGTCTGACGTTAACTACTCTGCAGCATATTACAAGCAAGGAAAATAAAAATTAGGTTTAGTTCCTTAATGCTGAAATATAGTTCCTGTTCAAATACTCTCATTAGACTTATTTCAGTTTGAGAAACAGAAACTTTTTTTTCCATTTTAAATAAAAGGCTTTCATTTTGTTTACAAACAGCAGCAACAAAAACAAATATTTGTAAAGTAACTGCACAGAAAAACAAAATAGGTACTAGCATTAATTCCTACTAATCTGGGATGCTAAGTAGGTTGTTTTAAATTAATTTTAAAATATTAATTACATTCAGTCACAGGACCATAAAATTAAGCAGTCTAATGTAGCAACACTTGAAAAATACACTTGAACATGCTTCCCTAGTGAGCAGTGGTCTAAGCTATCAGCTTCTATAAAATTCAAACACCAACATTTCCAGCCACAGAGCTTCAATGACACCACTTAGTTAAGAGTCCAGGGAGTTAACAGCTGCAGCATTCCTTTCCTCAATCTATGGGCAGTTCCAGCACGTCTCCTTTAGCTCAGGATATTGATGAGTATTAGAATGAAACAACTGGCAAAGACAAGTTTCACAGCTCTTGTTCAGAAACATGTGGGAGGTTTTGCAATTTATTTTTTATGCTGCAGCTACAGCTTCAGAAAGTCATAGGGCTGAACTCCAATATTTCCTTGAGAGAAGCAGAGAGTGTGAAGAACAGAGAGAATAGGATATCTATCTTTTGCTGCCATCACCTGTAGGCAGGAGGCTTTGAAGACAGGGTGAAGACATGACAGTAGTTGTGCACCCTCACAGATTTTGAGGCCATTTCCTTGAACTACCACATTTCTTGATCACCACCTGCCTGGGGTGGCTGCACAGCATTATGTATGTCCAAGGGTGTGGTACAGCACAAACACCACAGCGCTCTCTCTCCTGATGGAAGAGGTAAATAAAGAACTGCTGCTGAACTTACCTGCCATCCACTGTCACCCTTTTCCTGCCTTTGATCTGGTTTTGGCTGAGAATGTCAATTTTCTGTCCTAATAAATAAGATCATCTCATGAGTTACACAGTTACCAGAATTTGGGGTTTAACTAAAAATACTTCAGGTTTTGAAAAGCCAGTCAAGCTGCTGGTAACCCTTCCTTTCATATTCACCACATTATACAAAGTTCCAAGCACTGAAGTCAAAACTTGAAGTTCAAGGTTGCAGCCCGTCTTTAATCATCTGTTAAGAGTACAGGAGAGCAGTTCTGGAATATTATGATCCTTTAATTATGAAAAATTACAAATTAATAGCATGGCCATATTTTACAAATAATACTGTGCTTTTACTTCAGCAAGCAAATCAATGGTATACTGGTAAAATTTGGTTTGCTAAATCCACTGGAGTGGAGATATTTGACAGATATTCCCTCTCAAATCAACTTTACAGTTTCCCAGCTGTTTAGTTCTCTACGTTTGTCGTGACAGACAAAGTTAAATTAAAAATTCTAAACCATAACCCTAGGACAAAATTTGATAGAAAAGTGTAGAGCAATACTTTTAAAAACCAGTATCAAAATATCTCCTAACACCAGAAAGAAAACACACTGTAATTTTTGTGTGTATTTGCGCCCTACTCCTTTTTAATAGATGCAATTTTCATGAAGTCTAATCACAAAGCAAAGCTCAAATGGGTGTCTCAGTCTATTCTTTTTTTGAAAAGTCTAATTCAATGGATCACAGCAATGAAATCTTGTATTCATCAAGGCATGTGTTTAGGCACAGAGGTTAGATGTCAGTTGTGTGATTGATAATGTTTGTTTTGTGCTCTGCTTTTCAATAACTCTTCACTTTAAGCAGCATTTTGCCTCTAAACAGGAGTGGGTGTAAGGACACTCAGCATAATGGAATGGGCCAGGTTTAATTCCCTTAATCACTTGGTCAGGGCAACAGAATTAACTGTCCACATCTGTTCCCTCCGAGCACACATGCTTAGTTTTCCCTCTTACGCAATAAAGGAGTGTGGGGTCATGATGCCACATCTAGCCTGACTTTTCCTCCAAATCTGAATCCACAGGGAAAACCCACAAGCTGCCTATGGATCAACACAGTCTGATTTTGAACCACAAAGTACTTGTGATGTGGCAAAATTAGCTGCATCCTGAGCTTCAGGAGTAACTTCTTATATGATCTGCCATATATGTCCAAAGAGAAAAGCAAAGCTGTTGTTCCAGTTGTAAACAGACAAAGAAAAACACACTAAAACCTTTATATAAAATGGTGTCTTAATGAAGATGCTCTTGATAGACCACTGAAAAAGTAGTTTAACTACTCATGGTAAGGGTGATCTGTTCAAGATGATGTGATCTGACAAAGAGGACATTCAGCATCCTTAGTCATACTGAGAGAGAGCTCTGGAGAGCTGCTCAAAAAGGCCAGGGAGGACCAGAGTCAAAAGAAAATTTGGAAAGGTATCATTTAAAATGGCAATTAATTAAGACCTACTGTTTTGTTCTGCCTTGCCTCTGAAACCCTGTGTTTCTGTACTCTGAAATCGTGATGGTGGAGGTCAGTTGCTCCAAGCCCCTGGTGCTCACAGAATGGCGATTACCACCGTGCTCTGCTCAACATGGAGCCACCTACACTCACCCCCTTTTGACATTTGTATCAACTATGCTTGTTTAAGCATGAAGACAGAGAAATCCTAAATTCAGGGGAAAAAAAAGCAACACCAGAGTTCATGCTGGGAAACAAACACTGAATCACCAAAAGGGGAAGGGAGGAGTCACCAACAGGCAGGTAAGTACAGGGAACACAACATGAGTAACAGACAAAGAGCTTCTAGAAAGTGACAAAACCCATCAATTTACAGAATAGCTGCACTGTTTTCTGGTATAAGAAATAAACTAGTTTTGGAGAGACAGAAAACAACTTTCTCCTTTAAGGCCAAGGACAAACAGGATAGGCAGCAAATGCTATGTTTCACCAAGAAGTTGTTCTCTGCAACAGCTGTTGTAAGAGATACTAGATGCAAAAACGAAAGATGGCCAGGAAAACCTCTAGGCCAGATGACAGCTGAAAGGTGAGGAAGAACCTCCTGAAATCTTTTAGTTAAAAACCGATTAAGAATCTTCTCATTTACACCCTTTGTAGCAACACTGCTGTTGTTTTGTTTGGACACTGACTGCCCTCAGTCAGCATCATGTCCCCTGCCTGACCTGAGCTAAGGGTGATTTGAAGACACCAGGTTAAACACAGAATAATCCCCTCTCAAGGCTGTGGCAGTCTATGAAATGAGGCAGGAGGTAAGACACCTCTTAAGTCCCTGGTGTGTGATATTGCACAGGGTGAGGCAGGAAAGCAGAGGCTGGGCAGGAGCCCTGGGGTGCTGGCATCCCGGGGGACAGGGAGCAGGAGGGAAGCACAGCAGCACTGGGGCGTGCAGCAGGGCAGCAGGGAGCACACCTGAGCCCCAGGATCCCTCAGGACTCTGTTTACATCATCCCTCATCCTCCTGGGCAGCCGCTGCCAATTCCTGCACAGGCAGAACCAGGACAGCAACACTTCAAACCCATCTGTGAACCTCTGATTTTATCACTAGAGCAAATAATAAAGAAGTGCAAATGAGGATGGTAATATTGCTTGTTTTACATGCAGAAGGTCAGAGAGCATGAATTAGTCACTCTCCTGTGTAGGCCACTGCTGGAAAGAAGAGCCTACAAAGGGCACAATTCCCTCTCTCGAGTTAAGCAGAGCATGTGGTGCTGTGATTCTGCCTCATCTTGTCCACGAGCCCACTAACAGCCAGGCAGCGTGTAGGAGAAAATAATCAACTCCTGTCTGGAGATAAGCAACATTTTATTTCTCCTGGGAGCAAGAGGGGGAGACAGGATGCAACAGCTGTTCTCAGTCACACTATTTCTGCCTTGGACTGCTCCCACTACACACTGCCTTACTACGGCTTGAAAGGAGTTGCCTATATTTATAAATACAGAGAGATAAATAGCTCTGTCTGAGTGTGTGTGTGCATCTGGTTGTAATGCAAAAGTAAGGAGAAAATATCCTTCCCACGCACATTAATGCAAATGCAAAGAGAAAATATCCTTCCTACAGACATTTATTTTAAACTGTGTGTGCTAGCATATTTTTATTTTAGAAAACTGATTACTTCATCAATGGATTGTGTCCTTACTGCACTTAGCAGTTTGGGAAAAAAAAAATGAATTCAAATGTAACTCACAGGACAAACAAGTATTTATTTGAATTTTTAAACAGCTTGGCGATTTTTCTTCTCCATTTCCTACAATAATATAAAGCATGTTAAATGGAAAAACGTGTTACAAATGCAAATCCTCTGTAAGTGAAAGCGCATAGACAAAGAATAAAGCTATTGAGCAAATGGTAAAATAATTTTTCTCCCAGCACAACTGGAAAACAATGCTGCCAAACAGTAAACACACCTGCAAAACCAGATTTATGGAATAAGTGAAATCCTCTGACCTGTATATTTTTGCAAATTGATCTAGAATTAATCTAGTGAACATTTAAAGATAGTGCTAACAACAACAGTTTTTTCATAGCTGGAAGTTTTGGGAACATTTGCTGTGATATCGTGATGTGTGCCTAAAAGAGAGATAGGTTTAATAGCATTCAGTCATCATATAATTACTCAGCCTGTATACAACAACCACTGAACGATGCAGTTAAGCCAATTTAGGACAATATGCTCATCCACTAAGCTATTACAGCTTAGAATGACGTTCTCATCCACTTTAAAGTTCAACTTACCATTAATTGTTTAACACTAATAGAGTTCTGAATAAATAAAGTCAACAAATTACAATGCTATAGTTAATTGTAATTAATGTGGCTGTGTATAAAATCCTGCTTCCATAAAGAATAAGATGGCAAAGAAGATAGCTTTATGTTTTTCTAATGAAGTTTGAATTCTTCCACTGCAAAACAACTACTTACTACTACCATCTTCACCCAAATAAAAAATGGTCAGATAAAAATTAACAATTACCAAAAAACATTTTGTAGAAAAAAAATATTCTTAAGTCACAGCAAGGGCATCTGCATTGTAAGCTTTCCACATATGTGTATTTTTTGTAGGTTCATACACAAATATATATATTTATATATCTATATATATAGTAAAAGCAATGCACCTTCTGAAAACCTCTGATTTATATGGTTTCCATCAGTAATTTACTGTCTTCCTTTCCCTAGTCTGCGTTCTAGTTCTTTCTCTCAACTTCCTACATTAAACTCCAATCTGAGAGGGAAAGGGGAAACAAAACAACCCACAACAAAACAAAATCAAAGCCAAATAATACAAAGGATTTTCATCTTTATCTATCTGCCTGCATCTCTTGGTTATATAATCACAACTGTAATCTCTAGTAAATGCAGACTCAATCAGACAGCACAGTAATGCTGGGGAAGATCTCTCCAAGCTGTGAAATGTCATTGAATCTAAACAGACTGTTAAAGCTTCAGAATGTTCCCATCAAATGACCAGATGGGGATGCAATCATTCAAATCTCCTGCAACAGAAAGTGCAGCAAGACCATGAAATGTAAGCTTCTCCATCATCTGTCTCAAATACTGGGAAGGAAATAGGAAAGAGAAGCTTCTTCTCATGTGTCTCAACAATTCTGCATAAGAGACTGCACCAAAAACTAGGTTCTTTGGTCGAATAATGAGCACTTGTCAGAGGCAGAGCTATTTGCCATATATTTCAATATAACACCAGGTGTTTGACCGTCGCTTGTGAAGCATTCTGAAGACTCCACATCAGACTGCTCATTCCTATTCAGCAGGGCAGGAATCAAAGCTGACTTAAAAATCCAATATAGCTATCGCAGCTTTTTTTTTTTTTTAGTATTATAAAATACAGTCTCTTTGAGAATATATTTTCTGTGAACTGTGAAAGAATGAAAGAAATCCATAGTACTTGCAGTCTGAATCACACACAGAATTCCTATTTCCTGTACTTCTTGTTTCTGAACTGCATCACCTTTAACCAAGGTGATAAACCATACACTTTTTATTACCAAACTCCCCTGAAATGATGTGCTTACTATGCAAATTTTAGATTATATAAATGAAACTTTCAAGTGGCCAGGATAAAGGAATGCCTTATTTTCTTCAGATCTATCAAAGGAGTCAGCTGCAGCTGATATTTTTAAGTTCATTCATGGCATTTGCTATACTTACAACATCCCGTGTGAGATGGAAATCATGGCTAAGGGGAGAGCCTGCATTTTCAGCTGTGGGAAGGTATCAGGGTGCAACTATCTGGGCTTCAATATTCCACTTTCAAGCACACACAACAAATGAAAAGTCCACTAAATGAGAATGTGGCAGTGGGAATAAGGGATTAAACCTTGCTTCAGCATTCCACACAGCTTGGGCAAGCCCAGAATTCAAAGTGCCAGTAGGTTGAGAGAGATCAAGTATGAAAGTTCATAAAGTGTGCAAGAAAGACCTGTGACAACACACTTGGGTTTAAGATGTACACCCACAATACTTTATACTTTTAATTTGGAGATGGCCAGGCATATCCCTGTGTATCCAATCATCACATGTATTTTATCTGCTGTCACAGGCTGTGTATTCACCCCCAGACAGATAGATATGTCTGAGGGAGAAAGGCCATCATGTTTTCTCATGTTCTGTCAGCTTGTCACAGATTACAAAATGAAAACTCTGTTCTTAGGAATCGGCATTCATTCTTTCAGTCACTCACACTGGGTACCATGCCAATAAAACAATAAGCCAGCATCACTGCTTCAAGTGAGAGGAGAAAACAGCTCCCAATACCAAATCTAAGAACTCCTACCCTTCTGAATCAGTATAATCTATGCACTGAGTACTCCTGCTTCAGTGGTTAAGTACATGAGGAGCAGCTGAGGGAGCTGTGAGCGCTGAGTCTGGATAAAAGGAGGCTCAGGGGACACCTTCTCATTCTGCTCCCAGGGAACCATCAGCAGGACAAGCAGAAACGCCTTCAAGCTGTGCCAGAGGAAGTTCAGGCTGGACGTCAGGAAGAATTTCTTCACTGAAAGGGTGGTCAGGCCTTGGGATGGGCTGCCCAGGGAGGCGGGCGAGTCGCCATCCCTGGGGATGTTCAAGACAGCCAGGCGTGGCACTCCGTGCTCTGGTGGGGTTGACACGTTGGGGATCAGTCAAAGGTTGGACTCAGTGACCTTGGAAGTCTCTTCCAACCTCGCTGAGTCTGTGATTCACAACACAGACCGGCAGCTGCAGCATGGCAGCCATTCCTCTCATCAAGGGCGCTGGAAAGGCAACAGAGACTGAACTGAAGCGACTCCTGCTGCTGCCCGGACCTGACCCAAGCAGGTCTGCCAAGAGCCAGGCCTGGCTCACGCTGCACCAGCAAAAGGTAAAGATGAGATAACAACACCATGTTATGCAATTGGTTTTGACATGCCTTGGTCATCGGGCAGCAGCGTGAGCTGCTCAACAGACAAAACACGTTCTCTAGTTTTCTGCATCACAGACAAGAAAAATCACAGAGATTAGGACCATAACCAATTCAGAGGCAGCAGGACCATTAACTCTGTGCCCTCTAACCTGCATTCCTGTCACTCTGCATAGCTGCAACAAGCAAACAAATTTGTAACCTTCAGTGCAGCAGCTAAACAATATATAAATTTCCTGCTTTACATCTCACCTCAGAAAGCTCCATAAGCACCACACCAAACTTATTAAGAACACATCAGCTATTCCTTCTCAGAAAAGGAAGTAGGTAACTTTATTATGTTTTTCCCACAGCATAATCAAGGATTTAACAGTCACTGCACAGAAATAATCGCTGCGCTGAAGATGTATGAGAAATCTGTTCAGATGGGTTTTGCCCCAAAAATGCATATTGTGAAAGAGTAACAGAGAAGCAAATTAAAGGGAGAAATGCTTTAGAAAATGAGCAACTAAATTAATAAAGCTTTCAGATTTTTTTTTCCTAAATTCTTTAACATAGTAAAATTATTTAAGACTTGCAGATTGCATGTATTCATTTGCCTAGTTTTGCTAGAACAAAATGAAACATATTGCTAAATGAAACACAGATATTTTTTCTGCAGTAGCTCTAACCTGATTTATTTTTAATTTGAAAAAAACTAATCTTAATACAATATTTTGAACATGTAGTATAATCAAGTACTATACTGTACTTTGTACTATATTGTGATTTTGTTTTATATCTGGAAGTAAGACATAACCTCCTTTTCCAATATATTGAATAAAAAAGAATTTTTTTAAAATCAACCATTACAAGTCTTTTAGTATCTGATGAAGACTTAGAGTATTTTTAGAAATAGAAAATATCTGTATTGCTTTCCAATTCTCAGATACCAATCTCAAACTAGGCAACAATATTTTAGTATTAAAAAGCTCAATAGACATGATATGAGTAATTTAACTCAATAATAATCTTACAGCTAATACCTCCTCAATACAAATTTGAGACTCTCTTTTCCATCTTCACAGAACCAATAATCAGAAACCTCCCACACCCACTTCTTTTTGAAGGAAATCATATGTATACATGCATATCCTTCTAAAAGCCAAACAAATTTATCTTGACACAAGAACAAAATAACAGCCTGAATGATGTTGTGCTTCTCCAAAACACATTCTGAGATGCAAGGGTTTTATAGAGGATTGCTGACCAAGTCTTCACTTGAAATATACTTTCATATATTTCACCTTCACTCTAAGCTACTGATTCACAGGAAAAGGCAGCTTCATCATGAGTTCTCTAATGGAAACTCACTTACTACAGAAACACCACCGGCTGATGATAAACAGATGAATGATTCACAAATGCAAATGCGGAAAAAATATTCTACAATAACACATTTGATTTTAGCCACAATTTAGAAATGCATTTCCATGATTGTTTACAAGACATGACACATTCCTTCCAATGTCCTTGTCAAAGTCCTTTACCTGAACATGAAAAGCCTCATCCATTAATCCAAATCAGCACTGCCACGACCCCCTGCAGAACCCCACTGCTGTAACAGCTCACAATATTGCAAACAAAAAGCCCCTACAAACTTGCAAAACCAAAAGGGTCTAAAAGGCAGGTACTCTTGCATCACTAAGTGGCTGATTTAGTCCTCTCCAGTGGAGGCATGTAGAGGGAAACATTTGTGTTTTACAGCATCTCTCCCCTCGCATCGCGCCATGGAGCTGTCCACGACTTCAGCCAGCAGGCAGCACAGCTCAGTGAGACTTCACAGCCCTGGCTGCACTGTCAGCTTCAAAAATGCCTCTCCCCTAAAAGGTCTCAAAATCCAGCTGGACTTCAACATCATGCATAAGGCCAAGCAGCATTAATTCCCTTCTTCAAGAGCCTGACACAATAAATCTGGTTTTCTCACAAAGTCACTGAAATATCTTTAATGATCACAGGTCTGTCACCAGGGGTCAAAAAGCCTTCCTAACAAAACCTGAAGAAATTATTACACATTTTGACTGATTCTTTAAACTAACAATTCAGTAGCCATTTGCTATCTGACCTTCATTAGGATTTCCTTCATTATCATGTTGCAAAAATCTATTACATTACTGACTGAGGCAATTAGTCACTAGAAAGCCACTACCATGTACTCCAAACTGGGGTATCATCATTACCATTAATTTCAAAGGACAGCATTAAAAGAGACAATATCCAATATTTTACTTGCTAATTCCACTGTAATTTATATTTGAAAAGTATATGGGAAGGTTATGCCAGTCATTATGCGGTCATTTTTCCTGAGCTATTTTGTTTTCTAGGGAAAGCCTCAGCAGTATCTAGGGCATCTGGGGATACCTCAGTGAATTCAGAGTTCAAGGAGCTGTTCTGCAGTACTGATACAGTGGTAGTCACAGAGGGCACCTATTTCCACTTTTAAAAAGATCAGTACTGATGCAATACAGGGAAACAAGGAGAGAGGCAGGGCATTCCCTCACAAAGCTATTATAGCTTGCATCTTTCATCTTGCTCCATTTCATGTGCGTTCCAGGGACTACCATGAAGACTCTGCTCCTATTATCCTCTCCTCACAGTGTCCCTGTATGATGTAAATTATGAGCTAATCTTCTGGGCTTTTGTTTCTCACATCAGGTCTGTCACCGAATAAGGACAGTGTCATTGTATTTACATGGCACTTGGTGAAGTCTCAGCAGCTATTTGGACATTGTTCTTAGGATACATGATGCCAACTGAATTGCCTGGGATATACAGATACTTGTTACTGCAAAATTTCAGCTATGTAGTTAGAAGGCTGCTGCAGCACAAACAGAACAGCTCAGTAAAACAGTTATCTTATCTTCTTTCCATACAGTAAGGGCTTGCTTAGATAGGATGCCTGAAAAGGAAAAAACTAGTTTAATGGAAACAACACATTATCCTACCTTGTTATTGAAAGGATTTTTGTATCCAGGAAAAAAATTTTGACCCTTCTCTAACTATCCATGTTTTCAGCTGTCCTAATTCAAAATTCCAGTTCAGTCACTTGAGAAATGCTTTTGATTTCTAAGAAACACACCTTGAAAAAAGCTGGAGGGTTTTTGGTAGACATCTCTTTAAATCTACCTATTTCTATTATGAAGTGCTAGTCTAGTACATTGCAGAAAAATACAGCTGGGAGAGATCCCCACTGCAAAGTTGTCTAATCTGTCCCCTTCATGCAGGACGGTATCAATGGTAATGCTATCATCCCAGATGGATGGCTGGCTGGTCTGTACTGTAATATCAGTAATGGTGAGGATTTCACAGCCACTGCAGATATACTGTGCTTTACTATTATCATTTGAAAGGGGATTTGGGGTTTGGGGTTTATTTCTTTTCTCTAATTTTTAACCTCAGTCTCACTTGGTGAAAGCTTTAAGGAAGTCCCACAGAGAGCAGGGTTGTTCAAAGGGTACATGTACTGAACTGTGTCAACTGGGGTAAAGAACAAATAATTTTCTGTGCTAGAATTCCTGAAAGAAAGTGGGAAAATAAGACGGATAAAAAGGTCTGAGGAGAAGTCCTGTGGACCTTAAAACTGTGGTGAATAAAACCCAAAAGCTGTGAAATGGTAGGGGGAACTGAGCAGCCATGTTAAACATTCCTTTTCTGGCTATGTTTCCATGTAGGAATAATGTCTCAGCCATTTTAAGTCATGACACTCAAAAGAGAAGATAACAGTGTCCTTAACACAGACACAGGAAAGAGGAGGGGGAAAAAGTCTGTCTCATGGTGAAAGAAGCTACTCTCTGCAATGAAACTGCAAATTAATCTTGCAAAGTCTTTGATAACTCACAGGCAACAGACTCAGGGACAGCTATAAATAAACCACTTAAGAAAAGCAGACAGCTCCAAGATCTAACTTACTCAGTTTTCCCAAAAACATGCTTCCTGTTGAGACACCATATTTCACTGTACGCCACGGTATTCCATTATTCCCCTGTATTCCATTATTCAGGGGGATAATGGATTAAGTCGGAGGAGAAGACTGAAATATTCCTTGTCAGGTGTGTCCCAGGAGTACACAGAAGCTCAGCTCTTGTATTCCAGAATTTCAGCTTTTAGTCAACGCAGGACTTCAGAGATGAGGAGGACATGGGAAACAAGGTGACACTGGGATTTTAGTGCTGCCACCCAGTTTGAATTTGAGGGAGGCACAGGCGCTGCTGGCACCTGCATGGCACAGCCCTGGCCAGCAGGGAGGGACATCCAACCCCACTCACCAAAGGATCTCAGCCTTGGAGAATTTTACAGAGAAGGGCTAAACTGGCTAAACATTATTTGACCAAACCTGAGCCTTGGTAATTGAAAGAAGAATATGGTTCTATAATGGGCTAAGAGCAATCTGGGCCATCTTGCTGCCACGTACTTCCAAAATTATACAGCCAGCTTAGTTTTTTTTTTTTTTTTCAAAATACTCTTGTCCATGTTCAGACTAATCACAGAGAAGATAGCCTCTATAATAGAGCTGTTTATCTGAAATTAAAAACTGGATTAATTTTTCCCTCCTACTCTACTAGATCATCATCCAATTTCTATCATCTTCCAAAACACTTTCAAATTGAAACATTCACAATTAGAAACAAACAAAAAAGAAATATCACAATTGCAAAAGGCGTGTAATTACAAACCCAAAGGCACACATCTTTGCACAAAACTGATACATTTCAGGCAGTAAATCCAGTTCCCAAATGGAACTATGGCAGGGCTGGAAGGACAGCACAGTTTGTGAGCTGAGTGCATGAAGGGACCAGCAGAATTTTGTCTGCTGTTCAAAGCAACAGATGCAGACCCTTATCTGCAGGACTGCAACAGTCCTTTTCTAAGTGGAGAATAAACTTATTTTTCAATGCATTAGCTTATCCTGCAGCACTGTTTCCTTACTCAAGGAAGGATTGTTTTCCATAATACAAAAAGCTATTACAGATTTACTGTGTGAGCAAACTGGAATGTTAAATAATTGCTAAGTAGAGAAGATGAATAAACAGCTCTATGGATCTCCAAGTAATCAAAGTGGGAAAAAACATCAATTCCTAACATTCAGCATTTAGCTATAATCTACTGGTAATGGACACAAATAAGAGTTCATACACAAGAGAAGAAATGGCACTGAGTACACATACAACTTCTGGCAAAAAGATAATTAGCCAACTCCAAACTTTAAACCATACTTGTAAAATCTTCCCCAGCAATGTCATGGCTGAGGGGAGCAGGCTAGGGAATTGGGAGAAAGGAAGGTGGAAGGGAGAAAAAGTTGGATGGTAACCCAACCAATTCATGACCTTTTGAGGTCAGGTCATAAATGACCACCACCTGACACAGAAAATAAATAACTCAACCACCTGACACAGAAAGCATTATGTTAAAATAAACAGGGATATGGTTACCATGACTTCTGACCCAGACGGATGCATTCATAATAAATTTTGGGAATTACAGTCCAAAGTATTCATGAACTGACTGAACTAAGTCATAACCCTTGGTTGTGAAGCTTAGATCCTGGAGCTTTACATCCACCTGCGCCAGACTCAAGTGCAGAGTAGGTAAGTGACATAAGAAGGAAGTACAATATTTTTAAAGCACATTTTTGCTAGTTTACTCTCTGGACCCAGGAAACAGCACACCAGCCATAGTGCCTCCATCTGCCACGCCTGCCAAGATCCTTTTTTGCAAACAAGGCAAGACACAGATGGAGTAGCACAGAGCTGCTCTTGAACTACCATGAGAGCCCCTGGTTTCACTTCTGCTCACACTGCCTAAATGGAAAGCAATCTCAAACCAAATATTGAGCACCTTTTTCTTTAACCTCAGCAATTCTTTTTGCAATGTGTGGTGCCAAGCCTCATTTGTTTCTCCTTTTCTATAAAGAAAAACAACTAGAAACAAGAAGTGAGCCTCCCTACCCAGCTAAAACTGTAGCATGGATAAGCAAGGTTTGATCCCAAGTCACCACAATCACTGCAAGGCATAAATAAACTTCAGCTACCACAAGTGCAAGCTCATATATATGTTTCTTTCTGCTTAGTTTGAAAATAATACCTTTTAGCTATAAATGATAGGTTCTGCTGTGCCAGTATTATGGTCTACTAAGTACAAAACAGTATTTCATTAGCAAAATTGAAGTGGCATCTAACCATCTTATAAGTGTCCTTCTTTCAGATGTATAAATCAAATTGCAAACGGACAACAATAGGAAAAACATATTCTAGTAGAGGCTGCCCTAAGCAGGTGATCCTTTCTCATGCACAATCACTTGAACAACAGCAGGGCAATAATGACTATTTTCAGGATCAGACCCTAATAGTTAAACTAATCTAATTCAGGCTTAACTGTCATTTTATCAAAGTATTTTTATATTATAAATTTAAAGATATTCCTATTCTATAATACAGAGGCTGAGTTACTTGTTTTCAAGAAAGGTGCTTAAATATTTTTTTTTAATATCTACCAGGTTTCCTCCTGACAAGAACTAACCCAGTCTGACCATACATCAGACTTCTAACACTTCATTCCAGGGACCAGGAAATTTACAATAATCAGAGACTCTTTTTTGTCCAGGGCTAGATGGAAAGTGTTTGGTAAATGGGGGCAGAAAAAAGCACCAATCATAGCAGCTTCACAAAGGATCACTTTGTGAAATGATCCCCACAATTCATAGTGCTTCTCTTCTGCAAGAGCTGAGGAATGAGAAAGGCTTTTTCCTTTGCAAGGAACCACCAAGCAAGCAGGGAATGACCATCAGTGTGGGGAGTATCAACAGACTCCCAATCCTGACTTTGCCCAAGAAGACTGCTGAGACAAGGAGAATGACACAGATCTCTCTATCCCAGTATCCTTGTGTGGGAAAAGGTCATCTGGAAGCTGGCCTAAAGCTAACTGGGGTACAACTGCAAATTTTAATTTTGTAACACAAGATCTACAGAACAGATAATGTATAAATTCCAGTGCTCACAGTCGGTGAAGGTTATGGGGAGAGTGACAGGCAGGGAGGTAATGCATAAGCTGCTCTGTAAAAGAGAAATCTATTAAGGGCTTATATTTTGGACTAAGAAACACAGAGGGAAGTGATTACTCCTCCTTTAAAGGAAAAAGAAAGGCAATTTAAGCCCGAAGGTAGCTGATACAGAATGCCAGCTGAACTAGAGGAACTTACAGAGGCCTCTGGGATTACTGGAGAGATGGAAGAAGAGTTGCAGTAAGGTAATTAGAGCTTCAATAGAAGAATAAATACTCCACAGGCAATCCACAGGTTCTCCTCACCTCTCACCACTTCTCTCCAGCAGTGACATCTGCTTGAGAAAGGCAAGGGAAAGCTCTCTCTCATTCAACTCATTAGTTACTAATCCTCCCTGGAAACACAAGGGACACACTACCAGGAGGAGCTGCCAGCTCTTCCCTCCACTGCTCCCAGGCAAGTGCAGGGTACAGGGTCCCACAGGTGCTCACCCACAGCAGCCATGCACTGGTGGAGCCACGGGCCCCAAGTACATTTTGAGAGACAAAGACACCTCCCAGGGCAGCTGAGGCATTATTCAGGTTACTTTTTTTCCCTGTATTTTTCTCCTTCTGAAGCAAGGGGTAGCACCTTGCTGGGGAATGATGTGAAGGGAGCAGGAGGAAGAGGTGATGACAGCAATCCATTGAGGATTCACTATCTCAGCTTTGTTCCTGTGCAAGGCATTTTGGTTATGCACATCGTGATCTCTGTCCCTCCTTTGCCCTGCAATGCTGAAACAAAGTACCATGATGGTATTTCCAGAGGGCTTACTTTATAAGGAGTACTGAAATAATTGTGACTCTGATAGCCTAGAAAAATGCTGCAGCAACTTGTGCTTCAGCACTGGTCCTGGCCACTGCCATGATTCTGAAATACGTTTTGTGCAGCTCCACTCCCGTGTCATCTCTCAGCCTCAGGTATGCTGCAGAGAGGAAAGAAGGTGACAGTGTTCTGGATTTCAGTCAGCATTCCTTAGCAGGTAGAAAAGCTGAAAGAAAAGACAGCTGCACAGCTCATTCTTTACTCCACAGCTGAGGCCATTGGTGTCAGCTAGGGTTTGCACTGCAATACCACATACTTCAGAATTGGTTAATAAAGCTGTGACCTCCAAATTTAGCACTGCACTAAGCAACTCTTGCTCAGGCTGCTCTGTGCCCACAACAAGCAGCTGGAGAGACACAGGAAAAGAGAAGACTTAGGTTAGTCTCTGTGCAGGGAGAGAAGTAATGCAAGCTGACTTCTCTGCTAAAGCAAAAAAAAGGTTTAGTTCCTTTTGTAGCCAAGGATATACACAACAAATCTTTATTACTATCCTTGCTTTTTAGATTATTAATAATCTACCTGACAGTCCACGTCTCATAAATCTTTCCTGAAAATACTCACCTACCAAACATATGCATTTATTTCAGGTGACTTGACAGAAATACTTTTATAGGTTTTTTTTCTCCTCAAGGATTTTCCACAGCCAGAGAGCCAAGACCAAGTCCAGAAGGACATTGAGAACAGAAGAGTACAGCTAACAGGATTTTTTTTCATCATCTTATCGGCACCCACTCATCTTTAAACAGTAAACTTTTTTTGAAAACCTGTTCTGTATTGCCTCACTCTCAATAGCAATTTACAGTTTCCCTTGTGTGTTTTTTAGCTGATATTTAGGCCACAGGTTCCCAAAACAGAAAGAACAGATCAGAGCCATTCACCATGGGAATTTTCTCTATCTTCATTGCTAGCTAGATGCCCATGCATCACATGTATGTTTACATAAACTCAGTCATGTTTTAGGTAAATGCACACATTATGGAAACAGCACAAACAAATCAAACTGCTACAAGATTATTAAATTTGCTAATCCACTTCCATGGTAGTTTTGTGTTTACTCAGAGCTGTAGTTAAATAGACCAAGTTTCAACTCATTTAAATATTCTTCTATAAAATAAGATTTGCCTAAAACTTTACCCTGATTGGAAAGGGTCTGACAAAAATATCTTTTTTGTGAGACCCATTAGTAGTCCTTTTGATTTTAATGCTGTCAGGTATGTTTAAGTAGGTGAGAAAAATATTTCCCTACTCTTTCAAGGCTTATTTTTGTGGACACTTACATTTGTATGTTTTCATGGGAAACCAGCACACCAACTAGAGCTCACTCTCCCAAAAACCATATCTATGTGAAAATATTTTCTGTGTGTCAAAAGTACATGGAGAAAAGTTAGGAGAAATGCCCACCCTAGAAAACATCCCATAAGAGAAAGGTCTATGTTCCAGGCTATGCTCTTGCCACCTCCTGAAAGACCACAACTTTCTGAATGTCCCTGAGCACAGACCCAAAACCAAACACACCACGAGCCTGCACGTGCACATCCAACCCTACAGCACCTATAATTAGGAACTAGGATGAAAAGTATATATATATATTTTTTTTTAATGTCTAAATCTCTAGTAATGGCCAATTAGGTATTTACACAGTGACAGAACTGTGTATCACTTGCTCTATTTGGTTCAGAAAACTCCTTTAATGTGGCAAGAAATGTACAACACTTCTCCCTAAGGAATGTATTTTTATAGAGTAGGATGAATTTAATATTTACTTTATTTCAGTTGACTCATTTTACCTCCAGAATCTGAATCAAACACAGTATTTCCTGAAACACTGGCAAGTAAAGTGAACTTTATGTTCAAGACCAGAAAGCTTCTCTCAAGTGTCATTGTTATATTGCAATATCTGGTATTCTGCCTTTCTAAATATTATACTTTTTTGTTGCTGCCCTTGTTGGAAAAGGTACTTACCATTGCTTTAGTATGCTTTACAGTTTTGGAGCACACTATTATGATAACTTATTCTCCTTTTTAAAAGAGATTAGAAAAGTCACTAGGCAATTACACTCAGAAAAAGCTTTGGAAAAATCTATTATTTATACTTAGTAGGACTTCCTGTATTTTGATGTTCTATATCCAAGACCTACACTCCTACACAATGGCTTCATAAAAGAATTTTTATATATTCACTTACATACAGTTATCCACACCTCTTCAACTCAATAAAAGATAGTTTTCTACAACACAGCTGACAACACTGTACAGGACCACTCAAAACCACAGCAAAACCAACACTCCTAACTCAATTGTTTAGGAAAAGTGACTTCCCTAAAAACTGTCCCCAAAAATTAATAGTAAGTAAAAAAGGGAAAGAACCCTGTTGAGAGTTAAGGGAACACACATAAAAGTTCCCAGGAGGCACAGAAGCACTCACCTGGAGACAGGCTCTGCTTTTGTACCTGTGCACACTGGTGGGAAAAGCTCCTCTGGGTCTGGTTCCAAAAATTGACACTATCCAGGCTGCTATCCCTGTGCCCTGACACTGCCCAGGAAAAGCAGCAGAAGACAATTTTGTTTCTGTCACTTTCACTGCTCCCCCCAACCAGCCCCTGAAACCAAACTGCTCCCCCCAGGCAGCTCCTGAGGTTAAACCATTGCTCAGGTGCCTCTTCCAATGCACAGGTCCAGCATTCTTCACGTGCCATCTCCCACTCACTGCACCTAGGGGCTATTTCTGTCCTCCTCAAGGGTTTCACTGATGTGCTCATTAAGGATTTTAGATAGCCTTGCACCACCCCCCTGAACAAGCCCTGGTGTTTTCCTTGCCTGTGTGGGCTGAGAAACAACAGATAAATTTGGAGAACTGAGACCAATTCAAAACTTTAAAGGCTGCTACTAAAGGTAAAGGCCAAGTGCCCCAAATTAGTACGAAAATCCTCCAAGAGCAACCACCTACGTATTTTATATTATTTTAACACATATTTGTAGTTCTGAATGGTTACAGTTAATATTTTACAGTTAATAATAGTTGCAGTTAATATTTTACAGTTAAAATGTGTTTTTGGCTATGAAGTCTCTTCAGAACAAAAAAAAAAACAAAACTGAAGACCCTATTATCCAGAACCAAAAAGAGTGATAACTCAGTTCTTAATTTTGCCATATTGAGCTGTATTATAGTTAAAACCAAAACAACTCAAAGCAAATAACCAGAAAACCAAAAAATCCCCAAAGCCAAACCACCCTTCCAAAGTGGAACTTTATTTTCATTCATCAGAGTATAAAATATATCTTTTATAAAACCTGTTCCTGAGGGAAAGATCAGTTGTTTCCTGACTATTGCCCAGAATGAGTCTGAATACAGCCACTGGTGTAAAGCAGTGTGTGCCCCATGTATCCATTCACAACCTGCTCAGCTAAACATAAAAGTTTGTAATCCAATGTTGTGCAGCTTGTCACTAAAAATCTTATAATTACATCCCTGTTTGGATGACTACTGAGTTATTAATGCTCAGCAATAAAGATGAAAGTAGACAATTTATTACTATTTGGCACTGAACGTCAATCAATTCAACTAAAAAGAACCTATTTAAAAAATAATAAAAAATGAATAATATCTAAGCTTAGCAAACTTCCTGCTTATCCAAAAAGTCTATCTGATTATATTGAGTTAGTCTGCAAGGTGGATTTAAAACAATGTATTTGAACTTCACCGGCATTACGGGATCCCACTGCAGACCAATAATTGTGAGACCAAATTGAGCTAACAGAGAATGGCCCAAAGTCTCTTTTCAATCCTGTGTGGATTAGGGGAGGCAGTATTGCAGGGAACACGCTGCAGCAGGGGAAGCAGGGGCTCCTGGAGGCTGCAGACACCAGCAGGACACAGAGCTGGGCCAGCCCAGAGGCATTCTGCACTTCACTAAAAGCACTCTGTGCAGGAGCTGCTTGTGCAGGAAGGAATTAGAAAGATGAGTCACCATCGGTTGGCATGAAGGCTCTGGGATGTGACACCTCCCGTCACAAAGTGGGGACCAGTTCTACTTGTCCCAAGTATCAGCTAAACCTTCTTTTCTCTTGTAGCTCAGTGAGTATTTATAAAACTGTTCTTCCCGATAAGGATCTTGTGAAATTGTGAGTTAAGCATACTTAAAAAAAAAAAAAAAAGCCAGGGAAAAAACTTGCCATTTCCATTAAATATTAACCTTCTGAAAGAGCAAGTAAGGACTAAAACATCTCTTATCTTAATTAGTTTAGTAGAAATGAATTTAATTTATATTGTAAGGTTGCATTTTCTATTACAGATACAGGGCAAGGAAGGGCAAACTTTTTAGAACTATCCATTTATATAAAAGAGTATTATTGTTTAAAGGATAAATCCAATAATTTTTGGTCTTATCTTTAAGCATGGACTTCGGTGGTGCTCCTATGTCCATCTTTTGCCAAAAACATTAAGGACTGAGGGATTAAATTCACAGTAAAATGCAAACAAACACAAAACAGCTTTTCAAACATTGGTATATTGACTTGAGTACTCTAATAGTGGCTAGAGCTTTGTCTTCATCTAATTTGACCTTCAGTTTAGTTTGACCTCTCAGACAAGAAAGTCTAGACATTGAACTTGATTGAACTCAACATTTTCCCTTTTCTAGGTTGTTCTAAATAATTTTAAGTACAATCAGTAATACAGCTAACACCATGACTTACTCTAACAGTAAAGCTGTTCACAGGAAAATTACTTTGACTGCAGAAACAAAAATGTCAGTATTTGACAGGAAAATGCCAAAACCATGTCCATATATGAAAAGTTGATGTGTATATGTAAAAGAAATAAAACTGTTCTTTAAAAAGGCAAAGAAATGCAACTATTAGCCCCTCAAATCAATAATCTCTGGTAATCTCTGTGACCTAACACGAGAAAGCACCTCCTCAATTGTTCCCTGCAGCTTTGACTTTTAGTGTGAAATCATACAAGTGAAAATACAGTTCAGTTTAATTACAGGAAAACATTACTAGTGATGCTCACGTGTTAATTTTCCCCATGCTACACAAGCAGTTAAAATCTAATGACACAGAAAGACCATTACTTTAATTATCCCTATAAAAAATAAGCATGTACAGGACTAAAATGTTATTGTTTCCTATGAGCACTGTCTTAATAGAAATGTTTTTTTTTTAAAGCAGAATAAAAATTCAAACACTATCTGGTCCAAAACTTTTTCTTTAAAAACCATGTTGTAATCGTGTTAATAATTGGATTAAAAATTACTTCTTTGAGTTCTTGGGCATTTCCAGGACACTAAGAAACCATAGCTAGAAAGTTTTCCTCTTAAAATGAATTAAAGCTCAGACCTCACAGTTGGCTTTTTGAATACCACACAATCTGTATGGGTGTAATGTAAGACTAGTTTTTATTTATTACTCAACAACTAGGAATCTCAGCATATGGGCCAAGCCAAATTAATCATCAGTCTGGTCACTGATTTGCTAAGGCACAGGAAAATGATGCTCAAATACATTGTTTGTATATATTTTAAATCTTGACAAAGCAAGAAATATTTCTTATCATTAGGTTGACATCCCCTTGTAAAAACTGACTTTACCTAGCACTTATATAAGTAAGCCCCTTAGAACAGATCTGTTGTTATTCTGGTTCTGCACCAGCTGAATGACAAATACAAATGTCTTTAAGAACCATCTTTCTCAATTCCTCTGAAGTTTGAAGAAAAACTTCTGAGTCTGTATAATCACTGTACACTATTACACTTACCTCAAGTAACCATACTAACAGGTGATGCTACTCTTTCATTAACTCCGCCCTTAACAGAGACTGTGGTTTAATTACAAGAGATTTTAAGCAGCATTCCATAAAGTGCCCTGTGAGGATGTCGGATGGCTACAGAGACTTATTGACAGCTTGCATTCTGTGTTGTTGCAGCAAAGCTTTATATTCTTAAATTGCTAGAATGTTGCTACTTCTACACTTCTCTAGGACACATGCATTGTAAATGTCTTTGATCTTACATAACCTTCTAACTACACAACTAAACCTTATAAAAAAAGTCTCCTTTAATATTCTGTTCCTGCATTTTAATTCTGTTATACCTATTTCCTCCACATAATACAAGATCCTGCAAATTTAAACAAGTACAAGCCAAATATTATATACATATATTTAAATATTTATGCACACACATATACACACATACAGACAGTAGTTGTCATTATATTCTGAGCGTTTTAGAAGGACAGAACACTTAAGCATGAAGTAAAAAAAAAAGTCATAAAAGCACATATTAAGACATCAGTACTATTAAATCTCCCGAAATTGCTACAAATAGATGTTTACACAAGAATACTAACAAGAAGTATTGAAAAAGGAGCCTGGCTCAAAGATAGAGAGTTAAGAGCTCAATTCGCACCTTATTTAAATTTCAGTCTGGGTGTATGCAGGAGACAAACCAGTCTCTTGTCAAAGTGCCACTCCACGGCAGGTGTAGCAGGGACGCGCTCCGGTGTCAGCACACGCTGGTACATTGTCTGAGCGCTGGATGCGATACATGCCAGCAATCCCTGCCTCCACAGCCAGGAATTTATTATCCACAGCAATTCCCAAATAGCTCAATCGCAGGGCTATGCGTGAAACGCCAAAGCGCTTCGGTGTTTATTACCTTCGCAAACAAAAAAATATCACCGTCCGTCAGTGCTTCCCGCAAATCTGCGGCAATGATGCAAAGCAGCTTTTTTTTTTTTTTTTTTTTTTAATTCTCTTTCGGAATACAAATGCCTGCCTTCTCCTATTGCTGCCTGTTCCTAAGCGAGACGCGCTGTGGACAATAGTTTCTGAATCAGCGATACCTTCCCACATTGTTGGCAAACACTGAAGAAATACATAATAACATTGTACTACAATCTCGGGAGAAAAGGCGAAAAGAAAGTAAACAAATTAAAAACCAGCAGCGTAGAAAATACAAAGACAACATTAAAACACGGTGAGAACATAGGAAATACCAGCGGTTAAGGATGAGGATTAATGAGCAGAAAGGCGGCAGCGGCAGTTATTGCGGAGGCACCGAGAATCCTCCTTCCCTGGAACTCACGCAACTAATGACCTCTCCAAGTGCTGAATTCCGCGGTCGGCAAAGCCCGCTCAGCGCGGGCTGTGGCACACGCACAGACACACGGACACACGGACACACGGACACACGGACACAGAGACACGGACACACGCACACATCCCAACTTGTCAACTCCACGGACGCAATCACAGCGGGGGATGCCGGGGCCACGGAGCCCCGAGCGCTGCGGCTCTGCCGAGCGCGGCGG
>QUSF01000017.1:12732576-12759477 GCA_003676055.1 Chloebia gouldiae | reverse complement strand
GGGGGGGCGCGCGCGCCGCAGCCAATCGCCGCGCTCGGCGCGCGGGCGCGCGCTGCCGGGAGCGCGCGGCGGCGGCGGGAGCGGGAGCGGGGACGGGAGCGGGGACGGGAGCGGGGATGGGAGCGGGGACGGGAGCGGCAGCACCGCCGCCGCCGCCGCCAGCGCGTCCTTGCTCCCTTGACCGTCCCTGCGCACAGCGGGCGGCTGCCCCGGCCGGGCGCTGCCGCAGAGGCGCGGGAGGCGGGCACGCCCCGGGTCTCCGGCGTCGGGATGCTCGTCCCGCCGCCCCGGCGAGGCGGTACGGGTCGGGAGGGGATGCCAGCCGGGAGGGGATGCCAGCCAGGAGGGGATGCCGATCACGACGGGATGCCGGCCGGGAGCGGAGGGTCCCCTCCCGCGGCCGCCGCTGCGCAGCCCGAGCAGGGCGCGGAGGCGACAGCAAAATCTGGGCAAGAGGAGGAAAAAAAAAAAAAAAAAAAAAAAAAGAACCGTTAAAAAATCGCTTCCATTCTCTTGCCACGAGTTAGAACCGTTCCAACAACTGTTGTCACTTCTGCAGAACAGAATTTCTCTAGCCTCATAACATTACATCAAAATTGTGCGAAGAATACTTATCTTTTCTCTGAAACCATTAAATGTTGTCTATTATTCAACCTTTAATTTCTCCCTGCACATTGCTACACATCTGTCAGACCACCAAAAACAGAAGTATTAAAGCAAAGTAGATCAGGAAACAATAGAGTGACAAAGTGCAAAGCACTAGCTGATGGTAACCTGTAAAACTTTGTACATATTTTTGGCAAGGCCAGGAGGAAAGTAGCAACCGAAATTAGCCAGGAATCAGAAACAGGAGTGAAAAGGAGCCTTGGACGTGGGCAATGCACAGCAGCAGGGCTAACGGTGCCACAGATCGACTTCATGACTATATTCCATACCATAGAAAATCCCTGTAGAGAAATGCAGTAAACTGGAGCACATTGGATTCTCTGTAGCTGGGGAAAGTCCACTGTAAGTTTCTGATTAGAGAGAAACTGCAGCAGAGTTAATTTTCCAACTGCAACTATAGTTCTGTAACTGTCAACAAAGAGCAAGAGTTTTAAGGGGCAATCCAGAAACCAGCAGGGAAGCATCTCTCAGCTTTTCAAGGTTAATTGAGAAAAGGGGAGAGTTGAGCACACTGGTAGAGCTTGGCAAATTACATGCAACGCTGTGGCTTGAGGACTCCATCTATTCACAGGAGTGAAGAAGATCCACAGAACTACAACTTCTCCCTGGCCTCATCCTTTTCCATGGCATTTCACAGATTTCAAGATGTGTCCTTGTCTCTAAAGCTGTGGTGAAGATTTTAATGTATGTTTGGTGATGTGTTGATTCTGCAGAAAAACTTGTGTACAGATATACTGTGCTAGTCATTTTACTGGAAAAAACATTTCTGCTTGAAAATAAACTAGATTGCAAAAATGAATGCTAGAGAAGTCATAAAAAGCCTGTTGTAATGAGTTGTCCCTATCAGGAAAGAAAGACAGAATTACACTGAGCTTGGAAGCAAATCTTGTCAAACTACATTATGATGGATGCAAGTGTCAGTGAAAAAGGTAATGGAAAGTCTGTAATAGTAGTCCATAAAACATTTGATTTGATGCTTATGATGATTAGGCAAATTAACAAAATTCAGAATTCATTCAGCTCATGCGATGTGTAGATATTTGGAAATCTTCACCTCATTGGAGTGGCATACAGAATATTACAAAGCTACCTAGACCAGTGATTTGAGAGAGAACAAGCAAATGGCTTATTAAATGCCATGCAGCAAGGGTTTGTTGCTGGTCAGTTATGATGGATATGGGTTAATGGCACAGACCAGTCCAGTTGCCTTGGTAAGGTGGCCTCATTTGTTCAACAGAGCTGGGGAAGTCAAGGTCAGGCATGTAGTGTAGGTGTCATTTCAGGCTGGGGATTGTTTTCTGGAAGGCAGTTTACTATAAGCAGCATTAGTTTGTCCTGGTGAATAACTGGGTACATGCTCCCACTGTTCCGGGTTAGTGAAGATGACAGCTGGGAATGGATGGGTGGCAAAGTATCAAAACAAAACTAACCAAAGTTACAAGTCGAGGCAGTATCAGTGAGACCAATGTGGGAATACTGGCTTTGAGTCCACATTCAGGATTGATGTTAACTATATAATCCAGAATATCTGAGAGGCAATTAATGTAGGTTTTAGAAGGATAACTATGCTTTATCCCTAAAGTGAGTGTCCTAATAGAAGACAGGGAACCATGCTCTCTCTTCTTCTTGTTCTCTGTTTAAATTGATCTTGGATTCCTTTAGATGTGGTGGTACAGCTTCAATGGAAGACAGGCTTATTCCTATCCCTTTTATCTGCAGGTAAGGCTATTCTTCTGGGAGTGAATGTGAATATGCATAAGGCTGCAGAGAATAACCCAAACACCTAATTTATTGGGTTAGGTCTCTAACTATTGGATTAGTCAGTAAATGGTCACCATAGGCTACTCCTCCTTTAGCAGATTTTAAATACATTAGCTCTGTTTAGTTCTTTGGAGGAAAGAATGTGCACACCTACCTCCAAGAACAAGTTCCAGGCAGCAAATCTGAAGTGAATATATGTGTATTTCTTCAGCTTTTATTAAGATGCTTGAGGAATGAGACTGCAGCCGTGCCACTGCCCCATTGCTGTTGCTGCATCAGCCGGTGCTCCACGGCTGAGCTGAAAAGGCACAGCCCAGAGCCTGCACATGTTACCAGCTCCAGTCCTCAATGCCTTCAGGGGCTCTCTCAGAATCTCCTTGTCATTTACAGAGCCTGCTGACAGGAGAGCATCTTGTCCACTTTCAGAAGGGTCATGGTTCTCTCTTTTCACGCTTCTTTGAAAAATTGACCTTCAGTGTGATTTGAAAGGAAAGAAGAAAAGAGGCAACAAGAAAGATTAGCAGTTTACTGGTGGTAACTGCTGGATGCTTGTCCCTTACCTTTTAAGCACATGTTTGAATTTTCTAACCTGGAACTGCTGATTTTTCAGTGTGTCCCTATACATCATTATTCCTATATTAGTGTGTAGGTGCTCCACCACACACACTGCTATAGCTTGATCAAAACAAGCATGATAAAAGGATTTTTGGAAGTTGATGCTGTATAAATACATTGTACAATGAAGGTGAAGTTTTCAGAGTGCAGCTTCTTAGTAATAGGAACATTTTACCTATAGAATGTGCATTCTAGTCTTGCTTAGATTCAAAATAGGATCTTTCTGGAAGTTATATTGCACCTCAAATGTAAGTTACAGGATTGATGGAGTGGTTACCTGGAGGAAGTTCACTAGCTGGCATCACACAAGAGGTCACTCCAGCTGATAACCATAATTTTTTCAAACCTTTAAGCTGGAAATTGTGAAATGCAATGATCCATTGTAAAAACATAGAACTCTTCAGAATAAAGAGAGAGCTTATCTTTCTGAACAATGCCTCTCAAACATTTTAATGTGTTGTAAAGAGGATTATTTTAATTAATTGGTACAATTTCCTACCTTTATTATATATACTGCGATATCATTAGTCAGTCATGCAACTGCACCTGATATAAATGTCCAATTTTCACTCTTAATCCTATGTCTGTAATTGCATAGTAAGAAATAATGGAAAAAGTAATACTAATAAAAAAATACACATATGAGCATCTCTGTTCCAATGAAGTAGCCACACCATGGTATGGGAGAAATAGCTGTATATCATGGAGTGAGTACCTAGCAAAGAAGGAGTGGCATGATACAGAATTTTAACACACTGGAATTACCTTCTTTGGTAATTCAGTAAGTGTGGTGTGTGTTTGACATTGCAATAAGGCAGTTTGTGTCACCTCCTAAATATTGCCAGAAGCTGCATGTAATTCATCAAACAAAAAGAAAAGGTGTTGAAATTGTACTAGAATTTTCAGGTAGTTTCCAGTCTCTTTAGCCTTTTCTTTCCCCTTCTCTTTTATAGGCAGCCTTGTTCTTATCATTGTAAGAATGATAGCCTGTCTTTGAAATGGCTCAAATGGAAGCACTGAGCAGGTAGAAAGCCACTTGCTATGTGCTTGAACAACTCTCAACAATGCATAGCCATCAACAAAGTCGCAGTTTTGGAGGAAGAAGGGGGGGGGGAAAGATGGAAAGTCGTTCCACATGCTCAGTGAAAAGTTAAGAAAATGTGAAGACTTTTATAGGCATGGAGCACTGTTGTACTTTGAGGAACTGCTGTCTGTGAATGAGCACATTCAGTATGCACAGCCATCCCTAGTGGATGCAAAACTCACCAGAACACCACCTGTGTGCTGCGGTGTGTGTTCTGTACACAACAAACTCTGAAGTGACACACCTGACCTCTTTTTTCCCTATAGCTGACCACAAATAATTGAAAGGAATTTGGAAGAATACGGCTGTCAACAAAGTGTAAAGTGGATTAGTACCAGCTGGAAGTAAATGATGAATCTTTGTTCATATGGCTGACCAAGAGGAGAATTCACTGGTCATGGAGAGGAATTTTTGTGTTTAAGTTGTTCAGCTCTCAGGAAAAAAAAACACATTGTGGGTGTTTAAATGAGGTGTCACTGGTAAAGAGTTGGTAGGATGCCCTGCTTCCAGAGTAGTTACTGTGCTAAGAATGCTTATATGACAATCCTAAACCATTTGTTAAACTAAATACATAAACATCAGGGCCATTCTTACTCTGTGAATCAGGACCCATGTCTCACCTTCTTCTTGCCCACCCAGTTACTGGAGTCATACTGGTTTCCAATGACTTTTTAGATGCCCGTTCCCAAGTACAGCAATCTGAGCATTGTCATTGCTGTGGTAACATTAATAGAAGATACAGTTGTTAACTATTCCTCAGTTTGGTTTTGCAAGCTCCTGTCTGAGTGTAATTGCAATGTTAATTCTCTCAGCCATTTTAATGACTCTGACACCACAGAGGATGAACAGTTTCACTTGTATTCCTGCTGCAATTACTGAGAGGTTGTAGCCATTACATTAAGAAAAACTATTTCCTTTATGCACTTGTCTGTATATGGTTTTTTGAGAGTAGGAGAAAATACCATGTATTTACCAGTATGATAAAAACCATGGAGGTCAGGGGGTGTTCTGGAAGATAACAATGAGTTCACTGACAAAGCGAGCTAAGGATAAATTCAACATTTATTTCGTATGTCAGGAGTGGTTTTAGCTGAGCTCTGCATGAAGTGGGTGTCGGTGTGGAGGAGGTACCCCACAGACACACACACACACTCTGCATGGGATGGAATGAGGCTGATTTTAGGTAAATGGAACCACACACAGATAGTTCCAGTGCCTAGTCTAAGTGAAAGGTCAATTAAATTGGTTTAACCACAAGAAGTGGTAGAATAAAATATCTGGAACACTATACAGAGAAAGGAAAAAAGGCAAATAGAAAGGTGTAAAGGATGAAATAGCTATTTTGCATAAGACTGAAATTACTTCAGTCAGTCCAAGATTTGAAGCCAGTCTCAAAAGCAGTGTTAAGTTTGCAGTCTGCTTCAGCAGTGAGCCTGTGAACTGGAAGGTGCATGTAAAAAGGCAAGGAATAATTGGGGACACAATGATGAGGAAAAAAACCCCAAACAACAAACAAACAAAAAAACAAAAACCCAAAAATAACGAAGAAAAAAAAACAAAACACCCAAAAAACAAGGCAAAACTAGAAATGTCCAATACATAAACAGGGTGTGCAGTTTGTGAGTTTGCCTTCTGAGTTATACACGTCTTCCCCTATATGAACTACCAATGCAAACTTCACCAACAGAATTTGTTCCTTTTAAAAAAGACCCCTCTGTAGATTGAGGGAGGAATTAGAGGGTGGGGAAAGTGGAATTGGTTGTCTAAAAATACTTTCACAGATCAGTGAATATTTTAGCTTTTATAGGCTCACTTACCATTATGAAATATAATAGAACAACATTTTTTTTCATTTTCTTAGTGCACAAGAACTATCAAGAGAATGAAAAGTACTAGATAATAATAAACTGGCATAAATTTTCAGAATTGGGATAACATTTTTTTCCAACAGGTAGCATGAATTCTTTGGTATTGCACAGCATTTTTAATAAAATAATTAAATATTAGAGATGGGTCTTTAAGGAAGCTGTTAGTTAATTTTACTTTTCCTCCATTCAACCTTAATTTTGCCCCATCTTTCATTGCTAACTTTTATGTTCTGTGTCTTCTTATGCCCTCTTTTCTTTTAATGCAAAGTATTTCCTTGAAAAGGACTTCCATACAAGCACACAAAAGTATTCAGCTGCTTAATTTATCTTCTGACAAAATCCAACAACTCCATTCAGGATCAGAGCCCTTTTCTTGCTACTGACTAAAGAGGATGACACAGTCCTCTCTCTGTGAAGGTCGTGGTTTAAGTGCCTGATTTCCTGAATACTGTATGAAAGAAGGATGATGAACTTAGCTGTTATCAGCTACTTTGTGTGACGAAAGGTGCAAGATAAAGAGAACTTTTCATGCCTGATCTCCTTTCATTATCTGTTGTGTTAAACTGCACTGAGCAGTCCCCAAGAAGCCCAATATTTAATGCATTGGCTATAGCAGCACTGGGCAATAGATTTATAAAGTGATATGGTAGACACAGTTTACTTGCTGTAAATATGTATAATGCAAAGAAACCCGTCCATTTATCACTTCTACCAGTATGAACTCCTGCAGTGCATAAAGAAATTAAGGCAGCCATAGAAGAAGGGGAAGTTTCGAGCAGGAAATATGTTTTCAGGGATGTATAATCTACAATGTCTGTTTTAAGGTTACAAAAATACCAATAATCACTAACGAAATTATTAAATGGTGAAACATGATTTTTTTTTTAACTGTAGATAAATAGGAAAGAATAAACCAAAACTGAATTTAAGTGTTTATTTTGTCTGGATGTTTTATAAAGTTGAAATTTAAAATGCTGAAAAAGGAAGAGAATGCAAGTAATCCAAGGAATAAAGAGAATATTCTTGTTGAGAATACTCAACACGATTGGTTTAATGTGTGTTTTCTTTTCTGTTTTCTTATTTTAATACATATATCTCATTTTTTAAAATATCATGTTTGCCATATAAAATCTGCCAACTTAGTGATCTACATTTCCTTCTAGGTTTAATGTCACTTCACTGTAATTTTTCTGTATTTTCAAACAGTTTAGTTTTCTGTGCTCATTAAAGCAATCATTTCTTTGCCTCCAAAAGAATTTGTAAATGCTGGTTGTTAGCACACTCCAACACCAGTACTTGTTATTTTATTCTTCCCATTCTCTTCCAAAGGCATGTAGATATACTTCAGTTATTTAAAATACTTGTCTCAGTGCTTTCACATTTTTTAGTGTAAAATGTGAAAAAGGCAGAAGTTTCACACTGATACAGATTTGCAGAACTGACATTTGTGAAACTGTATTTATATGTTCTCTGCATTCTCCTGTCCTATTAGTCTTAAAAAGGTGCAGGGGATCCTTTGTACTATTCCTGTCATAAGGTATTCCAAGTCTAATTTCTGATTTCAGGAAAAAAAGAAGGTGTAAACTAAGACTGTCAGATCCTCAATAAGAGCATATACATGGGATAAAAAGGTACATCAAAAAGAGAACTTAAAATTCTCTGTCTCCTGAGGAACCTGAAATTTATTTTACTACTACCAATATTACCTTTTTCCTAATTGTCACTGTTGAAATAGTAAACTGATATAGAAACTCTGAAATGTAATATATTCAGTATAAAAACCTGTACAAAAAATTAAATATAGAAAATCAAATGCAGTCTTTACATTGTTAATAAGATTCTGGAACTAGAATTCACTCATCATTGAGTTCATCATACACAATTTATCCTGAGAATGCTGCAATCTCTCAATTCTGATGACCTGCTTCACTTAGAGAAAAACTGACTTTTCCAATGTTCCAAATAAATATGACTCTAAATATAATTAAGAATATGTGGCAGCTATGTAAGAAGGCACAATCCATACTAATTCATTCATGTTCAAATTCAAACTCCAACACGTCTAACAATGGCCCACAGAAATCTTGGTGTCTGTCCCTTACTTGATTGTTACTCCTGGCATAATTAAGCTTGCCTCTGGCAATTAATCACCTTGAATGCCAACAAATACTGTATTTATCTTCATTAGCTTCCAGCATGTGAGCCTTTCCTTTGTGCCACAGAGCAGGAGCTCCAAACACTGCTTGGCTGCTGGAGGGATGTGGGTTCCCTGGAAGGGACAGGGATTTCATGGAAGGGACAAGGATTCCCTGGAAGGGACAAGGATTCCCTGGAAGGGATGAGGATTCCCTGGAAGGAACACAGATTTCATGGAAGGGACAAGGACTCCTTGGAAGGGACAAGGATGCCATGGAGGGGTCGTGAATTCCCTGGAAGGGACACAGATTCCATGGAAGGGACACGGATTCCCTGAAAGAGAAAAGGATTCCCTGGAAGGAACAAGGATTCCCTGGAAGGGACATGGAGTCCATGGAAGGGATGTGGATTCCATGGAAGGGAAGGAGATTCCATGGAAGGGACAAGGATTCCATGGAAGGGACAAGGATTCCCTGGATGGGACATGGATTCCATGGAAGGGACAAGGATTCCCTGGATGGGACATGGATTCCATGGAAGGGACATGGATTCCCTGGATGGGACATGGAGTCCATGGAAGGGAAGGAGATTCCATGGAAGGGACAAGGATTCCATGGAAGGGACAAGGATTCCCTGGATGGGACATGGATTCCATGGAAGGGAAGCAGCTTCAGCCATCCCGGGGGCTGCCCCTCTGGGAGGGGGCCAAAGGCAGCCCCAGCTCCGAGGGGCACTCTGTGCATTAAGTGTGACTCCACAGCCATAGGAAACCCAAGTCTGTTTAAGACTATGATTTTGCATTTTCAGCTTCCTCATATATTTTAATGAAAGACAAACAGAATTATGGACAGTGGAAATTATTTTTCTCAAGTGAGAAAGAAAGGAGAGGATGCCAGGCTAATTTATTTACTTTTGTTTGCATCTCTTTTTCCATGATTATCTTGACAAATGAGTTTACTAGCAGGAATGTTTGGTAAAATAATGAAGCAAATATTGTTAAATATTGTGATTATTCATGGCAGAACCTATAACTCATGTTTCTCCAATTGGAAAAGAGAAATGTGTTGCACAACCTACATACCCATTCAAAAAGAGCTTGAATATTCAAAAAGCTCTGCTTATGAATGAATTACATAAAAAATTATGCATAGATATTATTCAGCAAACAGTTTGAACATATACATCAGAAAAACTAGTTTGTTTGGAAAACTTACAAACACATAATGGAGCAAAGAAATTATTCATTATGAATTATTTGCACAGCATCTGTCTTACTTTCTCATGTTAATTGCCTCTGCTAAACCACATTTTCACCCCCTCAGTATGTAAATGTAAATGATTTTGCATATTCTCTGAATATCCAGTAAATGCAAGTTTCATTACCTTACCGCTTACAATTTTTTCTCTCTAATTGTACTGGCATTTATATAATTTTAAAATTTGACCTATCAGCTTCCTGTAGATTGCAACCTTTTCCTCTGGATTCTGATTATTGCCTAAAAAGAAAAAAACACATATTAAAAAAAATTAAACCCATGCCCATTGACTGCATTTGTGAAAGATCTCATAAGGTATGTTTTAATTCCTACTGTATTTTTAGAAGTAAGGGCTTGTTTTTAATCACAAGACTTTAAATGTAATTATTATAAATCTAGGACATGACCCACAATTGATTGGAATTAACAGAGAGAAATTTACTGACTTCTCAGAACCTACCGTAGTCCTACAGGAACTGGGTGATTTATCACCATATCCTTTTGTGCTTCCTAGGAGGTACCACTCTTGTGCAGAATTATTTGTTCTACAAATACAAGCTGATACATCAGGCAGTCTGAATTCTTGTAAAAATATCTTTATTCTGCCCTGAATTTTGTGAAATTTTGATTCTTAGACCACTGACTCGTGTTGTCACTCTAAGAAACACCGTGAGAGGAAAATGTGCACATGGTATCCTGTCTTTTCTTTGCCATCACTTCATACCACCAGCAGAAATAAGTGTCTTGTCCAAAGCTGTCTGATCTTAGAAAATAAATTCAAGTTTAACCCTTCAGGGCTGTTAACATAAATGACCCCCTGGCAAAATCTTTCCCCCTAAGTCACTGAGAATGGGCCAGCCAAGAGAAGCCTCAGGATTGACTCTCCTTTATCAGCACACACTTTGTTAGAGACCTGCAGAAAGCACTCAGAAAGCCTCAGTGCTGTGCTTAGATGACAAGCTTTTTGAGAAGTACAAATACACACTTTTCTAATGGCACAAAACCTTCTGTTTAGTATTCCATCCTCAATGCACCACAAAATGCATAACCCCTGAAATTATTGCTTCTATTTTATACTGAGGTTACAAAACACTGCCTTAACATGGGGAGAACTAAACATCCTTATTCATTTATTTGCTGTGGGCATAAACCTGGCTGAATGCTTACAAGGAAGCGTTTTGCAACAGCCATTAGTCCTGTGCCAAGGCACAGGAAGCAGATGTTACTGCCTGCACATCTCTACTAAAAACTCAAGTTTTCTAGCATCCTAATGGATTCCAACAGGGGAGAAGAAATCAGGATATAGTGTTATGATACAGTATTTTTGCACCAATATGAAATTTCACTAACTCGTGCTCTAAAGGTATTTGTGGGTCATAACAGAATTTCTGCTGCAAGAAGTTCTGAGTGCAGCACAGAGACCTCAGCAGTATTTTCTGCTGCTGATCCATCCACCCTTCTGTGCTGTAATGCAGCAGGCCTGGCTGTCAGATCACATCTGAAATGAGCAGCACCAATACAATTTTGGGCCTCATCTTCAGCAGCTCATTTTTTTGTAATATACCTTTAGGCTACTAAGCACATCTATAGGTTTCTCCTCAGGATAGGATATGTTGTCCTGTATGCTTTAGCAGTTCAGTGAGCTGAGCTGATTCAAATGAGCCTTGAAATGTTAAATACAACTTGTAATATCAAATGCTCTCGTATCAAATAATTTTCTTCCCGTGGATCCTAGGGAGATTAAGGACTCATGCAGTGACTGAAAAGTCCACTACTTACATCAAATATCCCAGCACTGGCTGTATCATTATCTGCTCACTGGAGGAATGGCTGGAAAATACAACTGCAGCACTTCTGACTTTATTTGTAAATCGAGCATATAAGGAGCATCTATCAGGTCCATATGGCAACAAGGGAATGTGAAATGCTGAGTAACTGTGTCAAAGTGAGACCAAAGTCTTTATGTACAATTTGAGGTGATGTTTTCTCTGTAACTGGTGTTGAAATTAATTTTTGGGTAAGAGAGCAAACTAAATGCAGTATGGCTGCACTTCAAATTTTCCTTCCTTCTGCTTATCTCAGACCCCAGAGAAAGAAGTTGTCTCTTCTTTACTGTTTTTCTGGTTTTGCTTTCATATCTTCCACCAGTGTCTGTTTACAGCTTGCTTACCTTCCTTTCCTTCTCAGCTGAATTAACATGAAGTCTGGTTTGTATCAGCCAAAATGCCTTCACTCAAACCACTCCTGTGTGTTCAGAATTGAGGAGTGGGAACTGTCAAGCTGCTTCTTCCTCCCCCCACTTTGCTTTGCAGAGGCAGAAGAGACACTTAAAGAAGGGTGCTCATTTTCCTTGACCTCCTGGGCCTGCTCTGTTTGCCAGTGCAGCCCTCGTGTCCCTGTGCTGAGGCTGAGCTGGGTCTCCTGCCCTAATTCTGGCACATTCTTACTGACACACATTTTTGTGCTATAATTAACTTAATTATCATATCATAAAGCATCAGTATGATTTCGATCTATGCACTTCATGGTAGCCTTATAAAAACCAAATATTTTGAAAGGTAATTAGTAAGTAAGTCAGTGTGAAAACCAGGAGGTTGTGTTTTCCAGGACTGGCATTCTCATTGTAAATGAGTCACACATAGGATCAAATGGCTCTGGAGATGCTGTTTGAAAAACTCTGAGAATGGCAATAGACTATAAGTGGGCAGACCTCAATGTTGCCAACAATTAAGAGAATTATATTAGCATATAGAAAATAACCCTTTCTAAATCACATTTCAGGATCCTATTTCGGGAGAAAATGTGGAGTCTTGATACCTCTGTGGAACAACTGCTAACTGCATAACGACAGTCACAGCATACAGAAATGAGTAGGGAGTACTTTCATGGAAAGCATATTGTCATTTTCCTTGCACTGAAAGTCAAAGGCAATTAAAACATAATTTAATTAGAGAATATCTTATCAGCTGTAAAAAGTAAAATTGATTGATATGCAGGGTAGGGATAACTTGGCTGCTGCTATTTGTAAAGTGATGCTGAGGCTGACAAATTAGTCGCTTGGTTTTTTTATTTGATAATTTCATGTATTTTTATATTTTCTTTCACCACTGAAAGCATTTAATTAGCTAATGTTTGATTGCTCATTGTTTGGAAATGGAAAATGTTACAACTGTATTGTGATTTGAAGAGTTGTTGGCCTTGAGACTAAGCATCTTGCATGACTACATCCTGCTCTCTCATTACTAAAAATATTTATCTGATAATAGGATTTTTCCTATGATTATTTTTGTCTGCGTTACCACCCAATAAGATGTTTTAGTCTCCAGCTTAAACATCACATGAAGCTGGAAACAGGTCAGCATAGCTCCGAGCAGCTCCAAATCAGTGAGCAGCCCCCTCACATGGAAGAATCCATATCAGGTACCCAGGGGCTGAATTTGGCCAGGCAAGGAGGAGCCAGTGAGAAGGGATGAACACTGACAAACCAGCAAACCTATTGCTATCTTTAAAAAGCCACAAAACAAAAGAGATAGAAAATTTATTTATTTATTCTTAAAACATCCCTCTTCCATTCATTAATCCAGGAATTTGTTCTCAATCATTACTTCAGTAAAGAGATGCAGGGTGGTTTGAGTTAATAAATATTAACAAAATATCTAGGTGTTCTTTTCTGTTAATTATATTATTTAGAAGAGGGAGAGTTGATGACATGGCCTTATGGTTTTTCAGCTATTTCTAATATTTCTATTCTGCTAAGAGAATATAAGCAGACTAATATCCATATGGATTCCAAGTTAATGCATTACTTCCTTCAGAATGAGCACTTCTACAAGAAAATCCTAGGATACTTTCAAAGAACTGGTAAATAAATTCATTAAATAAATAATGTAAAGTTATAAATTAAATGAATAATTTAAATTAGATTCAACACTTGACTAAAACCAGATGCCAGTGTTTTAGGGATAGGATTCCTGAACTTTGTAATGCCTCTGTCCATAGAACTTCTACTGCATTTGTAGAGATTAACTGGGTAAAGTAAGAGATTAATCTTTGCTTGACTAAATATCTTTAAGGTGGATTTTTTGTTGTTATTGTCTGTGTGTGGCTTTTGTTTTGTTTTCTTTTTAAAGGTTTCAGGTCAGTTTGGGTTTTTTTCCATACAGAAATCCATTCTTCTTGGGTCTACCAAAATCTTTTTGGAGTTTGGCAGCTGTGGTTTTTCCCTGCCAGGAAAATCTCTGTGAGGCATTTATTCCTGTGAAGCCCAGTTTTCTATGTGGGCTAACTTCTTTCAAAGTGGAGACCCATAACAATTGAATATGATTAATAAGGTAATTTCTGCTTTACTCAAGGAAAGGATATCAGTGCACATGTATACCTTTTTATATTAGAATCCATTTCAGAGGATAGATTTTCATATTAAATAGGTTATGAATAAGAATGGTCTCATTTAAATGCAAGAAAATATACAGAATTCTGTATAAATATGCTAACTGTCTGAGAAGGCAAAATAATTTGAAGAAGTAACTCATTAGGTCTGACTTCACAGTGATACATTTAATTAAAAAAATAACTAAATCAATTAGTTGTTTCTCAGATTGTTGGAGACAAGTGCTCTCAGGTATACCAGGTGTTATATATATGTATGTATAAAAGATTTATAATAGATATCATAATAATGCAATTGCTTCTGTGTGAACAGGTGTTTAGGGGCTGGTTGAAAAAGGTTATTTCATTTGAAAAAATCACACAAAAAGCTGTAAAAAAACAGCACCATGTTAGTAGAGACTCATAAGTACACTGCTAGAGATGTCTATTAACTACACAATCTACTGTCATTGAAAATGTCCCTGCTCAGGGCAGGAGGTTGACTTTAGATGATCTTTAAAGGTCTCTTCCCACCCAAACTGTGTGATGGTTCTCTGATTCTCTGAACTAATACCTGAGATTCATTTAAAAGTTTGTGAACAAAACCACTGAGAAAGGCTTTAGCTGCATCCAAAAGGGATGTTTCATAAAAAGCCATGCAGTTAGTAGGTTAAAACATTAAAGAAATCAGGAATTAGTTATTTCACCAATTAAAAGTAATTAAGCATTAGTTACACAGCCTAATAAAATACCTCGGAGTTTTGCTGCTCATTATAAGCATCTCTGTACTTCACATAGTTTGTACTGTGAATGTATTAAAAATACCTGAAAGCAGTATGTTTGCCAAAAAGGCATGATCACCTTTGAATAAATAGCAAAACAACTTCTCAGAAGTGATGGCAGATATGAGCAGTGTTCAAAAATTGCTAGCTAGCTCCCCTCCAATTAATTTTACAAGATGCTTAAAACTCTCATGCACATCTGTGGAGATAAAAACCTTCCCCAGTCTGTGCAGGAAGGTGCCATTGTCTTCCTTTTTGCTCTTGAAAATATTGTACCACTGTTGAATGAGGGTGTAAAGAATTCAGAAAAAATGCCAGTTTGTGGAATTAATTTTGTGGTTTCACACAACTGGGGCTGGGTTCTGCCACTGCATCCACAAACAGCCTCACCACAGGTGCTCACACCAGCAGGCTCAAGTGTCTGCAGGAACACAAACTGTATTGTGAGAAAGAGAGTGAGACTCCTAATTTAAAAGATCCAGCTGTATTTTTGAGTCTTCATTACCTTTACAGGGAGTAAAGAGCAGCTCTAAGCCAGCCAGCAAGATAAAAGCCTCCTCTCTTCAGTTACAAGGAGATCTATAAGAGGGATATCTACTCTTTCCTTTATTATTTTGTGGGTTTTTTATGGGGAAGATAAGGAATATCTTGAGGAACACATTACAGGAATCATATTTACTGAAATAGCTTAACTTTATATATTGATGATCAAAAATATTTTTGTTTAGCCTAAAATTTCCCATGGGGAAAAAAAAACGATTATGTGATATATGTGATGTAAAGACATTTCTCCTAAATACATATTAAAGAAGAGTTCACTACAGACAAACAATAAATTCTGGGAATGCAATTCTCTAACAGCCTGGAGGAGATGGCTGTTTTAAACAAGAGTGATTTAATGAGCCAATATACATCTGGGAAGCTGAAGAATGCTGGCAATGTCCACCACGGTGGCAGCAACCACACAGTCCAAATCTGTGTTTGCCCAAATCTCCCTTTCCTGTTTTAAAATCCTTCTCAAATCATTTGATGCTAGCAGTAGCCTGTCAGATGTTGTTATGAATTACATAGGATTAAAAAAAAAAAGAAAAAAAGACTGGGAGGAAGGCTCTGCATGGTGACAGAATGTGTTTTGAGTATATAATGTTTCTTTTGAAAATTGAAGAACCATTGGGTTTTTACTAATGTGACCAGTTTCTTAAAAAATAGCTATCTTCCTAAATCTTGGAAAAAAAAACAAACTGTAAATAAGAACCTAGGAGGTAGTAATATATTTTGATGCATATTTCACTCAGAAGAATCCCAAAGCCTGACACAAACACTGCTGCTTGTGCTGGCCTGCTGTAGACTTAAGGATAATTTCACTGCTACTGAAAGGAACTTGGTCCCACGCTCCCAATGGCAGGTTTCTAATAGAGTACAAGAAATCCTCAAAAGTTCTTTTAGGTGATGGCAGACCTGACTAAAATGGTAATGGACTTTTGGCCAAGAAACTCAATAGAAAGGCAAATAGAGGAGAGGTGTGTTAGTCAAACAGAAGTTATTGGGCTCAGAACAGAGTAAATGGATGAAATGAGAGATGTGCTGGGGAGAAGGTCAGGTTACACAGTGTAATGATCCCCTTTGGCCCTCAGCAGGTGATCCTGGGAAACCCTGCTCCTGCTGCCAGTCTGTAATTCCTGTACCTCTACTGATTTATTTGTGAGGCCATACACAGTAATGATACCCGATGTCAGTAGCAATGTGTTTAAGTAGAATTATGACTTGCATGTTTTTAATTTCACGGCAAGATCAAGGCCTAAGGAGGAGAACAGGCATATTAATTTCCTAAAGGGAAAGCATAAAGTGCATTTTTGTTTGCTGTTTCCCACCATTGGTATTACCAGTGCAGCTTCTCTGCAGCAATAAAAGAGCTGGAACAGAAAAGTCCCAGGAGCTGTTACTGTAACATCAAAAATCTGTGTTTTTTTTCAGAGACCTCCAACTGGCATGGTGCTGTGAGCTAACATTCACATCACAGCTCCCACTAAGGAGGGACTGCTGAGGTCACTGGGAATTTGACAAAGAGAAGTCCATTCATGTGTTGATGAATGATGATTTACAGATTATCTCCATGCAAATCAAATTTTTACAAAGAAATCAAGCAGTGTCATAAAGTAAAACCAGAGTTCAAAGCTCACCTATTTCTAATTCTGATTCCTGACTCTGTAAAATGGACATTTATTGTGTACTTCATAAAATGATGCAGTTGGCTTTTTGCTTTCAAGCATCATTAAGAAAAAATGAAAACTAGTAAATTACAGTATAAATATCCTGGTGGAGACCTAACTCTAAAGTATTGCAGCCTCACTGAGCCTATTTTCCACATACATGCAATTTATTTTATATGCAAATTACAAAACTTGTGTTTAAAGAAATCTGCGTCATAAAAATTTGTAATATCAAATATTAATTTTTGATAACACAATGCAACTAAAAATCCATCTGAATATACAGAAGGTAAAATCTTGCATATATATATATATATATATATATCCTTCTGCTGTTACAAATATTTTGGGTGTTGAGTTTTCAGAGATTTCCTTCATTATCCAATTTTCAAAATAAAATTCTGAAAGATACCTGCAGCTGTTCACCAGGATATAACAGTTATTTGTATTACATTCACACTTTTTTTTCGGTAATTAAACACAGTATAATGATATATGGGGGGAGAAAAAAGCCTTCAAATATATACCAGAAATCATATTAGCCCCTTATTAAAATAAAGTCAGGAAAACTAGTTTTACTTTCTGAAACCTTATGGTCTCCTATTACGATGTTCAACTGTATTACTACCATTATTTGAGCCAGAAATATTGCTTTAGCAGGTAATCTGTCCAATAACATTTTAAAAATCCCATAAATGGAATTTTGGTTAAGAGAAAATGTTTGCTATACATATTTTATTGCTACTCTATCAGTGTCTGGTTTGTTATTCCTAAAAAGGTTTTTTGGCTTTGCTTAGTCTTCACCTATTTGCTGTTCATTAGTCAAAGCAAATAACAAATTGGAGTCATGTGATAGTGTCAAAGCTGGATAAGGGTAAGTAAAATTATATAAATGACCACTGGGGCATGAATTGTAAGTAACCATCAAACATAAATACACATGACCGGATGAAGATAGGTCATGTTTATGTCAAAATGCACCAAAAGACTCACACAAATGACTCAGTGAAACCAACAGCTATGAATTTTACAAGTTTACCAATATGTTACCCCAACAAAAAGTACAATTTTAAAAAATAGTTATTTTCTTTTAGCATATTCTAAATAACACCATGTTACAGTAAAAAACAACTCACTTAAATATTCTAACATTTAATAAATGAACTAAACAGTGTTTCCCAATGACTGGTCAATAGCCTGTAATTCTGTTTACTTGGCATTTCCAAAGGATTGCTCAGGTATTTTATTCATATGTTGAAAGTTGCAAGTGGTAACTATTTGACTGGATAAAATCCTACAGATTAAAAATCGCACAGATTAGGCATTTACAGGTTTAGTTTCACAGTTTAATAACTTTCACAATTATAGTAGCAATGAAATTAGGCAAGGTAGGTAAGTTTCTGAAATAGTAGCTTTGGTTAAACCAGCAAACATTTGTTTAAGAAGTTGAGGAGTGTGCCAGAGGCTTTAGAGAAGTCCAGATAAATATCATTTGCAGCACTTCCCTTGTCCACTGATGTATTCACTCTATCAGAAAAGCTCAAACAATTCTTCTGAACTTTATGAAGGGATAATTAATTTTGAATTCTGACATCTTACCATGTATTTCTGCCTCTCAGTAGGTAGGTAAAAGGACAGAAACAGCATGGCAATTCCAGGAGAAAAGCAAGAGGTATCTCAGCCCCAGCAAACCCAGTGCCTGCAGAGCCCCTGTCCTGCTCTCAGGCACAAGGGAGCATTTCAGGGATGCTCACAAGCCCCCAGTCCTGCCCTCTGTAGCTTTCCCTGTGTGCTGTAGGTTTCCAAAGCAACAATCTTGGTCCTGGTTTGGATTCCTGCTTCCCTCCAGCACGTTCAGCTGTGGCTGTAACACTTCATGGCTGGAACATGTGAAAGCACATGAGGATAACCAGAGGGGAGGGCAGAAATGAAAAGCATGTCTGATACCCTGAGGCACCCTTTGCTAAGGGACTGCTGGCACACCATGGGCCTTGGTGGTCTCTGTAGGCTATTTCTTGTTGAAGTCTAGCACCAGGAGGATTTTCATTGCAAGTTTTTCCAGGAATGTTTTCAGAGATAGTAGATACTTCACTGAATTTCATATTAACAAGCTATGATATTAAATAAAGTACTGAAAATCTTAATCAAAATTATGAGTATCAACAAGAAGTAAAGTAGCTGATAGATTAGCTGCTGAACAAAAGTTTTCTATGATTAATTATATTATAGTGCACTAATTTAGTTTCCCCAATCTATAACTTCAAATATCTATACTAATTAGTTGCCAACCTACAATATAATAAATGAGATAATGAAATAAAGATGTTTTAAATATCCATTTCTATTACATGCACAATTCAAAACATGTTAAAAGACAAGATGAATTCTGATTATTTTTTCTTAAGGATATATTAGCATATCATTATGTACATGAATGCCAAATAATCATTTTCCCACAAGAATAATGCTCAATTATTAAATCCACAGGAATTTGAAAATAAAACAAAATACTGCACACTAGATGGAGGCTGGCATGGGTTAAGTTTACAGAGACATCACACCTTTGTCCATCACATTTTCACCTGCTCATGTGATGCACAGTTCTTCTTTGATGGAAAATTCCTTTGGGTCTTCTTGGTGTAAAGTTGTTGGTGCTTGCAGCAAAATTTGCGGAGAAAGTGGTGAACAGAGAATGTTTTCACTCAGTTGTTAAACCAGAGAAATATCCACAGCATTTTTCACAGTTCATGAAAGGGACCATCAATTTCTGTTAGCTTTGTTCAATTTGGGGACAAGTTACACAAGCTTATTTTCTTCTATGAATTTGGTTGGGGGAAAGAAAAGAGTTCTTTTCTGAGTTTGTTTTAGAAAACTGAGCTCTTAGGTTCCAAATTTAGACTGAAGGAATTGTAATATCCCCCATGGAAGCTGAAGAAACTCTTAAGGAGCCTTCGACTGAGCAGTATTATTCATTTTTCTGAAAGCAGCGATGACAGTCAAAGCTCGAGCAGTGTGGCTTGTTTTGTATATCAACCTTGCATGTTTTCCTGTCAGCTTTGTAGCTTGTCATCCACAGCTTTGCCTCCAAATAGCATGAACTTTGAGGACAGCAAGCTGAAATGAAAGACTCACTGCCTCTTGTAGAGAAGCAGCAAGGTCACCAAGGAGTAGCAGAATATCTGTTTATTCCACTTCATGTAGCCTAAATTGTGGAAAAATATTTCATTACTAGTAGAAACATATTACAATTCTGTTAATGGTAGTATAATTTGTTGTTACTATTTGGAGTCAATCTGTGAGTAATCTAGCTCCTATAACAGATGAAATCATAAAAGAAAACACTAAATGCAAAATCTGATATACAAAAGCAAAGACTGATCTGGAACAGCTGCAATAGCTTATTATAAATACTTGTCAGAATTGTTCAGCTCGAGCAGTGTTTGCCAGCTGGAGTGCAGTGGTTCTGAGAGGGAGGTGAGCTATCCCTCCTCTCTACGTGGAGAGACGACACAGCTAAGTGAGCAGAAATGCACAAAACGCCCTGGTATGTCACTGCAGTGCTTTACTGCTGGAACAATTCTAGAGACAGAAACGTTCCCCCTCTCCAGGCAGTGCTGCCAGGCTGGGCACACACGGGGAGTTCAGGCTTCTCTCCCTGCGATCCTTCTAGAAACTTCATCAGCTGGTGGGGCTGTTTTCCCTCCTGCAGGTGTGAGCTGCGGATGCGTGGTCAGCGTAGAACCTGCAGAATTTTCTCCTCATTCTGCCAGGGCTGGGAATTGTACCTGCCCCGAGCAGCTGCATTTGTGACAAGTCACATCCCATTACATCCCATTTACAACTTACCCAGTCAGGTTAGCAAGGAGAACATGAGTTTGCAAGGTGACAAAGATTTGTATCTTGTGTATTGGAAAGGAGATACAAACATCCACCAATGTTCAAAATAAGTGCAAAAGGGATTTTTCATTAATTAAAACTGACATACACTGAGTTCATTAGTCTGAGGCTCTCTCACATGTCAGCATTATGTTAGAATCATTTCAAATATGCTGGAAACACAGCATGAGACTAAGTTCACACAGACTTGCAGTTATACTGGTCAAACATCACTAATCAAACTGTTTTATTTGATCTAAAGCCCATGAGAGTCTGACTATTGCATTCAGTGGGCATGGAGTTCAACCCTTGATGAAACTACTTGATCCTTGTACAATTCCATTACTTATGTTACTTGCTGAATATATTATTTCTTACATAATTCTTTACAAGTAACTACCTTTAAGTAACTTTACAAGTAACTTAAACAAGTTCAAGGTAGAATGCTTAAAAAACTTAGACCACTTATTGTTGTAGTTTTCAACTCTTTCAAATCCTGTTTATTACTTCCTTCTTCCCTAGTATCAGGGGGAAAAAGAGGGTTTTCAGTAACAAAAAACATTTAGGTACAACTGAAAGATTTCTGCATGCTCTTAGCTACAATGCATCACATCTCTTATGTTCATTTCAGAAATGCCATTTTAGCCACTGGGGTTTAATTCCATTAACTGCCTCGGTGTGGCCATATTATACTGGGAGCTATAGGTACCCAACACAAGCATGCATGTCAGCAGAAAGGTGGTGTTTGCTCTTGTCACTACATCTGCCTTTGGTCAGTTTGATCATTGTCACACAGTCACACAGAATCAGAGACTGGCTGAGGTCGGCAGGAACCTCTGGGGATCATCTTGTCCCTGCTCGAGACCACCTCAGAGCTGTTGCCCAGCCCCATGCCCGGACAACTCTTGAATGTCCCCAGGAGTGGCCACCCCCAGGCCCTGCAGGGACCCTGCTCCAGTGCCCAGTGCCCCTCCCAGGGACCCAGAGCCCCCCGTGCTTCACTTGGTGCCCACTGCCATGGGTCTGCCACTGGAGCATCGCTGAAGGAAGCCTGGCTCCATCTTCCTCACAGCCTCCCTTGTGGAGCTCACACACATCCCCAGGCCTTCCTTTTAACAGGCTGGACAGGCTGAACAGTCCCAGCTCTCCTGTGCAGTTGGTTCAGCCCCTTCAGCCCCTTCAGAACCCTTTGCTGCTGTACCTCTCCAGTACCTCCAGATCTCTTTTCTATTGGGGAGCCCAGAACTGGACACAGTGCTCCAGATAGCACAAGGATAACATTTACTCACAATAAGACATAAACTAATACTGTTACTGAATTATGAGAACTTATAGCTAAAAAAAAATTAAGAAATTGGAGTCTAATGTTTGTACATACAGACACAAGGGGAATGAGATTTCAGGTGCATAACTGAGTAAATGAATGCAGAGAACTTTTTGCATGCTAAACAATAGAATAGTAAGCATATCTGTGGTGGAGAGGATGAAACATGGCAAACCATCCATTAATAATTATCTATTTTCCTTGACAAATGCCTAATTATTCAGCAGAATAATTTAATGTTCTGTATTAAGCTAAGAGGCACACAAATTAAAATACCCACATCAATGGGCTCTGCTCAGTATTCCCTGCTCACTCCTACCAAAACATGCACCAACCTCAGCAGAGAGTTTTCCTGAGATCAGCTAGTAATGTTTCATACCCAGCACATGAGCCCTTAAATCTCTAAAGTTGATTTTTCTACCAAACCACGAAACTGTCTTTCTATCCTTTTGTTAAGAATCCTCTCTGTCCATGTACTTTACCTCTTATATATTCCATGATGTAACTCAATTAAAGCTGAAGAATGAAAATATCACAGTTTAGGACAAAGCAGAAAAAAAAATCACTAAGTCTTTAATAAAAGACACCCAAATAAAGCCAATGAGAAGTACATATATTTCAGGTGAAACAGGAGGCTTGAATTGGAAGCCCATAGAAACCCTTGAAAAACAGCTGCTTTTCAAGCAGCCATAAAACCAGAGAAAAACACTTCCAGGCAAAGCAGCAAGCCTGTAAGGGAGAGAGGAGATCTACTGAATGAACAGCAACTGAAAGGAACCACTGTGTAGAAAAGTGGCATTGCAGAATAGTTAAATGACAAGTCTGTAAAGCTTGACCCAAAATATATATATATATATATATATATATATATATATATATATATATAAATACCTCAAAAGCTAATGGTCCATGATGCTTGATGCCAACAGGATGAAATCAAGTAAAGGAAAGTGATGAAACAGGATCAATGACAAATTACTGTATGGTCTTAATTTTCGGAAAATAAAGACAAGGAGGATTTAGCCACACTAGAAGATCATGTACTGATTAACAGTAAATTGGTAACTGCAGTAGCTTGGAAGTTAACAGCACTGAATAATAATGAACTTAAAAAGTAAGTAGCTAAACTTCTCACAAGGTATGCTATTTCTTTTTATATCTCCAGGGTAAAATGGAGAGGGTAAAAAATGTTTACTTCTTAAAAAGTAAGACAAGCAAAGTCTGCATCAATAGCAGATAACAAACAAACAGAGCACTTGAAGGACATGTATTCATCAAACACCAGAACAATGCTATGAGAGGATGAAACATTTTTAATTTCCAATTTACTGTATGAAATACAGAAGCATTCAGTTGGAACACGCAGAGATCACATTCCACATTCTCTAACACATTACGTGCCAGTAGAGTTAGCTATGAGTTTGCTCTAAAAAAATATAATGTGTGTTTTAAGTTGCACAATATCTACATTTACTTCCTAATCCTTTTTTTTTCTCAGCTAAGATCAGCTTCTGCTTGATTACTGTAGAAAATGGATCTAAATGACTGTATGATTTTAACCATAACTGAGATTAGTTGGCAATGCCACCCTTAACGTGGGACAAGGAGAAGGGAGGGTTATTAGAAACCACACTTTTATCCAAAGCTTTTTCTGCTTTTTGTGTGTGTCTATAATGAGGTTTTCACGTGTTTATCAAAACAATGCAGCAACAGGACCTTTCATCACTTCCTTTCATTGTGGAATATGATAATACTTCAGACGCTTTGAGTCTCCATCTGGAGCAGTGTGTGCAGTAGTGCTTTCTCCCTAAAGGCTGGATTCAGGGAAGGATTTCCACCTGGCTTGTAAGGATTTCACTAGATAGGAGGGCAGAGGTTACACTTGGGCCAGGTTTGGGTGTGAGCATGTTTAACTTGATCCTCAGTGTCCCCCTGTGCCAAGTCAGCCCCTCTCAGCCAGCCCCTGCCCCAGGGGAGGTGACAGCCCTGGGCAGAGCCAGCCTGGATGCCTGGTCTGGCTCTCAGGAAATCCACCCAGGTGCCTGAGAATGGGGCCATGCCAGGCTCATCCCACTGCCCTCACCACACACATCCCTCTCCTCACACACTGTATTTTTACCCAGGAACCCTTTAACACAAAGCACAGACCCAGTGCAGAGATGTGAGAGCTGAAAGGAAAGGCTTCCTGTGCTACAGCCCATGATACTTCTGGTGCCCTTCCACCTGTGGAAAAGGGCTTGAATCCCTTCTGCATCATGGCAGAACCTCAGCTGGAGTGTGAGAGTGACTTGAGTGAAAAGACCATGAACTCAGGCTCTCCATTTCCTGGGAGAAAGCTCTGGTTTTAGCAGATGAAGGTATTGTTGTAGTCATACTAAATTAAGGGTAGAAGCAAAGCGTGCAGGAAAAGTAATTATCTTTCTAAGGCTAATTGAGGCAGTGACACCAAACCCCCCTGTTTTCAGCTCTGGAGATCTGTTGGAAGGCAGGATGCACATTGGAACTGATACCACTGCCTTCCAGTGGGCTCCAAATTGATATGGGGGGCTGTCAGAGCATCTGCCAAAGGCAGGGCTAGGAAGGGAGACAGATCAGCCCCAAATCATAATTCCATTCCCCCTTCCAAACCATCGTACACCATCATCTCTAATCACCTCCAGGCCAGTGATGAGCATGCATGAAGCCCACTTATGCAGACTGTGTTAATTATTGCTACACATCACACTGCAAGGTTACACGAGATATATGGATTCATGTATGGCAAAGCTCCACAAGGCACAAATATTCATTTGACAATTGCAAGGTTTTGTTTATTTGGTTTTTTTTTTTTTTTTTTTTTACTTTTTAAATGTTGAGGTAAGCATAATTTAAATATAATTTTTTAAGACCATGGCATGCTATCCTAACAAGCCTGGGAAAACACAGCACTGTCCAAGGGACTCTGCAGCCCATCATAAGGGCAACAAGGTACCCTTTCACTTGGCTAAAACCCATCTGCCTGGGAGCTGGGAGGATGAGCCTGCAGAAGGGAGGGCACTGCATGCTCAGCTTTGCCCAGGAGGGTTCCATGTGTGCAGAGCAGCCCTGAGCTCCCAGGCAGCTCAGCACTGTACTGACAGCTGCCTCTGGGGCAGTTTGCTTTCTCACTCAGGTACCAGAGGGGCAGAACCCCCCTTTAGAAAGGAGGAGAGAGGCAGAAGCAACTGACACAACCTGCAAAGTTTTGCACAGCCTGAGCATGGGTTTTCGGGAAAACGTTTTTTGATTTATACTGCTCTACTTCTTACAAGTTCATTACTGAATATAACACTTAGATTCTATTTTTTGATATGAACAATAACTTATTTCTTAGCCAGTCTCTCCTGCAGCCAATAACTATTGTCTCTTTTGTAAACTGCAGCCCCTCTTGTTGCCAGTAATATGTGATTTGGGGAAATGATTTAAATGACAAAATGCTAACTTGCAACAACAAAAGAAATGACACAATATAAACTAAGCTTTAATAACTAAAAAGATCTTTAATTAAAATTGCTTTCTATTCAGGGGCTACAGTTTTCTTTAACCAGCTGCCCTATGAAAGTTATTACCTAAAGTTTTCATTTTCCCAGTACACAGCTGCAGAAAAGATTTTATTCTGGTGAATGAAGGGCTGAACAACAGCAAGGACAAAGCTCACTTAAACTAACAATGGAGCCGTGGCAAAAGTCATAACCTTCTGCTGTCTTAGGGGAAGCACACTTTCTGAATATAATCTCTCTGATTATGCCTAGTATGCAAAATGCTGTTTTATAGCTGCAGCTCAAATAGATTTCAATATTACCACTGAATACTAATCACTGATGCAAAAAACGTACAGCTCCCTCAAGGCATTTCAAAAATCTTGATTATTTAATCAGTGCTCTTGATTTATAAGGCGAGCTGGTTGATGACTACCAAAATGTGACACATTGGACACTATCCAGATGGAATGCCAGTTTTCATTTGAGGTTAAAGAGGTAAAACTCTACAAGAGAGGTTTTCCAGTACCCTGGACCAGAGCTAGAGTTATATCAGATGATAAATAAAACCTGGCAGTTTGGCTTGCACATAATATTAAAACAGAAACGTCACTGAATTGTCAGTTGCAAAATGAAGTAATCAACTTTCTTTCTGATTATTCTCAATTTCCACTATGGACTTTGTATTTATTTTATTTCTTCCATCTTAATGTCCTGTTACATTTTTAAACAGCACCACTTTACCTTTTTACAAATATATAAGTGGTGAGTGCTGCCTTTTCATACGCACCAATTTCCCAACCAGCTGGATGCAAAATTTGAACAGTTCAGTTCCTTTTCTCTATGACCACAAATATAAATATATGAATTTGAAAACATTTTTGTGTCTACATATCTATAGGGAAACATAGGCTTAGTATATATAACAATAATTTAAACTCCTGCCTTAAAGAGCAATAGAATGGCCTACATTTTTAAAGAAACTGATTCATAAGATATATTAATTTCTGAACTTCTGAGTTGCTTGGGCTTTTACAGCCCCATGTCCATCTTTAATTGGCACCAATGATTTTCTGTTATAGAGGGGTTCCATATGAAATTTCCAATGTTTTTTTCTATTAAGATTTCAAGGAGCAGAATGACTTCAGATTGAGACAGCCAAGAACTAAATTCCTCTTTAGAACTTCATTCCAGGCCGGGCCCCTAGGAGCGAGCATCACTTTGGGGACAGGGTTATGTGGATATAGAGGCCAAATGTTTCAAACTCATCTAGAAGGTGTAGCCATTGCTAGAAGCAGTGACCAACACTTATATTCAAAGCAAAGTCACAACCACAGAGAATTATTTTACCCAAATCCATGTTGGCGCTGCAGGTGGGCAGCAGCAGTGGAGCACACAGAGGTGGCAGGGAGCACCCCGAGGTGGCAGGGAGGTACTCAGAGGTGGCAGGGAGCACCC
>QUSF01000017.1:12630743-12732566 GCA_003676055.1 Chloebia gouldiae | reverse complement strand
GCACCCCGAGGTGGCAGGGAGGTACTCAGAGGTGGCAGGGAGCACCCCGAGGTGGCAGGGAGCACCCAGAGGTGGCAGGGAGCACCCAGAGGTGGCAGGGAGGTACCCAGAGGTGGCAGCAGTCCCCATCCCATGCCAACACAACTGCCTGGCAGGGAACCAGCCTGTGCTCTGCCCCAGCCTGTGCTTGGTGTCCTGGCTGGTATTTCAACCTGAGCTATCAGTGATAAAGCCAATAATGAACACAGATAACCACAGCCATGGCACGTGGGCAACCTGCCAACTCGGCAGCACTGGACAGACACTGACCTACAGGGATAACCCCAGGGAAGGCTGACTTGGAGGTTAAAAGCATCCTCACCACCCAGTGCAACCCTCTCAGGCCTTCTAAACCCAAAATGATGAAAATCGTAATCCAAACATGGGAATGTGGTGGAAAGTCTAATGATAAATAAGCATTAAAATTATGAAAAGTCATCATACCAACACACTGAAAAGCTACTAATGCTCATAAAGCATTGTTTTCATTTCTCATTTTAAAACATTTGCTAGAAAATCCATCAGTCTGGATTCCAGCAGCACAGCAAAAGGAGTGACAGGGGCGTGCATGGCTGTCCCCAGCACACCCCCCAGAGCAGACAGACGTGTGTGGCAGCTCTGCCCACGTCAGCAGCCCCCTCTGCCAAACTGCTCCCCCAGCTCTAACAGTGACACTGTCACCTCCACACAGGCCTCACATCCAGGGTTTGGCAAAACTGCAGATTTCTATCCTGTTACAATGCCAAAACATTTTAATAACTGCAAGAGTTCACTTATAAAATCTGTGTAGTTTGGGTTTGTGCCCTTCAAAATTCTTTCTCTGTACGTGTAGATTTTTTTATCATCTGGAGCTTTCTGAAAGAATATCTCACTTGACTGGACTTGTGGGCAAGACAATCATGGGGCAGTTCAAATAGCTGCATTATTCCATTTTCTGTCAGGAATCCAAAAAATCTGCTTGAAACACAGATGGCTATTTCCCTGTCATCATCCACCTCCTCCGCTAATCCCCTCACCATTTCAACCACATTTCTCTGTGTTGGTATCCCTGAGTAGGGAAGTTTTGCACCTTCTATTTTCAGGGAAGAGCTACAAGCTGCTCTGTGAGGGTGTTTTGATGGTGGATGAGACAGTCCTGCTGCAGACAGCTCTGCTGGGTGACTGCCTCAGGCTCGGGGTACTGCAGGCACATTGTCATAAATATATCACAGGTCCTCCCAGGCCTTGTGCCATGTGGACAGCATGACAAAAATAGCTTGAAGGGATTATGTCCCCACATTCCAGTCTTGCATGGCAGCAGCCACGCAGCAGGAAAAACACTGCAGCCAGAACTTGCCTTTGCAGGTTAGTGGTTGCACTGCAGGGGAGACTGCTGGGCAAATATAACCCCAAAAGGGATGGGAATTTCTGTTTACACAAAGCAAATGACACCAGTCACAGAATACCATGGCACAGCTCCTCCAGTCCCATCCTTCCCCCATGTCCCACATAGCCTCACTATGCCAAGGGATCAAAAAGCCATTCATACAGGGCTCTGTTGGTTTAGAACCTAGAAAAGGGCATCAAGAATATTCTGCTACTATCACGCCTTTCCTTTTCTGCTATTTGAATTGGGGCAAAATTTAAGTTCTCCTTTGCTAGATTAGTCAAAGGTAAAGCCAGTTCTGGATGCATCTGGACCAGGAGAGGGAAGTCCCTCTGCAGCACCTCTGGTATAAAGCCACCAGGACAGTGACTGCCACCAACCCCTCTACGTCCTGGTACAGCCACATGCTGTGTAATCAGCTATTTACTCTTAACCCATCTGCTTCCCTCTTCATTCCTATATGTACCTCTCCACCTTCTCAAACTACTTTTTTAAAAAATAAAAGAACCCTAAACATTCTTGGCAAAGCATCTCATAAGAATTACCCACTGGATGGGGCTTGTGGCTAACAGAACACCACAGAAAATAATCTGAATAATTTCATGCACCTGACACCAGCAGAAGGCTATAGATCCATTAGGCCAGGACAGAGAGATGATGTATTTCAAGAAATTTTGGGCTGCTATTTCGAATGTGTGGGTAAGTGTAGTTGAAAGCTGAAAACAAAATTATTCTTAACTGTTGTTAAACCAACAACAATGCAAAAATCTATGTTCAGGGAAGAACTTCTGGGTTTTTTTTTGCTGCACCCCACACTGCTGCACCTAAAACAAGAACTTGGAGTTTTTTTTCCCTAGCTGACAATGCAGCTGTGGGAGGAAAGGTCACACAGACTTTCTGTTCTTCAGAGAAGCTGGGTTTAAATACATGCTCAGCATTTCTGACTCTGGACAAAGAACTTCTTACAGAAGTAAAAAGCAATATCCTAATATTGTCTAACAAAATTCTGCTTCACAAAAATTACCAACAGTAACATCAATATAGATAAAAGTTGTACCTGAAAGCATAGTGCAAACACAAATAAACTCCTGTTTTCAACAGTTATGTTAATTCCAATCTGAGTCCCACATGTGAGGGTATCCTGTTTGAATACAGGTAGCAGGAAAAAAGACTACTTCTTTCCAGAATTTATACATGCACCATATGTCATTTAAATAGAAAGTAGCAATAAATTGACTTTATTATTGGGCAACCTGAAATTTTTTAGGATAACAAAAGGGCAATAATATTTCAATCATTGGGAAATTTGAATGTTTCTGAAAAATATACTGCAATGTATGTATTAAAAATAGGAAGAGGTAATCTATCTCCTTCCAGGCAGATTATTCTGATTTTCAAGGACAGAGAACTGAGACTTTATTCCTTCAGTTTACACACGCACCTTTGTCAGAAATAATAATGCACTTCAAAGGCAAGAAGTTTCATAGTACTTAATTATGTGGCCTCTAACATGTCATGCTCATTGAATTCATATGATCTTATGTATTTGGGCATCAGAAGCCCTTTATATTTTCCTAATTAGAAACATAGATTCAATGCAACTTGCCAAGAAAATAAATTAAATCCATATACATCACCTGTGAGCAATAGCCCTGATTGAACAGGGCTGTTTAAATCTCTGTGGTTGGCAGTGTTCATCAGTGAATTTGTTTACAAAGTGGAAAGAATGAGATGCTGTCAAAGAATGAAAAATAAAAGCTAGATTTCTCGGGAAGGAGACATCCGTCTTTTTCTATTTGTAAATGCTGACGAGCAGGGTTTAAGGAGGGCTAATGTCATCCATTCATCTTAATTAAAGAGTTAATTGCTCGTGTATCCTGATTTGGTTAGCTGATCTTAGTACCATGAGAAGCGTTTGCTTCCATGTATTTTATTGACCGCTGTACTGACATCATCAGCACGAGCCAGGATTTATTCCTGCCTCAGCCTAAACTCGTACCTTTAATAGCCTCCTACATGATAAAACTTCCAAGAGCGAAGGAGTTCTTTAGCATGGCACAGAATACCGAGAGGTCTGTTAAATGTCTCAGTTCAGCTGTCATTGAAGTATTACTTCAAAGTCTAGAGTCACGAAGATAAGTAAAAAGTAATTTTAAAGACTAGTTCTGGGCAAATGTATATATGGAAATAAGCATAAACCATCGAAAAATCGCATATCGAATGGAAGTGAGAGACTTATTACTATTCAATTTTTCCCATCTGTAGTCATAGTCAAGTAAGCACTGGCACAAAAACAGACAGGTGAGGTTCACAGCATATTCTAGGGATTAAACACCAAATTGGTTTAGTCCTGTGTTCTACAGCACAGAGAGGGGAAACTCAGGTCTAAAGAAAGACCAGTTAACTAACTAGAAAGTCTCTGAGGTTTTCCTCTACAATGTCTTTAACATTTACTGCAGTTCATGATGTTATTTCTTAAAGATTCTTCACAAATATTAAATTAAATTTTACACAAGAGGAAAATGGACAGGACTAGTGCTTTTTGATTGATCAACTATGTGGAACTTAAAAATTAAATAAGAGAATCCATTACAAAACATAATACATTGTATTCGCTTATCCTGGTAATGAGTCTTCAGAAGTGCTCTATTCATGTTCTGCTGCTTTCAGGGGATCAATTTCTGTTGCTAATAACGCCCATAACTTACACAAAGGGTGGAACCAACTTCTAAGAAGCACCACACACCAAACATAACTCACTGTAACACAGGCACACTTGCTGTGAGCACACACTCAGTTTGGGAACAGTCCCAGGGTAGCTCCTGTGCACTCTACTGAAATATCCAGAAGCATTATGAATACTGTGGTAAGGTGCTACAGCTCATCTAGTTTTATGTACTGCACAGTGAACTTCACTTTGAGGGGTTTTTAATGCAGTTTAGGCTTTTCAGATGACTGGTTCAGAGACCAGTACTGGCTCCTGTGCTTCCTCTGACACACAGGAGAGCTTCAGTACAGGGGGTTCCATGTTTTCTCAGAATTCTTTATGTAAAATATAATTTAAAAGCATCTAATAACTTCTGCATTACAGGAACACAAAAATACATTGCCCCTCTCATAGAATGGCATCAGGCAGTCCAGGACACAGAGCTGAGGACGGTGCAGTGGGCTCATGTTACCCGAACAGCCCAGAAGAGGAGCCAGTCTGCCTGTGGCAGCCTGATGCTGCCCCCAAACCAATCAGGCCTGCTGAGAAGTCACAGGATCATGCTTCAGGAGCTGCTCTCCGTTTGGGTCTCCAGCACGATGCCATGGGGCCCAGGGACACTCCTCCACGCACCTCTACAATCCCATGTGTGTCAAGGAGAGAGGGAGCAGCTCTGGCAAGCAGCAGATTTGTTGGCTGTCACCAGCCCTGCAACTGTATGGTGACCTTTTACAAGTGCTTTCAGCTCATTCTGTCCAATTATTCCCCAAACCACCTGTATCTCCTTTCAGAGATCTTCATTCATGGGAAGATGCTGGCTGGGAGTTGAGCAGGGCTCTTATTTCTGAGCAATTTCCTGCTGGAAAAGGCAGAACAGCCAATGTGTTGAAAACACAGGAGAGAACAACAACTGAGGCTGGATGAGACCAAGGGAGTCCCAACCCTGAGCTCAACACAGGGGTCATTCCAGTCTTGAAAGAATGCAGGGATGGACACTCCACAGCCTCTCTGGGAAACCTGCTCAAGGGCTGGACTACCCCCAGAACAAGGATTTTTTTCCTTATGTCAAAGCTCATGGATATGGAGAAGGTGGCCATGACAGCAGAATTTCTCACTAGGGTTTAAATGTTACTCATCATCTTTCACACGTCAGCTCCAATTAAAAAAACCTCTTTTTAAATTAAAATTGTTCCAGTATTATTTACGCTTTGAGAAAAGTACCCATTCAACCTTGCTTCATATACTTCAGTCTGTTTAGTGCAGAATCCCTAAGAATAACAGGAATAAAACTAATAAACCACTCTGCCACTTGGGCCCCCTGTGGGACCAGCATTACAGAACCCCTTTTACACACAGGCAGCTGCAGCCCTGCCAGGAACCCTGAGCTCCCGAGCTGAGCTCAGAGATCCCTGTGCCACACCTCTGCCATGGGCCACTCTGTGGGGTGCTCAGTAACCACCACATGTAGTCAGAGCCTTCAAACCACCCCAGATATCTTCCAATATATTAAACATACAGGTAGGTGGCCTTGAAACACTTTTAAGGAATTGTAACATTTTTAAAATTTGAAGTCTCTTCGGTTATCTCCAGTTTGTTTTCTCACGCCTATGCATAAGCTACAAAGCTATTTCATAAACACTTGGAAAAACTAAAAGTGTCCTTGGACATAGACTGTGCGCTAGAAGTAGTGACTGTCCCTTTTGAAAGCTACTTTGCATAACATTAAAATAGAATGTCACTAAAGAGAAAAGTGCAACACACTGTCGTTCAGTGGAAACACTTTGGATAATTCTAAAATAAAATCTCTAGTGGCTTGTGAAGTAGTTAGTTCAGTTGTTTAGCAACAACACTTTTGAAAGGTAAAGCTTCTATAGTATCTAAAATTAGCGAAGAGAAGAAAGTTTAAAAAGTTTTCTCTAACTAGCTAAAACCACTTGCTGTAGCTTGAATCAAGTCAAAGTTCCTAAGAACAACCTTCTTTTAGATAACACATTTTTGAATTACTACACTGTAATTTTTGTACACTGCATCAGGCAATGGCTACTGCAACTTCTTACAACATTACCAGCTTCCTAATAAACATGTGCATGAAGCGGAACAGGCTATACAAGTTATAATTCTTTGGCTGTGCCTGGTAACATAAACAGGTCTGATACCATCAGAGGAAGAATTGAGGAATTAAACCCTCCAAAAGACTGATGTAAAGGATTGGACATGCTAAAAGAGATGGTGAAAAGGGGCTGCTAAGAAATGGAACAACATTCAGGAGAGAAGCAATAGATCCACAAATGGAAATAAACATAACCATGAGAAAATGCTTTATCAACATAAGAGCCACAACGGAGCTGTGAATTTCAAAATAAGCAAAAACTGTTTTGAAGAAAAAAACCCAGCATGGTAGGTACGACTTCAAAGACTTTACTATAACAGACAGAAATGAACAATACAAAAACTACAAAAGAAGAGAGACAAAAAAAATCCTACTAAGACCATGATCAACTTACTCTGCATCCCTGCTATAACCCTGTTAACCCTTTGATGCCAATGCCGTGGAACCATTTCGGTGATTACAGACAATAAATATTTCAGCAGCACAGCAGTTGCTGCCTCCAGGCAGCTCCCGAGCCTGCTCCCCTCGCTGTGTGTCTGCAGCACCTGCACTCCCCTCCCTGGCTGGAGGACACAGCAGCTGCCCTGCTCAGCCCTTCTCATCCTGCTCCCAGCCCCAGACTGCACAACTGATGTGTCAGAGAGAAGCCACAACCCCTGTGCCCTGCGTGGAAACCCACTAGATATTGTATTTCTAATTGCAGACATTAGGAAACAATACATTCAAAAGAGGAGCACGCAATAGGTAATTAAATGTCACAGTGGTTCAAGGGTAGAAGAAGCAGCTATTATATGAAATACCAGTTTTCTAAGGTCAAAAACAGGTACAAAATAAAATTTTAACTGGATTAAAGGAAAACAGCAGATAAAGCTATGGTTTCATGCAAAATACACTGCAGATTTCTTGTGTTTTCATTCTAAATCATTGACATAAGGAGGATCTTATGTCAGAGATCTAGCTAGTAAGAGAACTCGCTAGTAATGGACTAAAAGTCTTCTTAGAAATTTCAAAATGATTTTGAATCCTGAGAGAATACACAGTGCCATTGGTCTGCAGTAAGACAGGGTGAAGAAAAGAAGTTTAAATGGGGCTGGAAAAGCTGAAAACTAACTGGCTGACATGAAAAACTATACATGGAAAAAGAGATTTAGGCAAAAGAAGATTGAAGTCTACTGCTATGTGAAAACAGATATGAAATTTTCATGGAATTTACTTTTTGGTATCTTTGCACACCGATTTCTTTTCTTTTGTTGGCTGGGAAAACAGCCAACAAAAGAAAAGACAGAAGACTTCCAGACAGAAGGCTTCAGAAGCTTTTCACTGAGGAAATATTTATCATGATTCATACATTTCTAGATGCCTATTTCAATCCTCTTTTTCAAAGAATTTTGGTAATTATTGAAAAAGTGTGTATTGTTTTGCTCTAGGATATAGTAAGCTGTAAAAACCAAATTCTGTGCACAGCAGAACCAGATTTTCTATTATTTTAGACAGTCATTTTCACAGAAGAACCTTTACATGTCATTACTAATGACATTACAACCCTCCCCAGCTGCCCCCAAGACCTAGTTGTTTTGTAGCAGACATTATTTGACATCTTGGTTTGCAATCTCAGGAAAAGCCAAGAGAACAGAAACTGTCCTGTCAGAAAACAACGGCTTCAGAAGCTGTTAAATAGATCACATTTCTATGGCGATGTGATCAAAATCAGAATGTTTGAATCCAGAGTTGCCTGCTTAGTGATTAATTGCAGATGTCAATACCAAGAGGTACCTGCAAGGCAATTAGCACTGTACTTGCCTAAATGTCACCGCACTGTAAATACAGAATGGAAATAAATAGACAGATTGGCCTGGTGCATGTTGTTTGGATTTGCAATAGGCATCTTGGAAATGTGGTTCCTAACAGAGCCAATTTTTTTATTCTGTGCTGCTGATATGCTACAAAAGACTTATCTCTTTCCTTTTTCCTGGAGTACTGGGAGGTTAGTGCCACCCAACTCTCAAAAAGCGATCCTTGCTAACCAAAGCCATCCTCACAGGGATGAATCCAGAAAAATGCAAAAACAAACGAGAAGGAACCTATACAAATTTCTGCACGTGAGAGTGAAAATGCTGAGACTGAGGTACAATTTTGTTTGCCATTGGAACCTAAATTGATAAATTTCATTATATGCTGTACAGGGGCTGTTTACTTTGATAATACTTTTCTGTCCTGTCTGCCCATTTGGAGTCATGTGAACAACTGCAAAGGGAATCACAGCTACAGGCTGAGAGTTAGAGAGCACACAAACAGAGGCTGATGTCACTGCTGTGCAAGACTAAAGATATATTACCATCATATCTGTCAGACTGATATTTCATAGTTTAACTTCTATAAAAGGGAAACAATAACACTGACCACCCTCCTCCACCCCTTTTGGGGATTCAGTCATGTTTCATCAGTAGATTAAAATCTGGAAAATAATTGTTTTTTATAAAGAGTGGGAGGAGGGCTTTTCTTTTTATCTCATAGCCAAGATTTTATTTTTTCCAGTATTTTTCTCCTTTAACCATATTAGCTGCTGGTGGCCTTTGAAAACTAGACGATCAGATAATGCTGGCTCTCCTTCTTTCCATCTGCTAGCCTGCATAATAAGAAAACTAATATATATATTAAATTCTTATGTTAAAAAACTAATTAGTACAGATGCAAGAATCTCATGGCCATGAAGGATTTTGTGACAGAACTCTCTTAAAGCTCATCTGTAAATTTGGAAATCCTTGCCTATAAAGGTCTTTCATTAGTAGCACATGCTAAACAATGATCACTGCTGTACAATGAGAGACAAATTAATGAATCAAACATTACAGATTTCATCACATTCGCTCATTTGCATTTAAGCTTGTTTCCAGCTCTGTCATGCATTTGCTTTTAAACGAGCCCCTGTGGATAGTGCTGCAATGTTTGATTCATTAATTTGTTTCTCAGTGTACAGCAGTGCTCACTGTTCAGTATACGGTGAAATACTTTGAAAATATTTGTTTTAACAACCTATCCTTTATTTAACAAAGAAATAATAATCCTGAAGAAGGAAATGCTGGCCATTTTGCAACACAGCCCCTGCCAAATCTTCCAGTTGCTACCCCAGCCCATCGTTATACCACTGTGATATTATCTGGATTAAATCTTCACAGCTTGCTTTCACATATTCTACAATTTCATAAAGCTTTGAGCCAGCTCTTTGGGTAGGAATTATGATGCCAAATTCAACTCCTGGGAAGTTGAAGGTGGCTTTAAGCCTTTGCTCTCCAGTCCTTGGCCCAGTCCCAAGCAGTGACTTAGATCAGCCTCCCGGACGCTCGGTGACATTCTGCCACCACTGTGCCCAGTGCACCAGCTCCTGCACACTGCAGCAGAGCAGGCTGCTTGGCAAAGCCATCTCTGTGAGAGCTGCAGAACTTTGGAGCCGGTTTTTGGTTTGTAACAGCTTGAATGTGGTGACCTTAGAGCACGCTGAAAGCACCATCTGTTTTAGAAGAAAAGGCAGGCGTGCTCCCTGGCTGGTCAGTGCACAGAGATGGGTGTTCTGGTAATGAGATGTGTGGCTGAGCTCTGAAGTTCTTGTCTGAACCTCAAATTTTATGTATTTGACTACAACATTGCTGTGGCAATCATTGCTCATGTTTAATTCCAAAAAAATAAATACTTATGGGTATAAAGGCACATTGCAGCCAGGCTTTTGGCCACATACAGGAGGTGGTTATTCTCATTTTCAGGTGGATTCAACACCACTCTGAATCTCCACTCGCTGGAACACAAATCCAATGGTCTCCTACATTTTAGATGGCAAACAGGTGAAAATAGATCCAGCCTAAGGAAATCATGTTAGGTTTATTTAGGCAAAACAGAATGCTTACGGTGCCTTTGAATTTCCATCGCTTGTTTCTTATTCCAGACCACAGGCTAAGCTGTCAGAGCTGAGGTAGAGTTTCCTTTGAGGTGGTGCTATGACAATCAGCATAATTCTAGTTAATTCTGCCTCACCTCTTCCCAATACTTGTATTTTCAGTTTTATTTATTTGCTAAAAAAACATTAATCAATGTGCAAACAAACTAATGGTCTTAAACTGTGAGTATGAAAGAGTCCTGCCATACTTCTCACTGATATCCTTTCCATTTAAAGAAAATTCACATATCAGTTAAGCTCACCTGTTAATTAAAATCTTGTCTGGAAAATTCCTTGCTAGTTGGAAGCAAAAGAAAGTGTAAAAACTATCTGAATGCTGGAGCTTTGAATTTTAATTACTTACTCCAAGGTTTGTTTGTGATCCCTCAGGTGTTGGCTGGGCAACAGCAAAGAACTGAAAAAAAGAAACAAAATTATTTTGTAATTCCGGCTGTGGGAAAGAAAATGTATTGAGAAGGCTTCTAATTTTCTCTTCTTATCTTGTTTAGATTTACTCTTTATTAATGTACTTTTAAGGGAGTATCTGCACAAAAAAGAAAAAGATTCTGGAAGATACAGGCAACTACAGTGAATAATTGTTCTCTAGATTTTATATATTTTTTTTAATAATATGAGAATTCCTATTGTGTTTGCCTCACAATGGAGAATACAATTATAAATGAGAATAATGCTTACAAATTTGGAATAAAGGCTACAGTTTATCTCAGATCATTGATCATATATATGTATTAAATTTGATGTGCTGTTTATTTTATGTGCATCTAAATAGAAAAGATATTTGCAGTTTTAATAAAAACTTGGGCACTTGTAGGAATTTGATTCCTCTCTCTAGCTACCCATATAATAATAGCTGGGGTTTTGACCTTTCCTTCCTACATTTTTAGAAAAATGATCTTTTTTAACAGAGCCGAATACGTCATCTAAAGAGAGTCTGTAAACTGAACATGGAGGCAGGGGGTAGTTTTTCTGCTTTTCCTCATTAAAATAATCACCCCCTGCAAAGTCACAATATTTTAATAACATTAATTTTTAGTGCCCCTTTATTAAGGAAAAATATCTAAGATTCTGATTTGGATCAGCAATTTTTCTGGTAGGAAAAATAATTTTGACATTTTACAGAGGAACTTAGAGATTACATGAGGTTTCTTATGAATCTTTACACGTGAAAAATTTGGCCATCTGAGTCAGATGAAGATTTACAGGAGTTCTCCAAGAACTGGGATGAGGACTTCAATTTTTTTCTCAACACACACACAGAGCATACAGGCACTTGTTTAAAAGATTCAGTTAACAGTTAAACTACTACTCTTGCAAATGGACTTGCAGACAACTGACAATAGAAAATTAAATTGAACTAACTCTGCTCATGTGTTCCTCAACACACTTAAGAATTTCAAATTGAAAAAAAAAAAGGTCAAAAAGAACATAAATAGTAAACAGTTTATATATATGCCAAATCCATATTTATGTAGTGGAAATACTAAGCAGAAACGGAGCACATGTGAGTGCAACAACTCGAGTCTGGTACAGGCTGTAGGACATTTAAAGACTCAGATGCTGACTCAGAGTGCATTTAAGGGACTCGTAATGTTGAACAGCCTAGATTTCTCTTGCATTAAGTTCACGATGAAGGTTTCCTCATCAAATGAACAAGACTTCATGAACTGTGACTGCACAAGTCATTTTTGGCCATTACACTCAGCTGAGTGCTGCTGGTTTAGCAGTATATGTTCAGTTATATGCTCAAGCAGAGACTTGCTCAATGTGTTCAGCTAAAAATTCTGAACATTATGCAAGTCAGTAATTTTAGTAGCCTTAAATGAATTAAAATATGGAAGTACCTTAGGGGTGGATGAAGAACAAACCATGAGAAATTCAGTCACAGTTTAAGAAACAAAAGAATGGAAAGGTAAAAAAAAAAACAAAAAACCTGAAAAGCAAGCAGGTATTTATAATCCTTTTTTTTTTTTTTTTGGTAGCTAAATGTTTGGTAGCTAATTTTCCAATGGAGACAATCCATTGTTTACTGCAGTTTTCTGGGGGACAGGCCTTGGAACCAGAATCTTATTTACAACAGAAAATACATTGCACTAGGAGTAGCCATGATACATTCAGAGACCAAACCTACAATTAGCAAGACATTTTGTGAATCTGTCATTTATAAAAGAATGTCCTATAAAAATTCAAATACCAGCAGGTCTTGGGTAGGTGTGGTGGTGCATCCCCACTCCCCCCTTTTGAGTGACATTTTACCCCCTTTGTGAGAGTAGGCAACTTGTAAATATAACTCTAAATATTAATACATATTCTTTCTGGAGGAATGAAAATCTGAAAAAGGACAATCCTATGTGCAACCAGACTTCTCCAAAAGGGGACAGAGCTGCCAAAGTGACTCCAAGATGACGAAAATAACTTCTAGAATATTTTACATCCAACAGTCTAGTATTCTCTACTTTTTCAAGTGTCTCTAAAAGTTATGGTTATTTTAAAGAGCAATAAGAATTTTTTATTCATACATTCATGCTCATTTTTTGTTATTTTTGTTGACATCCAAAATGAATTCTGATATTTTTTGCATATTGCTGTTAATTTCTGCTGCTTGGAGAGTCACTCTTCCTTTATGGCAGCTATCAACAACTACTTCTCAATATATGAAAGTTATGAAACAGAATCCTATAGAAAAATGTCAAACCATGTTAAACTCCTGTATGATCCTTGATGATCTGCCAGCATGCCTGATCCATTTTCAGCTATGTGCCCTGGTTAATAAATAAACAGTTCCTGTAAAACTTCTCTTTTCTCCCGCTGTCCTAACCCTCTGTGTTGTTTGAAGAAATCCATATTACATTTCAGTCAGGATCTCTTCTCTTAAGAGAACATTAGTAGTGGTTTAGGTCTGAAATTTATAAATGAAGCAAAACTTTTTGCTAGTGAAGTTTTTGGCAAAATATTTTTCCATGTATTGCACAGTCTGTTATCTTCATGATCAGCATAGATTTTGTAAGTCCCAACAGCCTGGTCTCTCATGAGTGAGAAATTTCACTTCTCCAAATGAAGTGAAAGATAAGGTATGGGATTTAGCATGGAAATCATTTGCTCACCATTGAGTGCTTTTTTGGTTCTTTCCTTGGTAAATATGAAAAAAATGCATCTTTCATTATGCTTGGTAGTACAGACGTGTATCAACTGAGAGATGGACTACACCTCCCAAAACATTTTCAGAAGTTGCCACTGAATTTTATGAGTCCTGACATTAAAAAAAAAAATAGCCACCTTGATCTGCATCATTAACCAATTCCTTATAAATTAAAAACTGACTTGAGATTTACTGTTATATTTAATATCATTCAATGTTATCTGTAAAAATCGTATTTAATATATTTTAGACAATAAACTGCTAGTTTTATTTCTACATGATCTGCTTTTCTACACTTCTGTATGGTGCAGAGGAGGGAAGTACAGGGCTCCTCCCTCAGGACAGACCTGCCTACGCTTGGTTCAGTGGTGGTGCAGCACAGGAGAGTCCCCAGCTGCTCACAGGTAGTGTGGGATCATTTCCCAGCATATTTCACACCCAAAAGTGTGTGGGATGGCATCAAAACCTGCACTCTCCAGCACTATGCAAGGCAGCTCTTTGTCAAATCTCACGTTTTTTTCCAACTCTACTAACGAGAGGGGAAAGCAAATTCAGAACAGGAGCCCACACTTTTGGCTTGCATGGGAGGTGCCTCTCCTTTTGGATGAACACTGCCAGGATTGGCAGCCAGAACACATCGTTTTCCTACAGGCTTTATGACCTTTCAGCAACTTGTAAATCCCAGTTTATACCAAAACATTATGGTGATACCTTTTGCTAATTTCAAGTATTTATAAATGAGGATGGAATACCTTGTTAGCAGAAAAGAAAGCACAGATCAATATATCAGGGAAGGACCTGAGCAGAGCAACAATCATACTGCAAATGTCAGAGCTGAGCAATTTCCACACAAGCAGAACGAAGCTGCTACTGGCAAAGAGTTCCAGACTCCCAGGGTCAGAGGGAGCTGTGAGCGCTGCTCCAGCCCCATGGTCCCCCCAAGGGGAGCAGGGACTGTGACCCCCAGGGGCTGTGGCACCCCCAGGCTGATATCCCAGCTCTGCCTTTACAAACAGTGACTCCCCAGGAACACAAAGCTGAACACTTCCAAGCAACCCCCACTCCCCTTCCACAGATGAAACAGCTCAAGTTAGCAACTTCTACTTCACAAGGAAATGCAGAAACTCCTCTTTTCTCTTTAGTTTGCAAGTTCCTAGAAGAGAAGAGGAAATAAGATGCAATGTTTCTATCCTTTAATTTGCAGAGCCCATGATTTCACATTCTCTCACCAGAGTATCACAGAGGTGTGACAGCTGACCACAGCTTCTCTTGTGACACACACAACTCAGGCATGGGGCTGGTTCTTGCATGAGAATGAGAAGAAATGGAACTCTCAGTCTGGCAATTCAAGTGTTGTGTCACAGGATGAAAAGTAAACTTTTTTAAAGGTAGGAGGGCCAGCTATTGCAACAAGGCTGGCTTCCAGATTTTCACACTGAAGCTATTACTACTTCTTGAAACCAACTCATTAGTAAAACACTTCTGTATCTCATCTACAACTTAAGCCAATTTCAAGTGTAATTATCCTCAGATATGTTTGTAGCTCAGTTATCACCTTATTTAGCTATAGTTTGTCCAGTCTAGCCTTCCGTCGTCCTGTTCCGACCATCTATTAATGTTATGCCGAATTCCAATATTCAGTTAGAGTTACAGCCTCTGTAATCCAAAGTATTAATCAGCATTTTTGAAATAGCATAGAATATATTTAATTTGAAAATTGGTGAGACTGCTAAATAATCACTCTGAGTAACAAAATTGTGTATTCTGAGATTTTGAAATTTGATAAGAATATATGGGAGATTTTCAGAAGGACTAAGCACTTAAGGTGTGTCCTTCTGGAATTTCTCTCCAGACATTTAAAAGTGGTCAATATTTCACATAATGAGAATATTTGAAAGTGTGGTCATTCAGCATTTAAATTATGAACAAACCTTTTGAAAGCATTGCCCTGTTGTCTTTAATCACAATGTGCTGTGTCTTAAGTTAACAATAGAGATGAGGCCCCTGAAATTATAACTGAACACCTTTAAGGAGCCAGACAATTAAAGACAGTAAAGACAATAACCCCTCCTCCTCAATGTATTCCATATTTTCAGTGTGAGACATTCCTATTGTTTCAGCTGCTCTGTAATTTCTCTCTGAACCATGATGCCATGCAAGGACTGTAATCCTCTGCTGTTGTACCGGGTAACCAGAGTTTTTTGACATTTAAAATAACTAGCGGCATGACAAGCCGTTGTATTTGCATATACATCAATTGTGCCAGGGAAACTCGATGAGTGACAAACCATCAGCAGCAAGCTGCAGCATAGCCTGTGGCTCTCACATCAAGCATGGCTGCCTATAAAAATGTTACCATGCTGAAGAAAAGCAGCCTGACCACCACAGAATCTGTTTTATATATACTCCTCTGAAAAAGAGAATTCATCCTTTAAAAACTACTGCAAAGGAGAAAACTACTTATTGTGTTTATCTGAAACCTCCTTGTATTGGCAATCTATTGAGGGAAAAAAAAGTTTCCTTTCCAATATGAAACTTGACATCAACTTGTGTGTGAGAATTTTCTTCCCCATCCATCCCTGACTATCTGCAGTGCTATCTCCCGAGGTTAAAGCAGGCTGTGATGCCTGTGAAAGGTTTGTTACAGCTCCCTATGGCATCCCACCAGTGCCTCTCCCCTCACCTGAAGAAGCAGCTGAACTGTACAACCAGACCTATGGCTAGTGAGGATTAATGTCACAGAAAAGTAAAACATGGATTGGTTTTCATGTGACTGATAGTGCATATATTCGTCAGAATCACAGCAGAGTCCAGAGGGACATTTCATGCAGTTCAAACAAGCAACTCATGCAAACCATCTGCAGCTTAACCACATGACAGACCCAGAGGTGATTTCAGAGTTGCCAGTGAAACAAACTCTGATTCCTCCCAGAGAGACAAATACTGCTGCAAAACAATGCTGAGCATTTCACACCTTGGCGAGAGCCTTGTGAGAGCTGACCAAAAGAAAAGAAGAATAAACTAACAAAGAAAATAAGGGCTAAAAAAGAAATGAAATCAAACTTTAAAGAACCCCTGAAGCTAGAAGATAATGCACAACATAAAATCACTCTTTGTTGCATAACACCCTACTTTCTCTCCAGCTAGTAGGGTTATGTACTGTACAAGCACCAAATTTAGCATTTTTTTAGTCTTGACTAAGTGGTACAATGCAAGGTGAAAACTGAATGTGGAAATAGGTATTACATACTGAAGGTTTCTGGTGTTTTTTCCTATGATGTCAATTTTAAAAAAAATTGCTGATGGATCCAAACTGGTATAACAGGGAATAATCATAGTACCCCTTTGTTTGGAAAAGACTTTTAAGATCACCAAGTCCAAATGTTAACCCAGCACTGCCAAGGCCATCACCAAACCACGTCCCTGTTTGGCTGACATGACCTGATATGATGCACCACAAGATGACTTCTGAGTTTAAAGAAAGAAAAGATCTTGCTTCTGGACCTCCCTTTAGGAATTACTACATTTTCTGTCTGTAAATTCTGATATAGTGAATGGTAGCAGGCCTGGAAAGTGCCTTTTAATAGTGAACACCTCATCCAACTGCTTTTACTTTGTGAAGGTAATTTTTTAGCAAAGCAGTACAATATATTTCCTTCCTTCTTGGAAGTCTCTGTGTTCTCAGTTGCTATTTCAAATTAACCTAGATATGGAGATTAAACAACCATTTGGGAAAAAGTGCTAATCAGAGGGAAATAACACTGTCTAGTGTTTCTCAGCCAGAGTGGCTTTGGTGGGGATTAAGTCTGTAGCACAGAAAACAGAGATGACTCTCAGAAATAAGAAATGAAACCATCTATTTTCTGTGACCTCCTACAACAAACAAGGCTTGAGCGCAGCAGCTGTGAGAATGCCCTGCATATGCTGGCTGATGGCAATGCAGGGGAGTTGATTTCGGGCCGTATCCCCTGTGAATGACTGCAGAGCTGCCTTATTCATTCTGTGGCCTCGCTCCAGAGCCAAGGTTTATCTCCCCAGCCTCACAATCCTCTCTGCACGCAGCTCTCCGCAGGAAGGCCCAAATAAAATTCTCTTCGTTGCTACAAAAGCGAGTGCTGAGGGTTGGCTTTGGAAGCACCATCCTTCCCCAGCCCTGGCTGAGCCTGGGGGCCTCACGGAGGGGACCCTTGGTGTCCAAGGCACTGAGAGTTCCTGGAGATGGACAAATGAGACTCAGCAGCCTGAGGACGACTCTGTGCTGTTAAAATTGTCTTTATAACCAAAGGAAATAGACTTCACAGTCAAATAGAAATAGAAAGGAAAACAAACAAACAACAAAAAATCATCTGAGCCTCTAGAAGCTGTCACCAATTTTAGGAAACGCCAGCAATCCTAAATGTCAGAAAGTTGTTTGAATCTGTGATCTCACACCATCAGACAGCAGAGGATCAGGTAACACCGTCTGCAAATTTCGGCCATCGGGTCTCTCAGCCTCCCTGCTGTGGCTGATGAGGTCTTCCTTATATAAAAAAAAAAAAAATTCTGCCCCACTAGAAATTTTTGGTGAGTCCTAGTGTGCCTCAGCCACACTTGAATTAATGCCACTGGTCAGAGAAAGCTCAGCTTACCTAAAAAAATAACAACTCCCATATTCAATAACCCAAATGCCTCCTTCCATGGCTCCCTTGATTCCTGTATTACTGACAAGAAAGGATTATAGCAGTATTAAGTCAGTTTATAGTTTTTTAGCTTTTATTTTGTAAAATTTTGCTTTTCAAAAGAGTATATGAATAATCAAAGTATAAATAATGAGACAAATCAGCAAACACACCAATTTCTATGTGTAAAATTGTTTCAAATCACAAATTGGAGTTATATTTATACTAATGACAACCTTAACATCCTAACAGACTCCAATTTTTGCATAAAAATGATACATTTTAAATCTCTAAAACCTTGATGGGGATTTTATACTCTGTTTATGTTAAACCAAAAAAAAGTGAACTTAAAGTAATCATGTAAATTAAATGATAATAAGAGTTCTTTTATATTTTTAGACTACTTCAAATGAATAATTTAAAAGGCATCAAGCAAAATATTTTATTAACATAAAGTTAATGGTATATTTTTATAGTGTCTGATTTTCAAAAATTTGTACTAAGGCATTATCATAATCAGCTCATGTCAGTAGCATGCTATTTCACATGCTTTTTTTTTTTCACTAATGTACTCTCTGGCACAGACATGAAGTCTAAACCTTATTCCTGAGCTATCACTACTGCCTTTATTAAAATACTTGTAATTTGGTTGCTTCTACACAAATCTAAAATAATGCAGACCCTGCTCTGTGAACTGAAATTTTTGTTAGGATGTATTCCAATGACAAATTCAGGAGCCCAGCAGTGGCATGTCCCAGCACTCTCAAAGAGAAAGAAAATGTAAAGCATCAGCCAGGGTGTGTGACACAAAGCTGGTATAATGCTGTAAAACTGAGACAATTACAGAATGTTAGAGAATTCCTTGCCATTCCCTGGCTAGAAAAAGAAAAAAAAACCCCAAAAACCAAAGCCTTGCTCAGTGCCAGCTTAAGGACAGAAAATGTGATCTCACAAGCAGAACATTTCAGTTCTAATTCCAAGTACAGTTTCTTTCAATACAACCACTTACTGTGTGGCAGGTATGAGTTTGTAAAACCTCACAAAACCTACATTTAAACTTGGTTAAAATGCACAAAGTCTATACTACATTTAATTTCTTTTTAAAGAATCATTTCATGTAACTTATTCAAATATTTTTTTCCAGATAAATAAGGCTGCTCTTTTTATTTCTTCCATCATCCCAAGTAAAGGACAAATAACATTCTTGTTCTAATCAGACAACTCTCATCAATAATCAATGTAGACTTTTTAAAATCTGTGATTTCACTTTCTAATGTGCATTGCTTTATTATCTATTCCAAAATAATTGTTTATCACGAATTCTGATATAAATATACCCCCATTTAGTGGGATGGAGCATTGCCATTGGCTTTGCTGGGAATAAATAGAGCTGAAGTCAGTCATGAACAGAACGAAAAACGAAGCAATTGCAGACTTAGGGCTGTGGAAACAAACTTGGCATGTTTAATTACCCTTATCAAAGGACTTGATACTTTGATAATATACTGTGTAAAAATGCTGTAAGATTTGAGAATAGTTTGAATTAAAAAATCCAATTGATGGTTTGTCAAAATAAAATATAAAAAGGCTATGAGGGTAAATATGCAGCCTCATGAGTCTTCCTCAGTACTGCAGTGTCTTAATAATCACCAGTAAACTTTTGAAGCCCCCAAAATGTTCAAATGATTAATTTAAAAAAGAAACAAAGCAGGGAGATTTTGAATGTGGAGTCCTATGACAGACTTCAAAGATTCCTTGAAAAGAGAACACTTTGTGATGGAAATATTTTTCCTTGGGGGTTTTCTACCACCACTGGAAATTTTAGATGCTTTTCCCAGAATGTTGTGCCCATTCTATTACCATCTTCTCTACAGCAGCAAGAAAATTATTAAAATATGATCAGATGAAGAAAATCCACAAAGTGGCTTGGTCGCACAAGTTTGGAATTAGGGGAATACATGATGGTTTTTTTCACTCTAATGAAAAAAAAAAACAGTTTGTAAGGAAAACATCATAAAATTTAAGGCAATAAACTCTTCTGATATTTGTGTTGTTTTGATTGTCTTTGAAGTGTGAATAACACAAAGTATTTTTAAAGAAATCTTATTATTTATCCTAGATGTACACTGGAGTTCCTCTTGGAGTTCCACATTTTTGGCAGTGAAATTCATCTTGTGCAGTTTTAGCTCAAAACCTAAACATTACTTGAAACACCCCACTTAGATTTTGAAATCTCAGAGGGCTCTGCTCTGCAGTAACTGCTGTTTCCTAAATATACATCTTGTGTTGGTTTATATGTGCACCCTTTTACTGAAAGACATGTTTTAAGATTGTAAAAAAATTCAAAAAAAGCCCATGGATATCACTTAGTTCTATCACTTCCTTTACAGAGAACAAAAATGAAAAAAAAACCCACCCACCCAAATCCTAAAATAATATACAAAAAAACCCTCAAAACAAACCAACAGAATCCTGTTCTGCTGGTTTTTAGATGGTAAACAGAATAGTTAATGGCATTTATTACTAGAATTTACTCCAATTCCAATTCAGATTATCAAAAAATTTCCAGTAACTCATAAATAAAAGGAAAAACTAAACACAATGAAACATCTCTTATTTCTAAAGCTGAGAATTTTCCTATTATAGTCACGTCAGAATATTTTTTCTTTTTCTCCTCCAATGACAAGTTACATTAACATCAATTAATCACTGGAAAAAATGACCAAGTGAATTTTTACATTCTCACTTCCTGAAATCTTTAAACCCAGAATGACTGGATTTCCAAAATATGCTATTCATTAAAAAAAAAGTAATTCCAGTTATATGGCAATAATTAGATAAAGACCTACTCTGTGCAAAAGTGCAGAAATCAGATTACATGACCTTTCTGGCATAAAATCACATCTCTAACCCATCAAACTGATGAACAAAGTGGAAAAAGTGGAAGGCAGAGAGCCTCATTCATCACCCTCCTCTGCACTGTGGAGGTTCTGGTGTGAATTTGGGACACACAGACCAGAGAATGTGCTGTGAGAGGACTCTGTCAGCTGGGGTAGGGCTGCTGGGTAAATAAACTGCCAGGAAAAGCTGGTATTCAGCTCTGCAAAAGGAGACCTCTAATATTTTGTAGAGGTGACTAACTGAGAACATTTAAAAACCATGCAGGCAGAAAAAAACCAAATGGTGTCACAGAAAAATTTTTAGATATTAAGATGTAAATTTCACAAATCGAGCTTGTACTCAGAACTGGGCTACAGTGATGATCAACATCCATGCTAAGGGAGAAATTTCATCCATTAGTAGAAAATTGCTGGAAATCCAACTCCATAGAGAAATATATCACTTTGATTTTCCTGCTGCAAAATGTCAATATATTAAAAATTTTAAAAGAGGTAGGTTTGCTGTAAGGGCTGGTTGAATGGCCAGACCCACTCCCCCATACCCACTTACTGTGTCTCTATAAAACCATTAAATCAGGAACATGGCAACATTTTCCTGCAGACAGCACCTTCAAAATAAATATTTAGGTCTAATTCCATTAAAGTGTACCCAAATCACCCAATGGGAAATAAATATCATTAAAGCTATGTCTAGCTGTTGATACAGTGTCCTTGTTTTTTACACCTCTTTTAATAAAACTTGTTTAATTTATAATAACCACCCCTCTCTGGAAATCAAGGATGTGAGATGCCTCCTTTCAGCTAAGCTAAGAGATTCTCTAACATTACCCTTTCTTGTTAAATCAACTAAAGGTCTAGGAATCTAATGCCTGAAGGAAAAATAAAGGAAGTTCAAGTAAATAAGCTGGACCTTGTGACAGTTTGGGGTATTGTCCCCTGTGTGCCCTTTTCCATGAACAGAGAACAATCAGGATTAGTATCTCCTCTGGAAGTTCTGGCAACTGACCAAATCAGACACTGCTGAATCTTCCTGAAAATGTTTTTTAAGTCTGGCTCACGGCTCCCCAGCCACAACTGGAAGTAAAGCCTTGATAATCTTGAAGAAAATTATTTTCAAATTATTATTTCCTCTTTTTTAGGACAGGGATTTAAAGCCAGATCTTAATTTTTCCTATTTTTCATTCTTCCTGACAGGACAAGACCCTCACTGGAAGTGATTGTAAAGGCATTGAGTCTGGAGTTTTCTAAATAATCTGACAAAATGATGTTTTGGAGTATGGAGATCAGATTTTATAAATCAAGTGGAAGAGCTTATTAGAGACAGAAATCTCCATGTCAGGTCTCCAGAGGAGAGACACACAGAGGTGAATGGAAATGGTTTGGTGGCCTTAGTTCTCTACTGTTTAATGCATGCAGGAAACAGGATCCACAGTTTTCTGTGGCCTCCATGCTGTGGTTATTTTCTGCTGAATAGCACAGAAATAAAAGCTTTTATATGTATTTTTGGAAGTAGAATTCTTACAGGGGTGAAATAACTGTAATCAAGAGCAAGCTGAATATGGAGTGTAGGAGGATAAGAAAGCTTTTTAGGGCTAGAGTGTCCTGCAGAAGACAAGAAAGTCTGAAGTAAAGATGATATTTTAAACAGAGCTTCACAAGAAACTTTCAGATGTATAAAAGTGCCTTTAGGGTCAATGTGAGAACACTTCTTGTAGGATGTTTACAAGGATATTTCAGGGGTATTCTCAGCTGTTAGTGGATTTGTACAACCTTCTGCGATTGTCTCATTTGAATTAGAAAGCCATGAGCACTCAGGATAATTCTGCATTGCACCTGCACCTACACAGACAAATAATTCCTTATTGCTTTGTGCCAAGATGGAAAAGTGTTGGTGGCCCAGATCAAGAAAGTGTCATCTACTTGAGGAAGTGATTAAAACCATAAAAAATAGCCAGCATAGAGCCAGTCAGATAGCTAGGACATATCTGAATGCTAAAATTCACATCTGTTTCCTCCTCACATCCAAATCTGATGATCAGATTCAGAATTTTAGCTTGGTCTCATAAATAAAAATTAATTTAAAAGTAAAAATGAGGAAGAAATGGTGAGTATACACATTTATGTACTATAGTAGGTTTTGTACTGTTCCTCTACTCAAGAAAACTGTAAACAACTCTTCAAAAATTCTTTGTCCACATTGTCAATACGATTTCTCCTTTTGTTATAAGTGCACACATAAATACTCTTTATCTAGTGTGTACTTAGAGCCGTGAGGATGCACCACCCGTGCTGAGGAGGCTCCACATAACCACACTCAAGCAACCTGCTAAGGATTTCATTCTTTGTGTTTACAACGTTCTGTAGAATTCCTGCCTCTACATTGTTTTTTAAACAATGGCTTTTCTTTTTTCCCCAGATTGAAATACAAAGCTACAGTTTTATAACAAGAATTAGTTGGGGAATAATAGCAACGTTGCACAAAAGGAGAACAAAGGAGTCAGATATTTCCCTGTATGTTGTTTTCATCCATCCACACAATCCAGGAAAACACAACTCTGTGCACACACACACACAAACATTCTCTAGAGGAAATTAGTACAGAATACAAATGCACTGCTTTAATATGTGAGTTTTGATCACAATGTCAGCTGTACCCTTTTCTCCTTTTTACGTAACTTCTCTTAACTTTTAAAGTTGAGAATTGACATTGAGTGATATTTATCTGGACATCAACAGCAATTTCTCTGTCTTGCCTTATGCTATTATTCAACACAACAACTATAATCTATATAAAAATAATCCTTCATCTGTTGATTACAGTCCCAGGAAGAATTGTGAAGGAGAAAAAAAAGAGGAAACTGTTAAAAGTTTAGCAAAAGAATGACTGGTAGGGTATTGAAATTAAACCAGCCAAATCCAGCTATTGCAGGAATGAGGATAACTGGGCACACCAACAGCAGCAATGTGTGCATGGGATGAGAGATGCACAGCTTGACATGGAATCCAAAAGAGCTAATGGCTTGCTTATTTTCAATCTTTCCTTAAACTTTTGCCTTTTAATCAAAAAACAAACAAATAAAAAGCCAACCAAACAACAACAACAAAAAAACCCAACCAAAATAATGACAACAAAATTTTACAAAGAATGAGATTGCCACTGGTTAGTCCTGTAGTTCTGCTGAAACAATCCTGATGAATCAGGTCTCGTGTATCCTTGTACTCTTTACTTCTTTTCCCATAAAAAGTCTTATAGTTAAAGTGTAAGATCTCTGGGACATGAACAATCTTTTGTTCTTTGCCTGTATGTACTGAATAATGCAGTCCTGATTTGTGACTGGGCTCCCAAGCGCTATGATGTAATACAAATAATGAATGGAAGCACTTAATTTTTAATTTAAAATAAAATTGACAAAAGTGATTACTAATTTTAGACTTATCAACCAGAAACAGCTGGGATCTCATTTTAGGAGATCCCAAGCATCTATGCTCTCAGATAATTCAAGTGCAGCTGGAGAGCTCAGATTGAGCACCCAATATCCTCAGCCCCAAAATTAATTGAGGATTTTGAAAGTGCTGGCTCAAACATTAGCACATTGCGTTGATTATCCTTTTGAGGGGCCTGTTCTTTCTGCAGTCGCCAGGCAGGGCAAAGGGACTCTCTGTTCTCGTCTTGTGTTTCAATAATCCCTTTCTCTTTGAAAGGACAGGTGCAAATTAAGCCTCACTTGAGGATGCCCAAAGAATCAAACAACCTATACCTCAAAATATAAATGCATTTTCACGTCTGCCTTAGTTCCACCCGTGCCATTCTCTGCTCACTTACTGGGCACCTTCCAATAATTCTCTCCAGCAAAGAGAGCTGGGACAGAGCTGCCTTGGATGCTGCCGGTGTTCTTGGATGGTCAACAAAGGGTGCTAATGGACATGGCAGCTGGCTTCCTCCCTCTTGAGGCTAAACATTTTCCCTGCACTAACTCCACACTTGACTGATCCAAGAGCTGACAGCTGTGAGTTTGTCCTGAAACCATGCTGCAGTAACTGCTGCCATTTCACAATATAACTCTACTTTCTCATGTGGATTTAGTGCCAAGTACACAGCACTTTGTGAGCCACGCAGCACAGAAAAAAGCTGAGAGAAACAAACACATTTCATTTCTGTCTACATTACCAGCACTTTTCCTTCTTTATTTTGAGCCTATGAGCTAAGGAAGAGTAGAAAACGAACCTGAGGCATTTTAAAGGCTATGCCTGAAAAATCTGCTTTTGCATGAGTGACAAATGGGTAGAATTACAGACTCTGATGGAGATTTAACTGGATTAGCTCTTAATACTATATTTTATATTATTATTCACAGGTGTACTTCCAGTCACTTTAATTTGGAATGAGCTGAGAAGTGTTCAGAGGACAAAAACCTGGGGATGCCTCTGAAATGATGTGTATATATTTGATACCTAGCAGTAGCTCAAAAGTTAATGCAATAATTTGCAACTTATGATTCTTGTTCCCACTATGTAAAGGTGGAAGTTTTAGTTCTACTTTTTCAGACCAATGAACTAAGGAAAGCAAAATAACTGAAATACGGAACCTGCCAGGATATTCAGACAGCAAACTCAACACATGCTGTATGTACCTGTAATATAGTGTAGCAACAGTTGTTACTTCACAGCATTCCCTTGTATTTCTGTTTCCATTTAATTCTCACAGCCTGTCATATGACCAAACACTTAGGAGAAAAAATAGCAAATCATTAGTGATTATATTCCATTAAACCTTTAGAAAACTGGACAGTCTACCTCATTTTTGGCAAGTAAATAAGTACCTTTCAGAAGGTAAGGAGCTACTAGAGAATGTTTCATTTTCTGAGTATTTTGGAAAGGCTTGCATGTCACACAAAATTCACCAACTTTTAGGGAAATCAAACAAACAGCCAAGTTATAGTCTACTTGCAGCAATTAAAGAGCATATAAAATATTTTCAGCAACTAAAGAGTCAGTCCTATAACCACCAGAAATAAATCAGAAATGCTAATAACTCTCAGGCATTCCAGCACCTTTGGAAGGCAGCTCTTTCTTACTTCTGTGCCTGCACATGACCCTGAAAGTCCAAGGTAACTGCAGGGGCCACACCTGACATTTCCAGCTCCTGATCACAGCAGCCAATTCATTTTGAAAGCTAAAATTATTTTCTCTCTCAGAAGTTCTTATAATAGCTTATTTGTGAAAAATACCAGCGTGAATTGATTCCTTGAAGCCAAAACTCAGGGCTGAAGCAAACACGCATGCATTTATCACAACAATATAGTGCTGGAAAAAGCAATATTACTGTAACAAATCTGGAAAAAAACAATGAGTACTGGGAGAGGTGGAACACAGCCTGCTTCACCAATGCCAGAAAGATTTCACGCTGCAATACACTGCTGTTTCAATTTTTTTTCCTGCCTTTTTTTTTCCTTTTAGGAGGATCAAAACTAATTTAAATAACTGTGAAGGTTCTCATGCATTTCATACTTATATGCCACATTTTTATTATTCTATTAATTTACTTAATATTAGAGAAAAGGTGTTTTTTAGGCTGGTGGGAGGTTCCACAGTCCCAGTCCTGATTATCCAGACTATCAGCAGAAGAGCTAAGCCAGCAGTGCTGACTTCTCAACGCTCTCAACAAAGTTCCTCAGTCTTGAAGACCTCAGCTGCAACAAAAACCAGGTTTTTCAGCCTCCCTAGCTCAGATGGTCTTTGCACTCCCTTCTGAGACTGTCACAGGCTGTTAATTCTATCTCACTGTAGCCCGAGGCTTGGGATGTGAGTCCCTGCCTGTTAGCAATGAACTTTGCTGTGGCTGCAAACCCGTCCCAGCTTTACAACAACACTAAGTGCAAGTGCTCACATTTCTGCCTGCCACGGTCACCAAAGTCCCTGAACATTACTACTGGGAGTTGACTTTCTCCTCAGGCTGGCAGGAGCATGGGGAGCATCACTGTCTCTGTGGGGAGGAGGAACTGAACCACTCTGAGCTGCTCCAGCTGGACAAGGGGCTGTGAAGATGGGACAGAGGAGGCTGGTGCAGTTCAGCACAAAACCAGCATTCACCCATTTTCTGAATCTGTGAATTTCTGACACTGTGAAAATTGCTCTGAATATGAACAAAGAGGGATGAAAGGTGCTTAAAATGTTTTAAGTAATTTCTGTGAAAAGACATGTATTGATGACCCAACTTCAGTGCAAGGGGAGCCAACTACTGATACTCCCAGTGATCCCTGGATCAACCTGTTTAATTCCACTGATCCCTGAGCAGCCTCCAAAGACCATCAGCCAAGTCCTTCACTGTTGGCTGCTGTGAGCAATCCCCAAAAGACCACTCCCAGCTCTCAAGGACCTCCCCATATCCTGACGCTATGGAAAAGGCACCGGAGGCCAGGCAGGAGGGGGGATTCAGGACGTGTTCATTCTCCCACATGAGAATCCCAGAACCCACATCTGGCTGGTCCTTCAGAGGGAAACCTCAACTGGCATCTTTCTCTTCCTTACTTTTTAAACCCCATCTCTCTTCTCAATAACTTTGCCATGTCTTCTGCTCTCTACGTATTTAGCAAGCTGCTTAGGTTCCATTCCTTGACAATGCATTCTCTAAAAAAAGCCATTCTATAAGTAACCATTCTTTCTTACTTGCACTGATTTAAAGGGGGGAAAAAAACCCCAAACCCTCTTTTCATCTCCTATTACATTATCAATATATCCATTCTATACTCAGTTTTGAGTGTAGAATCGCAATTTGAAAATAAAAATAAAAATGCAACATGATGCAGTGGTAATTCATCATTCATAACCACAGCTTTTTCTGCGAACTACCAACAGCTTATTACATAGAATTGTATATTTCAAGGACGTGAAAAGGGCTAAAGGGAACATAACATGTTTTTCTCTTTTTCTCTCTTCAGCAACTCAGAGAAAGGGAAGAACAATCACAGAAAATATCTAGTCCTTCTGATGGATTTCCATGAAGTAGTTTTGCTTGTGTGTAACCAACAGTGGATTTCTTGTGAAGATGAATTGGGAAATGGATGGTTCTTAAATGCTGAATACAGAAAAAAATTACTTCTATAATTTCAGATCAAAATAGTGCACAGAATAAGGACAAGATTTTGGATTTAAATGAAAAGTTGTAACTGAAGCTGGTAAAATTATTGACTATACTGTTTGAGATTGTATTCCTTTTTCTGTTCACAACACTTTTATAAACAGACTACTTTATACAAATCAGATCACAATTAGTGGACCCTGGCTGAGAACATATCTCAGCATCAGAGTTCCTGATGAGTTATTCATTTCAATCTGCATTATTCATGATGTGCAATTGGTCAGCTAAAATCACTGTATCACTTTTGTTCCTGGTGTAGACAAAACACTTCTAAAATGAAGAACAGAAAATATGCCAACCCATGTCAGAATATCTTTGCTTCTAAGTGGTTAGGGCCACTTTTATACAAAGACCAGTCATTCCACAAATAAAACCAGCTTACAAATAGCCAATAAGACAAAGAACAGAAGAGCTCCCTAAATTCAAACAGTTTTTAGACCTAGGTGATGGATCAGACAAATAGATCAGATAGACTAATCTAGAAAATAAGTATACTTTTGCTCCATAGGAAAGAAATGTGGGGAGAATCACACATAAAATTCTCAAATTGAGAAGGAAACATCAGAAGGAGAATCAAGAGGTTTAGATGTGAATCTCCTGGTAGTATGGGATGATAAAAGATGCAGATTACTAAATGTATGTAATTAACACATCCTTCTTAAGTGGCCTTTCCTCACATCCAGGAAGCATGGGTGTATAACTCAGTGTTCTGCTGCTGCAGTTCAGCCCTCCTTTGTGAGGACTGTGGGTAGACACAGTCTCCTTCAACATTTTTGTAGCACTTGTACCATCACAAAAATATCTTTTATTTCAGTTTACCAATGAAAAATGCCAGTTTAGTACTGAAAAATAAGCCAACGTTTAGGGAGATCCATTTCTTCAGCAGTCACTTTAAAATGGATATTTTTTCACTGTATTGTTAGAACCAGCCTTGGTCAATCAAACACAATTTCCTTGTTGCTGAGTCTTGATTGCTTCCATGACAACAATGCTATTTTATAGCAAGAGTATCCTCATATATAATTAAGGACACTATATGCTTGTTTATATTGAATTTAAAAGATAACTTGAAGAACTCATCATGTTTCTTCAGTCTCCGAACAGTACTATTAAATCATAAATATTCACAATTAAGGTAACTTCATGTTCTGTTCTGTAACGGAGCTGTTTACAGAATGCTGTTAAAGATTTAGACTTTTCCATTAAGAAAGCATTTAAATGATTGCCATGTTATTTGGAATCCACAAGTCATGAAAATAAAAAAAAAAAAATAATAACCCTACAACAAATAAACAAAACCAACAATTTTTTAAAAAGGATGGAAAAAACCCAAATTCACACATGAAAATAAAAATACAAGCTCATGCACAAACCCATTTTTTCTGCCCTGGAATGCACCTGGCATCTCCTAAAGCCTTGCAGAATCCCTTTCTCAGGGGCAGAAGGCATTCTTCATGTGCTGCTCACATACCCTGCTGCCAGGAAGGACCTGCACCAGGATCTGGGCTCCTCCTGATGCTCCCTCTTGGAATTTTGGTGTCAGTTCTGATGTCTTTTCCTTTGAGATTTTAGTTCATACTCAGAGGAACAATTTTTTTGTACTTCAATACCGATGTGACAATATCAAGGACTTTGACACAGAAGAATCTGAAGTTCAAAAGTAAAATAATTTAATGAATGCATAGCAAATACCTTCTTCATTATGCTGAAGACAGCCCTGGAGTTGGGCAATGCATACACTAATTCTCTATTAGAAATGTTATTCTACATTCCTCATTTGTAAAATAACATTAAAAAAAAAGTCAAGATGTTTGGCTAAAAAAGCTTTCATACCATTTTGAACTTTCCTGGTATATTTTTAAAAGCAGGAGATAATCCTTTTTTGCAGCTATTGTGTTTTATTCTGTTGAAGGTTGCTGGCTGTAAAACATTGTACCTCCCTTTAAACTTTTCCATATAACTTGATTAGACAGCAGTAATCTCTAATGCTTTCATGTGCAAATTTAGGAATGACCCAGAACAAGAGTTTCCTTCATCCCCATAGCAACCAGGAGGATGGAAGAATGCCACTCACCAGGCAATGCAAGGCAAATTTCATCCCTTTGATGTTAATTAACAAATTGCTTTCAGAAAAGTCAATGCATTTTTCTCCTTTAAATGTTTGTGATAAATTTTTAATATGTCTGAAAAATGAAAGAAATGCAGAAGCATTGGCTGCTGAGAGGGGAGTGTGGACAACTGCCTTGGCACTGGTGCTACAGCAGTGATGACCCCCAGGAAGGGTTTGCAGCAGCTGCTCATAAATCACCTTGGGTGAATTTTTGGACTAGGAGTTAAGGACTAATATATCCAACTAATTTTATTTCTAGTGTCCACTCTGTTTGGCCCTGCTATAAGAAAGTTATTCATCCATTTTCAGTTGTGAGCATGAAACACATAATAGGATAACACAAAAAAAATTCTTAAGATGAGGTTATAAGCATATCCAAATAATTTTTATATACTTAGCATGAAAATCACTTCTTACCTATAAATTTTGTTTGCACAGTTCCTAGACTGCTTGTTCCTCTTCTTTCTCTTTCCCCAATTTTCTGAATGCTTTACAAAAGTTATCAGTTCTTAGTACAAATTCCTTTGGGGACTACTGGCCTGTTCCTAATTTTGCTGATAAGAGAAGGTTTGGAAATTGTCAGTCACTCAAAACTCATCAAGAATCCCCACCATGTGGGAACCCAGGACATCCCTCTGGCTGTCCTGGCTGTCTCAGAACCTTGGTGGGGGGCTCGGAGACCTTGACATGAAGTCAAAAACACCCGTGGCTTCAATTTTGGCCCATGGAAAAAACTGCCAAGTTTGTTTGAGGATTTACAGGTCACAAGACTTTGAGTTAATGTAACACAAGGTGAAAAACTAGAATTTTGGGGTTTTTTAGAATGGGGTTCAGGAAGCAAGATGGAGGAATTTGGGTGTGTCTTCTTCTTGTCCTCCATGTTTCATTGTGATGCTGACACTTTTATTGGTTTAGAGTAGAGACACTGTCTAATGTAGGTGATAGGTATTGGGAATTAATCGTAAATAAAATACATGTAGTTTTTAGTATAAAATGTAAACACTGCCCTAGAGGGCAGAGAGAATGCCACGATCCGACTTGATAGACAGAGCTCAGCAGGTCAGAGAGAGAATGTTATAGATACGAGAAGATAAACAACCTTGAGAAGCAAACCCGACACATCTGGACTTCTTTGGCTGCAGGGCTGGGAGAAAAAAAGACTTTTTAGGATCTCAGGGTCATCTTGACCACAGAACCCTGAGACACACCAGAGTTCCGGCTATGAAGGAAAATACCAGTTAACTGGTTAAGATGCTTAGTTCAGAGAATGTATTTTCTCTTCTCCCCCTGTTTTTTAGATTTTCCAGGACTAATCACTTGAATGAAACTTCATTACAGAGGTGATCTGAATAACTCCAGGTGATCTGAGGAACTCTAGCAGAATTAAGCTCAATGAAACAATCACACTGTAAACTAACCCCTTACAGACATTGATTTCATTGTTATGTGATTTATTCTTACCAGATTCTGTCACTTTCACCTGGATCTTCTTTTCCCTGATACAAATGCTTTCTTAAATAATGTTTGAGGTCCTGGAGGTGACACTGTAACTCAAGTTACCTTCAGCAAAGCTCAGACTGTGCGCTGCTCCCACTTGGGCACTGTGGAGAGCAGAACCTGGAGGGGTCACAGGATGTTGGGGCTCTGAACAAGATGTGTTCCAAAACCCTGGAGGTTTGCAAGACCAGAGCCTGGGCTGACCTTAGAGGTGTCCCTGCTCCGGCCAGATGGTTTGGATTTGCAACCTTCTGAGGTCCCTGCCAGCCCAAAATATCATATGATGCTATTATCAGATTCAATGAAGGATTAAAAAAAAAAAGTCCTACAAAATATCTGATATTATAGCAAAAGGTAAATGAACAAGAAGCAAGTTTAAGCAACCCAAGATTTTGATGACACTCACTGCCCCAAATTACTTTTAACTTCAGCTGAACTGAAAACAAGGTTGTGACTGGAGACAAAATTGAAGTTTCTAATCCCCAGCAATGATACATTAATCCCAGAAATGTTTCCTTCCCTGAATGTTACAAAATCCCTGTGGCAGTTTTTTTGCACCTCCCCATCAGTTAGGAATTGTGTGAAACTCCACAATGCTTTTCTAACACACACTACAGCAAAAGATTCTCCCTACCCATCACTTAAAAAAATTACAGAATAAATTCCTCTTGTCCTGCATTTGTGTATTAATCTTATTTAACAAGTTTGTTATTCAGCACAGCAGGGAAAGTCCATTAGAAGAATGAAATACAAGAATCCAACCAGAGTAATATGAGAGACTTCTCAGAAGGTAAGGAGTCACCTCCCGACTGCTCTTTGCTTCAACTCCCAGAACTAAAACACTGAACATCAATCTGCATGGCTGTAGTCACAGGGAAGGAAAGCTGTGTGGTGACTTTCCTCCCACCCTAATTCACCCTCACATGAGCTACACTCAGCACACAGAATATAATTTCACAGTCCAAGTCGTTATCTGGCCCATAGCTCCCAGGGCAGATGGTAGGAGTCAATAATGACAAGTATCCCACCTTGTACAGGAGAGTGGACTGAAAAAACTGGGTATTTGAAGATGCTTGTGAACCCTTTGGGCTCCATTCAATGGAAAGAGGAACATCCAAAGTTTAAGCTAAATGCCATAATAATTTTCTAAATCAGAAATCTTAAATTAGGAAGAGTTGAAGGAGATACAGTGAAACCCTGTATCCTGAAAAACATTTAGATTTTAATCCAGTATCTGAAATCAAAACCCTCTTTGCATACAGTGATATGAAAAGCACTTCTTTCAACAAGACTTAAATTATTTCCTAAAGAGAATAGGAACATGTTCGAAGATTCCAAATGTGTTGGTATCTTGTTCTTGTATTTCTCTCTAAATGTTTCCCTTTTCTCAGATAACTTTTAATATATTTTTTCATTAGATGGAAAAACATGTACAGAACAATTATATTTTGACCCGACTTTCTGGTCAAACAGCTTTAACTGTTTTCTACCAGGCAGGTTTTCAGCATTACCTTTCCATACTGATTTACAGATAGGGACCTGCTTTCTAAAAGCTATGTACTTTCTGAAAAATATGACTCCACTGGAAAAGTTGTTTTTCAGCCATCTGAGAAGGTGCCACTCCTATCTTCCAATTAGAGTGGTGCAGGCAGAGGGAGTAATAATGTTTACTTGGAAAAACATGAAAATATGCATATGCAATACAGTAAATAAAATTAAAATAAACATGAGATTTTGAAATCTATTTACTGGAAGTGGCTGGCTTAACTGTGCAACTGCTCAGCCTTGTATGTGAGTCATGCTAATGTATGAATTCATTCAATACAGTATGATTATTTTGCCAAGCAATATATTAGAAAACTCTTACCAGAACTTCCCAGAGCAGCCAGACATATAAATTCATATCTTATAATGAAAACAGAAATCCAATTGTAGTCTAATATGGAGCTACATAAGGATTGTTCCCAGTACCCTAAATATAAATAAAAATAAAAATTAAAAAATAAATAAATAAATAAATAAATAAATATATAAGCTTTGTATGAATACTTTCTAAATTAACATACTAAACAAAATTATTATCAGAATTTACTGGGAAAATAACTTCAATTTGAGAAAAATGGCACTAGATGACTGCCTGAGAGTTCATCTACATATTTCTTATGTTTTTCCTAGATACTTCTGTTACAGGTGCTACAAAAAAAAAGGTTAAATTTTAATCTGTATACAGTACTATATATTATATTTACTAAAGAAATCCAAGTATGAGAACGTTTTGACAAGCATTCAGATGTAATAGTTTCTAAAAGGTCTGCCAGCAATTGAGGCTGTGCCCAACTTACACATCCAAGGAGACATAGAAGTGGATATTTGGTAAAACACTGGGATACTCTCCATAAACATGCTGAAACATTGCTTGATTTTATACATTTACAATTTTCTATCTATAAGAAAAAAGTTAACCTCTAAATATTTGGAAAATAAGCAAATTCCTGAAAGGACAACTCCTTTGAAGATGGCGTCCATTTGAAGGAAAAAATAGATTTATACATACCTATATATGTATATATATAGATTTGCAGCACACTGTAGCTCACTTCTGTGAGCAGTAAAAGTGCACACCTACCACTGAGATGAGCACAAAGGCTGAGAACAAAACTGTCCAAAATTATGGAAAGGCTTTGTATTCATTTCAATTTCCATTCTTTGTTATTATAAACAAAGAAACTCCAATCCCCCAAAAACAAACAAAAACACACCCCAAACATTAAAAAAATAACAAAACCAAACAAAAAATGAACAAACAACCAACAAAAACAAAACAACCCTGTTACATTCTGCTCCACCAAAACCAACCAAACAACCCCTCCCCCTGGAAGAACAGAAAATAATTAATATTTATGTCTACTGATGGTATTTTTATTGCTGGTTTATTATGACTACTGGCATACAAAAAAAGATTAGGATAGTAACAGTAGTTTAGTAGTGGTTTAGTGTCATGTAAGGAACTGAGCCAAATTCATGCTGGCAGACAGACTAAGTTAGTAGACCCAAAGATTAGTAAAGATATTTCAAGCCTAAAGAAGGAGGAATTTCCATAAATATTTTGGCATGATCTGGATTCTGTCATTTTGAAAAGGAAAAAGGAAAAAAAAAGTGGGAGGACAAATTTTCTCAATGAGCAGAAACTTGCAGTATAAGTAGAGAGAAGGAGAGGAAGGGAGCACTAAAATCAGGCCAATCTGATTTTTAGGCAAAGAGTTTCATTTACACACATATACTCTATGAATTGGTTATTCCAAGGGCAGCCCCTCAGAGCATGCTGCACCCCCAGACCTCTGAGGTGGGAGCTGGCACAGCAAAACAACCCTACAGAAAAGTCCAAGGGGGACATCCAGGCTGCACACATACAACAGAATAATAAATCTTACAGGAGAGTGTTTGAAGAAAGAGATGCATCCCAAATATATAAACAGGCCTCTGAACATCAGGGAAACAATTCTGGCTGACAAAGGAACCCACATGCAGCCAAGAGGAGAAGAGCCTTCATTTGTGACTGGCAACTGAGCCGGGCAATTTCCTGTTTTCCCATTATGTCTCCTATTGAGACTCTCCATAGGCTCTCTATAGTTTACAGCAGAAGGCTGAGGGAAGGAGACTCTCTGTTGACAAAAGAGCAAAAACAGAAGAAAAAGAATTGTGGTTTTTCCTGCTTGATGGCTGAGCAATCACCAGGACACCTTTCCCTTATTAAACAACAAAAGGGAAATGTGAATATGTAATGTTTGTTGGTATTTTCTTTGCTTGGCAAGAAGCACTTTGCTTCTGCAACTGTGATGTGAAGAATCTCTTCATGCTGGATGGCTTTAGTCTGTGGGCACCCTGATGGGCACGAAGAAAGAATCACAGACAGACCTGACATCAAACTGGCTGCCAACACCCTCACTTTACAGCAGCATACAAAAAAGAGGAAAACAAGGATATGCATGAACAGTATGGGTTTCTATTTCTGTGCTTGGTATCAAGTCAATTGCTCACATGTTTGTGATATGAAAACATTTCACATGTACATCATTGCTTCCAGGCACCCAGTTGAGACCATAGCAACAACAGATTTCACTGCATTGCTGCAGGAAAAGACTTTCCTTCTTTGCTTGCTCCAAGTCCTTTCTAAAGCAAAACCAGTGACCACTTATCTATACATCAGCATTCTTGTCCTCTCTCCATGCACACCCTCAGCACACTTGAAAAATACAGCAGGGCTTGCTTACTTGTGGCTACATCAGAGAGAGCGGGAGGTGCAAGATCCTTTTCTGTATTTACTAACAATTCAAACACTTTTTAAATCTTAATTTCATGCTCTTTTAATGTATATTTTTCATCCTGTCATAATGCACAGCATTGTGTCTAAGTCACAGCACAGAATAATACAAAATAAATGTTCTGATGATGAGATGGGGAGATAAAGGCAGCTGCTTGCCATAAAAAAACCCCTAACACACAAATATTATTACTTTTGTGCAATGCCTTGCTTCTCTACAGCATTCCCTATCAGTTCTGCCAGGGGGGTACACTCTGTGCCACCTTCACTGCACAAGCTCTAAATGATTCAACAGATAATTACTTATCACAGCAGTGCTAGAGATGTTCTCATGCATCCAGAGACAAAGCAGTCAAGGAAAAAACAAACTCAGTTATTGATATAAGTTGTGCTGACTTATGGAGGCTATTTACATTATTATTTAAAGGGCTGATAGCTTCTTGTGAAGTTCTGACTTCACATTCCATACACAGCAAACTGTATTGCATTTAAAAGAAACTTCTATTTAAGTCATCAATAAATACTTGTTTAATAAAAAAACATGAGGAGCCTACAGAAATAAAAAATAATCATCTATTAATCATATAATCATAATGCTGGTCATACTATTTTCATCAATATATTCTGTCCAATATTTCATAAATTCATTATGTCCATAAATACAGAATTTAGCTCAAAAATGTACTGTCACTGAGACATATGTTCATTGAACTTAAATGTTTAAAAAGTCAAAACATTAGAACTGCAATAATCTTTAAATTGTGGGGTTTTTCCTCAGAAGCAATTACTTTGCCCTGCTAACCCAGCCCTGCTAACCCAGCCTAAACAGCACAACATCATGCTGTGCTGCAGACAGCACTGGAAAATACTCCACCATGCTCTAGGTTTTCTTTTTCATGCTTAGATTTTTTTTTTCTTTCAGTATTTTACTCTTAGTAATTTGACACTTTCAAAACATAACGTGTAGACTGTTTGTCAGTGTCACACTGAGGATAAAGAAATTTTGGGTATTTGTCTACTGAATAATCACAACATATATTTAAGCAAAATAAGTAAAATATTTTAGCATTTAGCAAAGAGCTCTTGTCCTTGGGCTGCCTGACACAAAACTTGTGACAATCTTCCAGTAACTGAGACATTGTGACATTTACTGCACAAACACTTCTCAGTTTTCCTGAGTGTGTAAATGTCTGGCTTCCATGAACTCCAGCTCAAACACAGGTATTTCCCAGTGCTAAATAACTCCATTGTCCTACAGTGATAATATGATTCTAACTTTTTTCCAACATATATTTAAGGACCTATATTTTTCAGTAATAATAACATTAGCTTGCTGAAGCTGAATTTAGAAAAGCAAAGAAGAGAATTTTTTTTGTCATTACTAAAGATAATTTTTAGGTAAGAGTTGAATTTATTTTACATACCCTATAAAGCTCATGTATTTTCATGTTTCAATGTATTACCAGGATCAAGTACTATCTGTTTGCTGCAAACTGATATAATAAATCAATTTTAGTGGTCAGCACAGAAACTTCAGCTCATGGGGCCCTATATGTGGTTTAGCTAGGCACTCCCTTATGTTGTTTGATGGATTTGATTCTGTTTTTTAAAAAAAGTGTGGATACAGATGTTTTTTACACTGCTGACACTTACGGGTTGTGTATGTCATAAAATATCCTTAGGATATCCTCTTTGTACTGTCCTAGACAAATTTTTAAACAAAGACAGAAAAAGAAGAGAGAAAAAAGAGAAAAAGAGATTAAACGAGAGTGATGTCAATGCATTACAATGTCAAAGTCTTGTTTCATGTTGGTCAAGATGGCTCATCTCACAGTCTGTCCTCACTTTGATGTTGGGGAAGTATGATTGTGCTGTAGTCTGTGAAGTCCTTTTCCTCATCAAGTGTTTTGAATTTTATGATAACAAAATGAGGAGGGGCAGCAGTGAGGTTCAAAGACCCAAGCAGCAGACAGGAATGCTGCTGTACAGATAAACAAGCTAAGCCTAGAGACTGCAGGCAGAGCTCTACACAACAAGGAATCAGATGGGCGATTTAATTTTAAATGCTGAGTGAAAATCCTCCATTTTAACATTTGGACTTCTAAACAAGTCATCTTAAAAGAGAAACAACAACTCAAGCCAAAACCCCATATCTGACTACTTTACATAACCAGGGTTTATAATTACTAAGGTTTCTCTTTCTGCTCTTTTTTGAAGCAGCTTCTTAAAATGATCTGATGTGGTTCACCATCTAGAAGTTATATAAAGTGTAAGCACTGACAGGGTTACTTATTTGTTTTAATGCAACAAAATCCTTTTAATTCTGCTTTTGAAATAAAATACAGAACCAAAATCACATTGAATGTTTGCTTCTAATATTTCATGCCAAGATAGCAGATAGTCCTTATCTTCAGGCCACCCTGCCCTCACTGTCACCCACTGTGTCTCCAGGGAAATATTTATCTATACTACATGTAACTCACAGATCTAACATCCCATCTACACTGGAGATGCACGAGCCCTCTTGCTGTTACCTCCTTAAAAGAAAAGGTGAGCACTACTCCTAAATATTCTGTAATATTAGTCCAAATGGCTTAGTGCTGGCAGAAATATCAGCCCACATTAAACAGACTGATCTCAAATGTGTTCCGGAAGCCAACTCCCCTGACATGACACGAGTGCCCACTGAAGGAGCAGTGGAAGTGCCACATGGCTACGACCACAATTTGGCAAACAGGAATGAGATTAATCCAACCAGAGCAGCTCCTGAGTGGTCACCCTGCTCTGCCTCCAAGTCCCCTTGAAGGGAGCAGTTTTTCCATGCACAGGTGAATGAAAATGCCACGGGCTTTTTCAGCACCTTCAGCACAACCACACAAAGAAGCCAAACCACAGGCAGCTCCCTGGTGCCATCTCCACAGACCCCAGAGCCCTTCTGGCAGCAAGGAGCAAATCCAGTCACCTCCCTACATGGTGCATGCATGGATGAACTTGTGAGGCCGGCCAGAGCTGGGAATCCTATACCTACCCAAGTCAGAGAAATAAATAAAAAAAAATCACAGAAAAGTTAAGGTCAGAAGGTCACCTTGACATCATGTAACAAAATTTCCCTTTAAAATGAGGGCTAAGTTGTCTTATAGTCAATTTATTTTCCACTAGGACACCGAGATTCTCCTTGGGGGACCCTCCTCGCCTTTCACCAAATCAGATGTAACATTTGCTTTTTCCTATAATGAAGAACTTTCCACATTCACTACAATTTTTTTGAGGCCAGTAAACAGCAGGCTGGCAATGGCACAGCCTCCACACCATGTCTGCACCCCACTCATTCCCAAGGTGCTGCTGTACAGCTGAAGATCTGTTGTATCATTTACAGAGAGATTCAAAAGGCTTTGGCAGACATGTAACTGTGGGTTAACATAACACCTAATCCCAGGTGGGCTCAGGAACAGAATGAGAGGCTCTCAGAAATGATTGCTGAGAAGAGGACATGAGACTGAGAAGTCACCAGAGGGCTTAAAAGAGAGAGTTTTGCCTCCTCTGTTATTTGGACAGGGACCAGCAACTCTCCCATGTACAAGCAGAATCACAACTCAGGGATATGACAATATGGGGCCTCTAAAGGTGGGTGAGATGGAAATAAATAGTCTTGGCCAGCAGCTTGGAGTGTGGAAAGGAAGGGGAATAGTGAAGTGTGATGCAGGTTCTTCCAGCTGAAGCTATAAAGGCCTGCAGTTATTTACTCTGTACAAATACATCTGTACAGCCATCCATACCATTATATATATGGTAGTTATATATATATGAGCATGCTATGTATATTCTATAAAGCCAAGACTATTTACATCATCTTTCACAGAAACAGGGAGAAGCAAATTGCACTTCATTCCTCTGTGCTTTGCTGATGAACCCGGGATTTGCCCGCAGAGTGAGAACCACTCCTGCACGGCAGACTTCCCACAGGGGCCCCAGGGGACAGGAGAGCCCGGAGAAACTCATCATTCTCCTTTTATTGAACATGCTCTTTTATTCTGAAGGGGCCCAGCAACATTTTTGAGCTGCCTTTATGCCCCTGCCATGGCTTGATATGCAGCTGTTTTCAGCTTCAATGGAACATTTTAACAGCGACAGCCTAAAGGGCCAGAAGAATCATGTGCTCGGTTGCATAAGCTGGCCCCAAAGACAGGACAGATTTTGATCACCTCCTCCACATCACAAAAACTGGAAAGGGTGTAAACAGGTGACTGAGCTACCTGGACAAATTTTCACAGAGGAAATGATCCATGTGTAATTCTGAAAACAAAACCCTAACTGCCCACAGCTGCTGTTTGCTTTCTCAGCCTAAAATGGGAACCTGACCTGTCTGAGCAGGACTCTTTAACAAAGAAAATGCTGAAATATTCTAGTTTCAAAAATATCTCTTTTGCAGAAACAAAAAATGAAAGAAATGAAGGAAAACAACAATAATATTATGCACTTGTAGAAGTCCATTGAAATTTCTGTTTTATCTGCTCTCATTTGAAAAAAACCCAAAAACATTATGTATTCCCAGCCATGATTTTTTCATGTTTCCCAATAGAAAGGATTATGTAATTGTGTACATGTTATTATCAATGACACCACTATGCTATGGAACCACTGACATTTTAAACTTAATTACAGATGGCAGCTTATGAAATAATTATAAAGAAAAGATTGGACAGCAACCACAGTGATTTCATGCTTGCTCTTCATGTGTGTTTAGCACAATATTGTCGAGTCCCTCAACTTTAAAAAAATAATGTGAATTATCAACCAGATCATACTGGGGGAGACTGGGAGGGTGACTGAGGAAATGATAGCATGCCACATTTGGCACCCCAAGCCCGGGTCTCTGCAGGAGGTGTCCCCACAGCCTGCCAGGCTGGCTGGTGGCAATGCAGTGCCACTGCCAGAGAGGTACTGAAGAGCACGTCAGGCTCACAGGCTGCTCAGGCAGGGCCATGCACACATTGAACAATGGATTTGCAGAGCACAGACTATCCCTTTGGGCCTACAGACCCGAATTGAAAAAGTGAAATTTGAGTATGAGGATCTTATACCTGCCTGATTTCCTTCTATGACATTCATTTGCAGCCCCTGTTAAATTCCCTCCCCTCCATGAATCCACTAATTAAATTGCCAGTGGCTTTGATACTGATGCTACCTCACTCCAGGGAGAATTTTGTCTGGCTCTCCAGAGATTATTTTAATGTGTTCCAAGTTAAATTGGTAGGCACTTTTTAACCTGTTCCTTCCTGATTCCATCTCATCTCTGTTATTACTAATAGCACATGAAGCCATTAACTACAATAATTTTAGTGAAGGGCTAACACAAAATAGCTATTAAGCTTTTCAGCTCTCTACATACCTTTTTTCTTCTACTTACATTTCTCTTAAGCAGAGGACTGACAATTCCTTTGGTTATTCCCTGGCCTCTTATACATTTTAAAAGCATGTCCTTCCTTCCTTTTACATGGTTTACTAATGGTACCTCATTTAGTGCCTTTACCTTTCTGACTCTTCCTTCAGATTCATCCCCTACACCCAGTCATCCCTCCTGTAATTTACTCTCTTTTAATGCAGCTGCAGCTTTTTTATTCCAAAGATGCCCAAACTTTTTCTTGGGGCTTCTTATTTGTGAAGTTGTGTGGTAGGGTTTTTTTTTTTATTTCTGTGGGGTTTTTTGTGGGTTTTTTGTTTTTTTGTTTTTTTTTTTTTGGTGAAGAGAAGAATAAGAAAGGCAGTTTAGGGGTACTTAAGTACAGTACATGATTCTGTGCATCCCTACCCTGAATATGGCTTCTTTCCTTTTCTTCCCTGTGGCTGTCGAAGCTCTGTGGTGAAAAGCATTAATTACAAATGTATCCTTCTTTTGTCACTCTCATAAATTGCTTATGATTTTATAAACTATGGATGTTTGCTTTTCAATTGCCAGTCATTGCTGCTATACGACTTTTTTTAAAGCTAGTGAATAAATAATAAATAGCCTAAGGTCAAAGCTGATGTACACTTTCTGTTTAGTGTCTGTGCTAAAATTTAGGGTGTTTTTAGGATCAGAAGACCTTTTTCATCAAACACGAGACTTATTTGGGAACATCTGTACATTAAAAACACACAGAAATATTGTAATTTGTGTCTCAGAAAGAATTTGTGAATTAATCACTAGTTTTTCATTATGTACTCAGCTTTTCAGTGGGACACTGCACCTTAATAATTATGTTGCCTGTAGAAATAGGCAACAGAGGCTGATTAACAAGCCTCTGCATCATATTATCATATTCTGCCACAGCTCTAGGTCACATGCACCTTTCCAACTATAAACATTTTTTCTTCTACTTAAGGAAAACTATGCAATAGTTTTTAATTATTTATCCACAAATGCAATTTTTACATTTTGCAACAACTTCAGAAGCTTAAGAAAATTGCAGAGTTGTCTTTATAACCTGTCCCTGTTGAGAAAACATTATTTCAGAAAAGTACAATACTACTTTCATTTAACTATATTTGTATTAAATTCTATCTTTTCCAGCATATTAGACTGCACCTTTTCAAGTCCCCAGCTCTACTCTCATCAATCAGAATGCCTGATGTATATTAAGGACAAAATTATTTGCTCAAGGAATTTTAAATATATATATGTATACATATATATTTGAAATCTCAAGTCTTACAGGGAACAGAACAGATGAAGACCAAATCATATAATAAAGATTCCTACAGAATAAAAAACCACTAATTTGTCATAACAGGTATTATTTTAGTTTAAATATGTGATTATGATTTGAACGATATGTAGATCAATATTAAAAATACTACATATGCATTTTAGGCTGATAAAATACAAGAGGAATCACATACAATAGTACAGCTTAAGAAAATTATTTTCCCCTACATTACACAGATATAAATGTAGAGTATTTCTGTGAAACCCGTGGAGATATAGTGCATGAGAAATGAATCAACTCCAACATTTCTTTAATCTAGCCAGCATTTCTTTCCCCATTGCCAGACTTACCCTGCATTATCCCCAAACAGAAGGGACAATGCAGAAAATTATCACCTGTTGGTGATAATGGTGACTAATAGCAGCCCCATAATTCCAATTATTTTAAATGTTTTAATGTAATCCATCATAAGTCACTACTTATAATTAACAGATGGAGACAAAAAGAAACCTAGAGGCAAAATGCTGAGAAGAAATACCTGCACAGAGTCACTGCTGAACTTGTTTGACCCAGCGTGGCATTTCTTGTTAAAAGAACAAAGTAATCCCAGAAACACTTGGTTAAGAATCTTCCATGGATCCAGGCAAAGGATCATACAAGAAAATTACAAAAAGAAGAGGAAAACAGTAGAGAAGCAGAGGTATTTAGAAGAAAGGAAAGATGGATCCAAGTGATCCTTTTGACTAAATCATGTCCTTGTTCCCTGTTCTGGGAGCTTTGCTGGGTCCTTTGCCTGGTCACAGCCTCCTTAGCTGAGCTCAAGCAAAGTACAACTACAACTGCCAAAAAACCAGTTAGCAGCTAAAAAACTCACACCTTTTTGCAATAAGAAAAATGCAAGAGTTGTCCTTTTTTGTGCTTTCATGTCTGCAACATGCAAAACTAGCACAAAAGATACTGATTGTGCTTATAGGGCTGTTAAAGAACTGGAATCTTTGCGTTTAAAACATGGAGACAAATCATGCAATGTTCCCACAAACCACTGATGGCAGCTGTGCTGTGTCAGTCCAGTTCCTTTGCTGTACAGACCCAGTTTTCTAGCTCACCAGAAAAATCAGATTTTTCTTGCCTCAGTTTTTATTTCAACCAAAATAACTGTTCTGGGAAGTTGCTACATAAATTCAGATAATAGCATCTTTCTGGAAACAACACTGAACTAATGTCCTCAGAGTATTCAAAGGTATTCGTCATTACAGATTACATCTTGTGTAGGTGTTGCACAAAGTGTCCATGCTAACACTGCTATAATTAAAAAACACAGCTTCATCTCCTTTGTTTTACTGCAGAAAAGCTCACCTGCTACTCATGTCATTCAGTTCCATCCTGCTGACATACCCTCCACATTTCTTTCCTCTAAATTGCCATTCTACTGCTGCTAAAAAGAGTACAACTTTTGCCCTCTGCCTTTATTTCAATATTCCACAGAAGAAAATGGAAAATAGTAAAATATTAAAACAATATTTTTGCTAAAGCTTTAATAAATTGATTTAATAATATTACAGAAATATGACTTGTGGTTTACAAAGTTAAAAATTATTCTATTGGTTTCTACAAATATTTCTAGAAAACTATCAAATGCATTTTGTCATATTCTGTTTGATTAAGTGTCAATTTCCATTGGATTTGAAGAAGCTTGTCTGCTGGAGTGGCATTCCTTAATCAGGCCCTTCCAGTGGCATTTTAACTTCTCCCCCTGCTGCTAACAAAGGTCAGCTCCTGGGCTGCTCCCAAACCCCAGACCCTGTGCTCAGGGTTGTGACACTTCCCTGAACAACAAGTGGGACAGAGCACTTTGAAGCCCCTCCCTGCTGACAGCTGTACATACTAAACACACAGGCAAAAAGTCTCTTTTGTCTCCTTGGATTGCTTTGAACTCTGCTCTCAGTAGTGACAGAAAATGAATTAATCTCTCTCTCTATCTTATATGACTTTGAGCCACTTTCACTGGCCCATTCCTACACAGGCAGCTTTAATAGAAACCAATTCACTGGGTCTTTTAGAGGCATAGTCCCATTGTCAGGAAAACTAATCCACAAACACCAGAGGCTTATGCCCAAAGGAAACAGAGGAGTCCTGTAACTTTATTTGAACAAAGGGACAGGCATGGGGCATTTCCCCTGGGCTATCTCAAATTTTTGGAGGACACACCTTCTTTTTTATCCTAATTTCCTGGCTGTGTTTCCCTCTCTCTTTCCCCATTGGCTGAGGTACTTGAGAGGAACAGACTTCCCAAAATATCCAATACCTAAGACCCCCTTGTAATGTATACCCTTCCATCCCTTTTGTTTTTCTTGTGCCAATCAGTCGAATTCCTATGGAATTTATGGTTCTTCCCATAGTTTCTTTCATCTCTCAGTATCCATTTTTATTTATCAGCAGACCCACAGTTTGTTTGTAAAGACAAGTCTCTCATTCCTTTCAATATTCTCTGTTCATTTTAGTTACCCCACTTGTGAAAGTGGATTATAAAGAGAGGGAAGAGTGAGAATGAAAACCAAAAGAAGATTAATACAGTGCCTGCCTCTACAGGAGCAGAGCCTTGAAGAATGTATATCCCCATTCCTTGATGTAATGTTGTAAGATGATTTGACCCAACACACCACATTATTTATAAATTATACTGAATATGCACTGTGATATATTTGAAAAGAAGCCATTAAAGGAACTTCACACATGGGAAGGGCATATAGGATTTTTGATCAGAAAGAGAGGACATTTGCACTAAAATAAAAAAGTCTCAAATCTTAGTTAGACATGCAAATAAATACTTTGCTGATTAATAAGAGGAGTTGCATTTTCATAAGGTTTTTATTCCAGTATCATGATCAGAATTTTAAAGGACCACGTGTTCATATTTCTGATTAGGTACCTATACTTTTGACAAAGGCGATTTTCCTTGTGGTCTCTCTAAAGTTTTGAATTTTCCACATTAGAAAGTTCAATATAAATACAGTAGAACCTTGGTTATATCAACTTTACTTCTTAGTGATTTTGAAAACACTTTGCATTAGGTGATACTTCTCATTCATGGAACTAAAATTATTAAAATGAATAAAGCAATAAATATAAGCTTTAAGAGGCTAATGGTGTAATAGAAAAGGAGAGGGATTTCAGAGGAAAAATAATTGAAGCAGTTCTACAAAAATAATACCAATACAAAGCTTCCAGTATATTGCAATATACTGGGGGAGGAAGGAAATAAAGCACTGCCAACAAGTCACAGGTAAACAGCTTGACAGAGAGTGAAAATGTTGCCAAGAGGAAGTGATAATGGTTTTGTATCCATAATTCATTCATCTCAGGGGATGCAGGATTACGTAATGTAGTGGCACTGCTGTATCCTGATTCATTAATGAGTCCTACAGAGCATTTCTGCACTCATAACTTGGGGAAGTGCCTGAGACACATGCACTTTGTAAATCACTGCCTCCCGTGCTCCTGGCAGTGCCGATGCTCTCAGGGTTTGAAGTTCAATCTCATACCAGTGGTAAGACAGGGTGAAAGTCTGAGCAACAGCTCGATCATCCCTGCACGGGCCAATCAGAAAGAGCAGGATTAATCACACTGGTGTTGAAGGAAGGAAAAATGAAAGAGCTGATACACTTCCCACCTGAACATTAGTTTGAGGTAACACAAAGGGTGATGGAAGCTTGAAGGAGACACAGATAAAAGTGGCAGTAATAAAAATTGGCACAGATGAAATATGGGGCTCAGAATAGGGAGGTGAGAATTGGAAGACTTCAGCAGGAATAGCAATTAAACAAGGTAAGACTGCGTTAAAGAACATTGGGCATGGACATGGCAAGTGAAGGAAAAAAGGATGGGATGATGGAAGCCAAAAAATAAGGTCAACAAAGTAACAGTGTTGCACTGTAATGAAAAAATAAGAAAGAAAAATCAAACTGGAAAATAGATTATTGGAGGGCGATGTAATACTTCAGAATAGAGAATGAATCCTAAAATTTTAAACAGGCAAGTTCAACATGAGTGAGAAAGAAGGAAATGAAGTACGAAGTGGCCAAGAGAAATTAATTATATGTAATTCAAATTAAAACACACCTTTGATTTCAGAACCTTAGAAGATTTTTTTTTTCTCCTAAGCACAGTGCCACATTTTCCAATTAGAGAAGTGCAAATGTAATTCATCACATAAACCACTGTGCCTTACCTTCCCTTCATCCCAACCACAAGAAACTGATACTTACAAGATGTAGTATGACTTTTACGCCCCAACAACAACTGTAAAAGGTGTGAGCTCTGGCTTTGAGAGCTGGGCTGGTCCAGGCTGTGCAGTCAGGAATGCCTCCTGAACAGCTGCTCTTCAGACCCTTGGGGTGGGGCTCCAGGGAGAAGATACTGGTGTGGTCCTTTCAGGGTAAAGCACAAAGGGTCAGAGAAGGCACAATGGACACGAGCTCTTCCTCAGTCTGGCACTGTGCCTTGACTTCCCCCTCAACTCCCCATTCACCCAAACCCACAGAGGTTCCACAAGGAAGCCCAGGGCAGGAGGGCTGATGGCCCCAGGAAGCCTTGGGGCCACCAGGGAAGGCTGGAAAGGGCTCAGGGCAGCTGTGCTGAGGTACCATGGCACTGGGGAAGGTGCTGAGCTGAAACCCTTCGTGCCAATCCCAATTTCTCACTGCAGCGTTGTACAAAACAGCAGACAGCACATATTTCACATTAATATATTTGGAAATTACCAAAATCAAAGCAAAGCTAATATTTTGATAAGCTAAACAAGTACATGTAGATGCTTAAAAGCCTTTATTTTTATTAATTTTATTTTTAACAGTTCCAGGAAAAGCGACTTTCTTCAAGTCCCATCTACTTTCTAGTAACAAATGCTACTGAGGGGAGTCTGTGCCATCCACACAAAAAAGCATTTAGTGTCTCTCCCAAGTCTGGGGTCATAAAAGTTACTAAGGCACCAGGAAAAAAAAAAAGAATCTATTCAGTGCTTTGAAAACAACTAAAACTCTGAATAATTCATTCCAAATACTCTGTTTTCCCCATCCAAGTATCCCACGCTATACATGTACTCTCTAATATAGACTTTGGAAAAAAAACCAACAATGTATCAATCAGGTACCTCATGAGATGGAGGATCAGATACCAGGTGATGAACACCTCCAAGAAGCACAGAAAGAAAATGCAAAAACATAAAGAAGGTTCTTGCACTGTGTTAACATCTCATGGCCAGCCAAAGGTCTGGGAAAGCTCCTTTGCCCATCAATCCTAGGCTGCCTTCAAACTGCTTCCAGCTTTGCTTAATTGCTCTCTTCCTGTAAGTGCTTGACAGTTTGACAGAGACTGCACTCCTGAGTAATCTGGCTTTTTTGTTTGCTTAGAATGAAGTTTAGGGTGTGGTTAATAAAGGGAAATTGGGCAGCAATATTTTGCATTGAAATGCTGGCACACAATGACACAGAAAGGAATTATTAATTAGTACAAATAACTGACACAAATTCTTAGTGACAGCACTTTGTAGCTGGGTCCATGAAATTGAAATCCTGAAATTTCACCTCCTCACAGTAGAGTAACCTGGTTTGTACAGTGGGCTTGAACCTAGTGGAAAGAAGAAGAAAATCTTTTGATATCATCATTTATCATGGACAAAAGGGAAGATATCAAAGACTGAACTGAAACCTAAGGACAAAGCACTTGGCTCCCATTCATTCTCTTTTATTTAACTGTCTCTCTGAGCCAGTGAAGTGCCTGGTATGTTCACAGCACTTCAGGCTTCCCCTCCCCGTGCCTGTCACTGTGTCCTGGCCAGCTCCCACCAAAGACACACCAGAGTTCCTTGCTGCACTCCTCATCTGACTCATGAACATGTGGCCTGAAAAGTTCTGCAGAAATATTGCACTTAAAGCACGGGAGGCTTAGCAGGTGTCAGCACCAGGAGTGAGACACTGCTAATTGAGCACTTCCCAATAACTTAGGGATGTTAATCAAGTCTCCCCGAAGAAGGATGTCAGCAGCAGCACTGACAGCTCTGTACACAAGAAACAACAGGAGGAAACAGAGCAGCAGGGTTGGGACAAATATTAATGACACTGCTGTTCACTGAACTGCTCTGAACATAAACCATGCATTTGTCCAAATTCACAGATGACAAGACACCTTAAATTACAAGAAGTAGAATCAGATTTTTTAAATTGCTATGATTTGAAGCTTCTGGTTCTATTAAAAATAAGCAAAGCTCAAGGGAAGCCCATTACTAAATGTCCATGTATTGGGATCAATGAAAAACTCTCCTAGGAAAACTAAGCTATCAGTTTCCCTTTAGACAGAGGGTGTTTACATAAAAATGCTTAAATAGTTTTTGACCAAATATATCCCCTCAGATAAGGGAAAGTGACACAGAATTATTATCCTCATTGACATGATAAGATAATATGCAATGGTCAAAAATGAACACTTTCAGAGAGTCCTGTTTTATATAGAAATAGATAATTATGGCAAGTTTTGGCTGCTGAACTGCTAGTAATCTTTGACAACTGTGAGAGTATTTTCCTGTGTGTATTTCCAGCATGTGATGAAGTAAGGAGCCTGCAGTTTGGATACATGATGGCTGGTGGCACACAAATAAAACCACTGTATGCAAGAGACCCTCTAAGAGCACAGCACTGAGGTATTACATTGGACTTCAGAGCAGAAACAAACTCATTTTGGTTTGTACCTGAATCTGGGACTATGGCGTGTTCAAATATACTCTTTTGTCTCAGAACAAATGATCTAAATTGCCTTTAACTGAGTTACTGGAGAAACTATTGCTGCCATTCTGGGAATTTTGCCCATCTTGGAATGAAGGACAGGTTTTTATTACAGCCACTGCCATCTTGACTGGTGGGTTCAATTGTTGTTTCCTGGAAATCCTTATGGATTTGTTTGGTTATTAATTCTTGACTGTAGTTCTTTCTTTTAGAGTGTGACAATTCATTGTTTGCCTAGAAAAACTGGGAAACTGCCCAAAACTCCACAGATGCCACTATGAATCTATTGCATGCAAATCCTACAGTTTTATGAAGTCAGGTATCTTCTTTAAGAGTTAATGGATAGGAATGGATATAATAATCCAAATATCAGAAATGTCAAAGAAATCTTTTTAGCATCTTAACCAGTAGCAGTGACTACACTGTTTTTAAGTGGAATGACTCAGTCTTGTCAGCCTCTGCATGTTATTTTGGGATCACAGCACTACCCAGAGTCTTTCCAGAAGCCACTTTTTGGTTTTCATCAAGGTTGTCTTCACACAAGTAGCAAATCAAAATAAGTTTGCAATGCAATCCAAAGACACTGGGACCATCTCAGTGACTGCTGGAGCCCATGTGTCCAGCAGCTGCACTCCAGAAGCTGCTCACCATGTCTGCCTTTGCTAGCCTGTGTTCTAAGCTGCTTCATTATGTATTCAGTGCAAAACATATTCATGGTTATCCTGACCACACATTTGGATTACAAAGGATGTTCTCTTGCCATGCTTGGATTACTTCAATTTACCAGTGAATTTACCCAACTCAGGCTTTTGAATATATAACCTGCAAGCACACAGCTTGCAAGAGCTGGCTGCCTGGAGCTGGTCAAGAGCACCACGATTCAACATTTCCAAGTTGCTACTGCACATCATCTCTACTCTTCTACAAGCAGATGCTCAGCACCCTGAAATGCAGATGCCAGGGCAAAGGCACAGTCCAGGCTCACAGAGGGGCTGGGGCTGAGCAGCTGCTCCAGGCTCCCACTGCAGCCAGGGGATGATGCTGATCCACTCACCATCCTACTTCTGGGCAAGGCAGCATTTCTCACACCTGCTACACATCCTTAGCAGCACACTTCATGTTTGGGAAAGAAAGCCATGCTCTGGCACTGCCCTTGGGTAGCTGCAAACCCCACTTGGCTGCAGCACCTGCCAGGGGCTGCTCAGTGATCCAGGCAGTGAGATGACAGAGCTGAGAACTCCATTTACTGGCTCTCCTACCTACTGTGGATAGCCAGAAAGGAACATCAGTTGATCCCTGCCTGGTAAATAGTCTGAGATCTTCCAGTTTTGTCACAGAAAGAAAACCTCTCCACTTAGGTATTGGGGACAACAAGAATAAGGTTTTAACCATCAATAGTTACTATTTTTTTTTCTGAGTATAAATTAATAATACTGGTTATACAACCATATCATTATTTTAGTAAAGCATTAGTGCTGTTGCTGTTATAGCTTTTTTATTGTTGCTTCAGATTTAATTGTAATTCTGAGCTAAATTTTAAAAGCCTTCCATCTGCTAGGGAAACCTGGCATGGGGGTACATCTCATGACATCTCGCCTCCCTCTCTCTTTCCCAAAATTCTCATCATCTCCAAATTCTCTCAGCCCTTCACTCTTTGCATTTACTGTCATACCACACAAGTGAAGAAGTGTCAGTACTCAGGGTTTAGCCATCATTTTCTGAGTCAGTAGCCCTGAAGAACATTTTCTCACATGAAAGCCATGCTGACTTGTGTCACGTGGCTGCAGCCCCTCACCTCTCATTTCACCACAACAAGGGCCACATTTAGAAAAGTAAAGCAAGCTAGAGTTGCAAAGATCAGTGTCAAACAAAGTGTGAGGCTTATCACATCCACTCAGGCCAGCCAGCAGAACCAGCAGCAGCAACGCAGGCTATAATTGATTCATGAGGTTCAGTCTGCACAGCAAGAAGGTGTTGCCTAAGCAAACACCAGTCCTACACTCACCAAATGCACTTTTTTCCAGATACAGGAAAACATAGGCTGCAACCGAGCCAGTAGTAGGGGAAGAAAAACATTAAATGAGGCTTTAAGCCTGAAAGAGATTTAGGCAGAACTGTAAAGAACACTTGGGAATTCTTTCTTCCACAAAAAACCCCCAATGTGTTTATGTCATCTAGACACTAAGTAGATTTCTTTGAGGAAAAACTGTTACTTTATCTGAGTAAACATGTCAGTCAAAAACAACAACCAGCAATTTACAAAAATGATGCTCGATTATTTAACGCTGAAAGGGGAACATTCCACAGGGAGAAGTGTTTCTATTTACACACTGTATCTAGAACAGCTTTAGGCTGAGATGGAGTAACCATAACAAATACTATGTGCTCCACTAATTCAGCAAAACTCCCCGGGCCTGGGACTGCCTTTTAAAGTATGTTTGGCTGTAGTTTCACCGTGTGGCTCATTGCCACATCCAGCTCCTCACTCCATGTATCTTCCAAGACATCTTCTAAAGAGCAAGAGGTTTTCTCAAAGGAAAAGAGAAATTCCCCCTTTTATAGTGGAACAAGGCAAATCTTTAGTTAGGCTGTAACTTTACAGATCCTTGAGAACTCTAATTTATTTCACTGTGCTCAGCACATCACCTGATTAGGCTTCAAATCATTAAAAATAGCTGCACACAAAAGGAAATGATGGAATTACACATTGCTCCCCTGTTATTGAGGTTTTGATTACTGCAGACTAATTTTCTCATTGTACTTTCGTGGGGTTTCTCCTAACTTAACATTCTTTTAAGGTAGCCTGTGTTGAGGGAATTATCTTGTTTTTCAAAGCAAATTTCAGCTGATTACTAAGTATTTACATACTGTAATTTGAATGTCTAATTATACAATTAGTGTAAATACATGTAATATGGTTTATTTTTCACAAAAGCTGATAAGGTACATTGCTTTTTGCATTCCAGTGTTATGAGATTGTAATACACAATCCAAAAATTCACAAGGAAAGCTTGCAGAAAAAGCAGTTTATTTATCAGTTAACAGCTCCAAGTGGTTTGAAACACATTTCATACCATAAGCCAAGAAAAGATATTTGCCTTCTTCCTGCAGACTAGGGCCCACAACCACACCTTACATTCCTAAATATAAGAGTTGCTCTAAGTCTCTCATTTTTTCTTTGCAGAACTTCAGAGTACATTTCTGTCCACTCTGAAGTCCCCAGCACTGTGGGAGAATTCACATTTTAAGTGCAGCACTGCAGCACTGGGCCAGCAGACATTTCTCTGTGACTTGTACAGACATTTATGATGATACCCTCGATGAAATAAGGAAAAGTGCGCCTGGGAAGATGGATGGAGACAATGCCCCTCCAGTCCTAGAGCTGCTCCTGTTTTCAGCAGCTAAAGACAATAACTTCTTAATGAGAGGCAGCAAAAGGCTCCTTTACTCTCAGCTGATGAAGCAGCAATGCATCAGCACCAAGCTGCAGAAAGCTGCCAGCCTCCCTTGCTCCTCCTCAAGGATCTTTAACATCTTTCCTCAAAGTTTACTAAATCCATGCTTCAAATGTAATGGTATTTCCTTAAGTTTTATAAACTTTAATCTATTAGCAGAGAAAAATATTAGGTCAACGTGTTTGTGAGCAGACATTTGTACTCCATTGGCATATCCATTCCCTGTGTCCAAGCAAGACCCACTTTCAATTTTTTTTTTCAGAATTTTACTTAAGTATTTTAATTAAGTATATAGAGATCATATTTAAACAATGTGGAAAGAACAAGTATGTAAGAAATATTTCTGAAGTATATGTTATAAAAATATTTATTTGTCTGTGTTTCCTTAATCTACAATAGTAGTAGCACCTCATGGAAAATTATTTCAGTAGGATATGGGATTTTACAGCACCTTAGAAAACAGCATCAAGACTTCACGAGACTAAATCTCATGTTGCCAACGTGAAGCTTCCACTTCAGCAGCCAGTGCCATTCCCCCCATGTCTTTTATGGAAAATTCCTCCACAGAAATTAATTTTAAATTAAAATTAAACAGAAGGACCTGGGCACTGACCTCCATGACAGAACTAAGAGCCATGAGCCCTATCCCGACCTGAGCACTGGAGCAGCCTGCTCCTAAGGTACCACAGCTAGAACTCTTCAAAAGCACACAATCCTTTCCTAAAGTATGCACCAGATTTTGCTATCCTTGATTACACTGGAAAATGTCTTATCTTTTAATTAAGATAAAAGACAGGACTACTTTACATATATTTTCTATTCTTTTTAAAAACCAGGACACTATTAAACCACAGTAAAAAACTTAGTCTTTCATATTGTTAAATCTAACCTTTGAAATCAGGATATTGTGAAAAAGGAAAAAAAAAAAACAAACAAAAATACAGAAAAAAAACCCAAGAAGGATGTTTATTTCATAAATACACTGCACCACATCTGAATAACTTCAGAAATACACTTCCTAAAATTCTGAGCTCGGCAATAGAATATAGTCAAGTTATTCAAGATGCTGAACATATACTTAATTTTCAGCTTATTTTCGTGCCCCCCCGGCCTAGCGAGATTTAAGTACATGTATAAATTTTCTTTTTAATCAAGACCTCATTTATGAGGATAATAATGCCTTTATAGTGTGTATTTTTCTACTGTAAGATGCAACACACAAACGAAATGTGAGGAATATCATCTTTGGCAGCATTCCCTAAGGGAGTCTGGATCTATAAACACATGGATGTAATGCGTTTGTTAAGGCAATTCTTCTTCCATTCTCTGACAGTTGTAATATAAATAACATTTCCTCCTTAGGAAGCAATCCAAATACAATCAAACCAGTGTATTAATATCCCTTAATGTAATCTTCAACTTTGCAACTGGTTTAGATGTCTGTTTTGTGAGAAGCTGGACACAGACATAAGGTAAGAGCCCTTCACCATGCCATGCCATGCCATGCCATGCCGTGCCGTGCCAGCCCAGCCCAGCCCATCCCGCTTGCAGCACTGGGATGTGGGAACCCAGCACATCCTCTGGCTGCCCTGGCTGGCTCCACACCCTGGCAGGGGCTCACAGACCTTGGGATTAAGTCAAAAACACCTGTGGCTTCGATTTTAGCCCATGGAAAAAGCTGCCAACTCTGTCTGAGGAATTACAAGCCGCAAGGGTTTGAGTAGTGTGGTAGGTGAATTAACACAGGGTGAAAAAGGAGAATTTTGGGGTTTTAAAATAAGGGATTCAAGGGGACAAGATGGAGGGATTTGGGCATGTCCTGACCTTCTTCTCCTTCTTGCCCTCCATGTCTTGCTGTGATGGTGACACTTTTCTATTGGTTTAAGGTAGAGACACACTGTCCAACATAAATTATAGATATTGGCATGTTGTTGTAAACATAGCACTGGTAGTTTTTAGTATAAAATGTGAACACTGCCCAAGAGGACAGACAGAATGCCATGGCTGACCTGCTAGACAGAGCTCAGCAGGGCAGAGAAAGAATGTTAGAGACAAGGAAAAATAAACAACCTTGAGACGCCAACCCTACACGTTTCAGACTTCTTTGGCTGCATGGGCTGGGAAATGAGGACTTTTACAATCTTGGGGTCATCCCGACACACAGACCCTGAGACTGGGACAGCTCTGTTACAGCTCAGGTTCCCTTGCCATGGAAGGCAGGGATTTCCCCCTGCCAGCCTATGACTCTTTAGCTCTGAGCTCCTCTGCTCTTTCAGTTTACTCTCAAGCAGCCCCCTTGGGTGAGGGGTCTGATCCCAAAGCTGGACAGAGGGGGAGGCAGGATGCAGCTCCTGGTCCACACTCAGCCACTCTCCAGGAGAACAGTGTGTGGAAGAGGGGCTATGTCCAGCTCAGGTGTGAAAGTCACATCAGCTTCCATCACCTACCCCTTGAAACAACTTCAATCCCTCGGAAAATCTAAGTCAGGCTCCCCAGGTCTAGTTAAGTGAGGCTGGAAGAATCTTCTGTCTATCAGCCAGAATGAATTGATGCAGTCTATCAAAATGAAATAACTCACAAATAAACACCAGTCACTCATTTGTATGTGCTGGACTAACGAGCAGATATGCAAAAGAGCATGACAAAGAAGCCAGAAATCAGCCTGGTTTCAGAGGAACACAAGGAATCCCTAAGATGGCTTTTTTTCAAAAACTTGCCAGTTAATCAAGAAATACACAGAAGCACAGAATCAACAGATTGGAAAATTCAGCAAAAGACCCAGAAGTTGGGAAAAATATGGGTTGTGAATATTTTGTTCAAATTAATATTCTGGCAGCTACATTTTGAACAAGATGTAATTTGTATAAGGCACCTTCTGTTAAATTTGTGGCACAGAATTGCAAGGACCAATCCAACTTGAAATCAAACCATGGATTTGCATCAGTACATCTATTTACCCTAACTCACAGGCCTAAACTACTGAGAATGAGATTTTCAAAATTAGAGAATGTAGATAAAAACTTAAAAATATCTTTCCTTCAAAAATAAAATTTTATCTCTCAAAAAAAACTAAAGTAAAAAGACCTGCTTAAGTCATGAACCATGGTTTAACACAGCCATTGTTCTACATATTAATTTTGTACAGCATATAAATTCAGAATGAGCAATGAGGTTTTAGGATCAGATTTAAGAAAAGGGCTAATCTATCAAATTTGTTGTCAACTTTAGATTTAGAGACATGAAGGCAAAGGTATTAATCTGTCAAAATCAAAGCCAAGGATGATGCTCACTTCTTCAGAACGGCTGAATGAAAATTTTTCAGCCATGGATATTATTTTTGAGTACTTACTACAAAGTTAAATCACTTTGAGAAGGGTATGTAGCTCTGTAGTCACAAAATAACCTGGTGGTGAAATACAGCTGGCAAACTATCACTTAGAGGAAAATGAATCACTGACTGTTCTTGATATAATATAAAAACTAATGAGAAAACAAGACACATTAATTTTTAAAACAAAACAAAAACCCCCAGCAAAATAATTTTCACTTTATTGCAACACTTATACATGCTGCAAATGTTATTTCAGTTCTGATCAATGTTTTAAATATCTCAAGTTTTGCTCCTTTTGTTCTTTTTAGCAACACCAGCCACACTTGGTTATGCTCAATGCAAAAGGCCAATACCTAGGAATTTAAGCAGGTTTTTCCTTTCCCATTAGTGACGTTGATTTTTTCAGAGATATCCTCAGCTGTTCTGTGGCACAAACATTATTTTCCAAACACGACAAACCAGAATGACTATTAGAACCAGTGATTTAGACAACAACCTTTTTAATGTCAGGCCACCCAGCATTAGCTGGAGTGCACGAGCTCTCCTCCAGTTCCAGCCACACCACTGGGCCACTTTACAGCTTCATCACCAGCACAGTTTGCCCAAACTCATATTTTATGTATTCACCGAGGTCATACCTTGGCAGCTGGATGTCACTGGGTGGGCATACACCTGCTCTGTAATTCAAAACAGCACAACACATTTCAGCTTTGATGGAAAGAGATCTATAGCTGGTATTTGCTCCTTTTTTCTCAGTATAAACAGTTTTGTTAATCAGTGTCACAATATCATGCTCCAAGAAGCTTTTATATTTTAACAATCCAATTTTTAGAATAATCAGATTGATAAAATATAAAATTTGAAAAGTCTGATTATTAGAATAAGTTTGGAGAGTAAATATTTCCAGGTCACTGCAACAGATGAATTTGGATAATCCTAAAGACACACCTGAAAGTTATACAGGAAAGATCAACAGATCTGTAAAAATGGTGAAGAGTGTGTTGGAAACCAGGCTTGGTAAGAACCCTACTCTTCCTTCTCTGTTAATAGGAATTTAATCATTCTCCAAGCAGTAGGAATTATCCAGTCACTTTAAGTAGGGAAAGAGTGCCCAGATCAATTTGATTTTAACTAAGTTTATCTAAAAATTCCTGTCAGACTCATTGAATCTGTGCCACAGTCAAACAAGATGTTCTATTTTCCAAGCATGTGATTCCTTTCTATTACACATGAAACCTTCTTTTATTTCATCAAGGAACATAAAGAAAAAAAAACAACCCACCACTTATGGAAGATAAATTGTGAAGGATATGAAGTTGCATAAATGACTTTATAAAGAACTGCTTTATATTGTTCTGTTTGACATATAATTCTTTTTCCTCTTCATGGGTAAATTGTAAAAGTATTTCTAAACTAAGTTTTATCATGAGCTCATCAGTATGCATATTCTGTGCTCACATTTAGTATCTATTTATAAAATCAATTCTGTTCTGGGCTTTGACAAACAAAACTGAAATGCAGCTGTGTGACATGTTGATAATTTTCATTAGTTCTAAAAAGCCTCAACAGAAATTACAATCTTACTTGTTATGACCAAATAACCCTGTGGGACTCACAGGAAAGGTGACTTTTCTAAATGATCTTATTTATCAATGGAGAAAAAGAAGGGGAAGGAAAGAAGCGGATAAAAATTGGAAGTAAAATGATGAAAACTTAAAAATCACAGATGTACACACTTGAGGCTGTGCTGACTAGAGAGTCTTCAGTATTGCTGTCAGAGACAAATATATATTGAATTATGCTTGCATTATTTGCACATCCTTTATTACACTGGAGGAGTATTTGCTCAAATTTTGAATAAGCTTGTTGCTTGAAAATAGAAAACCTCATGGTATTTATTATAAAGAGCCAAAATTCAGCAACTACATTTCTGAACAAACATATCTATATCTGGTGTGTAAAAAATTAAAAGCAAAAAGAGTTTACAATGATTCCTTTTTGAGAATTACATCGTAGTAGAGAAAATCACAAATGCATGAAAACAGAGTCTTTAGAGAAAATGAAGCAAATTTATTTCATCATTAAATTGTCTTTAAACAACAGTCTAGAATGAAACAACAGTAATAGAATGAAATCAGTGTTTATGTCCCCCTTTCCTATGTTTAATAGATGTTCTACTTTTTCCTGACTAAAATTTGGGGGTAAGGGTGTGGTAATTTTGTTTCCTTGGAATACAGTGCTTTTTAAATGCTGCTGAAGAACTACCTGCATTTCTTGTTTTCCTAGGAAAATCTGTTGCTCAGAAGAAGAGCAGTCTGAAACATTTCTAGGCATCACAATTACAGAAGAGCTGCCAAAAAGATCAGTAATAAAAATGTCCTAATTAAACAGTCCTTCTAATTTAAATTATTAAATTTTTGTTATTTTGGGCTTTTTTTTCCCCTAAGGTTTTGTTCCCTTAATCCTCATGGCTAAATATATTCCCAGAGCAGGAAAACATCAAATTCCTGAGTGAAAACAGAAGCAGGGTCTTTGAAACGTGTACAGACCAGTTCCTTTTCCAGCCAGTTCTGAAAAGCAGACAGGCAGCAGTGATCACGAGTCCAGGGTGCACTGGTTTCAATATATAAGAACTCTGAAAATCCACCAACCAATCCTTTACATAGCATAGATTGTTTTTAATAAGAGTCACTTTTGAAAATGAGACACAGTTTCATAAAAGTAAATTTTTTTTTTCATTTTCTTAAATTTGTAAATATAGCAATATACAGGAAGTTGTTTGGCTTCTCCCTTTTGATCCATTTTAAATGCCCCTTAAATGTGTACATTTTTGTGCAAACTGCTATTTCTTTAATTTCCTAAGAGAGATAATGAGGACTGGTTTCTCTGTAATTCTAGTGTGATATTTTTCTGGGTGGTTTTCAAAGTACACAGTATGTAATTAGGGATAATGCAGACAGATCCTTTGTTTTCCAGAGAATAGTAAATTTTTTTTTTTAATTAAGGCCTTTGGGTTGTTTTTTTTCCCCCTTAGTAAATGCTGTATTATTGGACATGAAGTGGTGAGTAAATTGATGCTTTTTAACCTGAGGGTATTTACACTTTAACAACTCTGACAATATCTGATTTTAAACAAGTCCTGCAGAATATTTAGAGAGAGCAAAGATTTCTTCTACCCAGATGCAAATAATTTAGAGAAGAATGCAATTAAGAGACTGATCACTGCTCAAATCTTCCTCCAGGACAGCTGACAGAAGCCAGCAAGAGCCACTTGTGAACTGCAGAAAGCAAAATCTGAGTAAAAAGCTCATTCTTCTACAGCAGCATCACTCCACTGTGCCTATCTGGCCATACTTTTGAAGATAATGAAAACAGATAATTCTCGTCAGTTCCAGTGAAAAAATGACTGTGTTCAGCAGCTCTGAAATCAGGATAACACTAAATGAATGCTTTTGACATAATTATTGGGTATAAAAAGCCTACAGTGAATAGCAAAATATGCTTTTGTGAAAAAAATTATCACAACAGCAGGCTCATGTGGTTTCTCTTTGCACAACAGAACAGCAACAAGTGCCTGTGAGCAGCTCTGTGCAGTGCAGAGCCAAGTATTGTGCTGATTTCAATGCACAATAGGTACAATCTCACCAAACTGCTACAATCCTTGAATGTTTGTAGAGAGCAGCAGAAAGCAGAACACATGATATGTGGAATAATAACATATTGATTTACAATCTTCTTCTAACTGCAGCTGTACTTAAAGGTCTACTGTGAAGAAAAAGTACTAGAAAATTCCAACCCTCCTCATTTTGTGCAAATCAGTACATGAACATTTAATCAGGAGACGTGGGAGAAGACTGTACAGAACTGTTACTACATAAAACTAACATGCACTCAGTTATTTGGGAAACATTCCCCAGATCACTCATCACATCCCTCTCTTTTCACTCCATTCTCCTCCCTTCACCTCAGTTTGCTTTGCTTTGTGTTTGCTGATATATTTCATTTAAACTGACAAGACAAAAGCCCTGCTATCAATGTCCTCCAGAGATGTAAAATCCTAGTGAACATCCCTTTCCAGTCCTGGAGACAAGGTGCCTTCAAATACCCACAGAGCAGTGAGACCTACAAGCCACTCACTGGGTGCATTTAGCATGGCCATCTTTTCCCCTGACATTTAGTTATTTTAATTCTGTTTGATAGCAGAAAAAGAAATATCTAAACACTGGTCTCATGAAAGCTTGCACATACACTGGAATAGAAAAAAAATATTGTTATCCTCAGGGAAAATATAACTTTAGCTTGTAGGTGATACCAATGCAAGTAATGTTCAAAGAAATTCTTTAACAGTAAGTATTAATAAAGTAATGCACAGTGCATATTAAGAATATTTAATGTTTAATGACTTTATTGAAATTAGTCATTTTGTATTGCTTGTGCATTGTTGGTTTCGTTTTAAAAAGTCAAGAAAAAGGTTTTGTTTCCTGTTCATGCTATATTATGAATATTTTTTAGTGGAAAAATAATAAAAATATTAATAAAGTCCAGAGGTTTTATTCTAAAGTTATTGTTAATGGGATTTAGGCTACTAAAGGACCAGACCTCTTCTCAAAATTTTTATACTGAGTATTTTTGCTTTGATCAGTCATGGCATGAAGACTCAATTTGCCAAATTACTTTAATGTAAACAATACTGAATGCTACTTTTAAATATATCAGAAAGTTAGTATCATTGCTACATTTACCAAGTTACAGTAAAAAAATATACTGCTAGCACTCAGTGATTTAAAAAGACCTTGCAGAATTTCAAATTTCCCTTACAACAATATCTGAAATGCTGAAGACCTGCCAAACCATGTCTACACAAAAGGCAGGAATAATTTAATATCAAATCTTTTTCAAAAAGGTAAAACCACTACTCAGTTTGCTGCATTCTTGCCTGAAATTTGTGTTCAGTCACTATCCAAGCACTCACTAAAGGAACTTCTCTGATTAGAAGAAGAAGAGTCAAGCATCATCTGAGGAAACTCTCCTATAGACTTCCTGCACATTATCTGTGAGTCTGCAAGTGCTGACATTTTAGCCTGCATATTTCTCAATTTACACTGCCAGATAAAAAAAGGACCTTTCATGGTTGGACCAATGACTCATTCTCTTAAAGGAAGTGTAATCAAATCAAATCAATTTTTCATCATTCATCCACCATCTAGATTAAAAGATTCAACTTGCATAATTTTAAACTGCTGCAGTGGATCAGATCACTGGGAAAAAAACACACACTTTTTACTAGTGCTGATTATTATTTTTAAAAAGTTTGCCAAAGGCTTTTTTTCCATTTTCCAGTACTTCCCACAGTACTGTGGATTCTCATCCCCACATTTAATGTCAGTACATTATCCCTCAATAATAAATCTGCCTCTTTAAAAAGCTTTGCCACCTATTTGGGCACAGGTTATAAAGTACAACACTCAGAGGAAAGGAGTTGAGATTTTTTTTTTTTTTAGCATTTAAACAAACAACCTACAGGTCCATATTTTACACCTGTAGGTCTTGGTTCTAGCTTTTGGTTCTAACATTTTTGGTTCAGAGAGGCTCTGAAAGCCAGAGCTGGACTCAAGACTGTGGGAACAGAGCCTGAAGCTGACTGTGTCCAGGTGCTGCATGAGACCAATGAGGCAATTCCACAAAATAAATCAAAGGCTGAACAGCTGATCAAGAAAGTGAAATTAATGAGATACCTTTTAAACTTGTTGTAAAAAACCACAAAGAGTCTGAAAAGGGAAAGATGGCTCATGATCAGGAAGGGGAAACTGGTACCCACACAGGTTATTTCTCTGGACAAGAGAGGTCTGGCCAAAGCAGGGCTGCTGACGTGGAACAGGGTCTACATAAAATAAAGTTTGTAGCAAGCAGACTGAGCTGAATCAAAGTCCTCTTGTAGTTAAGATGGGAACAAATAGACAACTTGGCTATTAAAGAAGTCACAAAGCCCTGTGATTTTTGCCATACAAATCTCCTGTTTGTCATCACAGCACTAACAATTTGGCACATGCAGTTTGTATTCATGACCCTTTTTAGATGGGATGTCATTGTCTCAGTGAGAGACAAGAAATGAAAACAATGACCAGGGTATGCACTTTCACCGTGTGGCCTACAGCTGATAAATCCAAAGCCAAAACCAAACACCCAAAACCTTGCTAAGTTCTTTAGGCAATGCAGTAAGAGAGACCTTACTTGCAACTGAGGTATCCATGCAGGATGAAATACAGGATTTGGAAGGAGTTTGACAGAGCTGGCTCTGAGCAGAACACATGCATTTCACAAAGCAACAATCAAAATGCTGTGTGCCTGAATTAATTGTTTTGGGGCCAGGACATCACCCACAGGTTGAAACAAGAGTCAGATAATGCATTGAGAATATCATCAATGGAGAACAGACTCAAATCCCTCAGGAACATATTCAGTGAAATACATGGTTTTCTATTCCAAAATTCAGGCTAACTTCAACTCACTTATTAACAGAGTATTGCAAATAAAATAAAGACAAGGTTTGCTTCATTGTAAAGAAAGTTGTTTAAATTTTCCACTCAGTTCACAGTACAGGTTTCTATAAAAAAAAAAAAAAAAAAAAAGGACACATGTCAGAAATTCAGAGAAGATATAATTTCTGGAAAAGCAAAAAAAAAAATAGGAAAAGAAGGGGAAAAAATGGGGGGGGAGTAAAAAGGGTATACAAAAAAGGAAAAAAGAGGAAGAAATAAAAAGAAAAGAAGAGAGAACTATCCTGATGTAAAAAAAAAATCATTAAATAAAATCTAACTTTAAAAATAAATAATAAATTTAAATAATTTTTAGTAATAAAAATTTAAAAGCTTGCTTTTAATGTTAATGCCCTCAGCAAATTCACAGCCCTCTCAGAGGTTTGTAACTTGAAGACATGTTACACACAACAGCCAGGGAGCTCACAGGGGAGCAAATCAGGCAAGCAGCAAAGGGCAGAAGTGTGCAGTTGTCTCAGCTACTGAGGAGCAGAGGGACTGGCCATTAGTGCAAGTATTTGGGTGAAAGAAATAGATGCACATGCAGATACTGCGAGCAGAGCAATTAGATAAGGCTCCTACTGATATGAGAGCTGTAAAGCACTAGGAAAACACTTTGCTGAGATGAAGTGTCATCACCACACACAGCTCCATGGCTGGCTGATTTTGGAGAGGCTGAGCTTGTTGAGCTGCTCTGCTGTCTATCCATTACACAGCCCACGGCGCCGAGGGCTCTGGAATTTGCACACCTCGGGGGAAACAGCAGAGCCACTCCTATCAGAAGGTGGAAGTATACAGGGGTGGGAAGCCAAATTGATGTCTTGAATGCCAAATGTAGGAAGGGAATAATAATGTATTTACACCAGCATCTGCATAAACTTCTGTAATACTTCCACTTCTGTGCCACTGGAGAATTGAGATTCAATAGCAGGAATGGTAGAGACAAAGTAAGGGGTCTAGAATAAAACAGAAATAGAAGAAAGTACTTGAAACTTTCCAGCATTGGTTTGACTGACATCTTTTGTAACTTGGAGAAACAAAAATATTGATTTCTTCCCCAATATTATTTGATTTGCAAACTCCAAAGACATTTGTTTATGTTTGAAGAGATGAACATGTTTCGGTACTAGCTGTATGAAAAGGCAGCAAACAGAAAGAGCAAATGGGAAAAAATGAACCACCTGGAATACCAGCCAGATTTAAAAGCACTTACAAAGAGGCTTAATGGGTGTATATACATAAATCCAGGGAACAATTTCTGCTTCTGGAAACCATACAAACTGTCTGCAAAGACACTGTACCTTCTCAGAGAGAGCTGAACTGGCCCTGCCAGCCCTGCTGCAGCTGCCACAGGGACCCAAGAGCTTCATCACCTGCTCCCCCTGCAAATACCCAGAGAGCTCAGAACTGGGTTAACCAGCCACGGGGTCAATGCCTGCACAATCCCCCTGATTTTGCAAAGGGGCACAGTCAGCTCCTTATAACACAACCCACACTCCACAGAAACCAGCAGCACACTGGGCAGCCCTGCACAAATCATTGCAGCATCTGTGGGCTCACTCAGCATGACTGACATGAAAGTAAAATACATTACTTTGAAACATTCAACAAAAAGGTGTGATAGGTGAGGCAGTAAAACAAACTGAGGTGGCTTCCCAAAATGGCGACAATATTAGATTAATGAAAAGAAAAATCTTTCCTCAATATTAAATAAAAAGAACAGTTGATATTAATAAAACAAAAAGTATCTTGGGATTTGGACTACATTCCTATACTCTTCCAGAATAAGAATACCATAAGGAGAAAAAAAATTTAAAAATCTTATGTTTATTCATCTTTAAGAGATGTCAATATATTGACAAAAATATGCATAATCACAAAACTCACTATTCAGTATCAGACTTGGAATACCCTATACTGCTGATGGATTAATTATGTTTTTTCCAAGCTATTCAGATAATTAGACATACTAAGTTCAGAGCTATTTTTGCAATGATAATGGACTTGTTTTGTTGTGGTCTATTTAACAAACTGTTGGATGCTTTTTCTAAAGCTTGTTTACATTCCTGTACATCCTAGCTTGATTGATATTCTGTCCTTTGGATTATAGTGTCATGCCAGCAACACCATTGAAATAGCTCAGGACAATATAAACGTCGTTTTTCAGAGCCTCTACAATAAATCAGACTAGAGTAACTCTTTAGATCCTTGCTAAATTGAAATGCAGCATACTGTGCCAAATAATTCTTTTTAATTTTACACACACACAAACACTCCCCCTTGTGTGAGAGACCCCCAGACACAAAGGATTCCATTCAGCAAAATGTTTCAGAGCTACTCCTCCCGAGTAGCTAGAGTTGTTCCAAACTGTATGCAACCTTAATATAGAGAACACTCACCAAATGCACCAAGCAACAGAACAAAATTTAGATTATTCAGTTTCAATGCGTGTAAGAAACACATTTAAAGAGGCATTCCCTGGCCATTCTGGGCAAGTTCTTACCCTTTTCCCGAGTCAGCTTTTTCAGCTGCAGTGTTAACTGCCACCATCTCAGCAATCTGTCGTGGTCACCTCAGGCACATCAGCCTCTGCATCTGGGCTGCCAAAGAGGAGCGTGTCAGGCCCCAGACACACTCAGCCCCAGCACCATTCTGCACCTCCTGCTGTCAAACACTGCTGTGAAGGCACTTAACCAGCTCTGGATATTCTCAAACATTCTTCAAAGAGAAGCATTCACACAACTTCAAACTTTCTTGTGCTTGTTCACAATCTGATGAAGCCAAAGATCTAGCACATCTGTATTAAGAAATCTTGCCTGCCACAGAGACATCATGCATAACAAACATATATATGCAGGCACAATTTTGTCTAAAACACACACATGTATATTTGTTGTCATTTGTATTATCTGGCTGCAACATAAATAAACAAAAATTGCACAGCATTTTTTAAAGACCACAAACACTTAACACCAGTATACTTCAAAGTGAAAGTGCCCATTAATCACCACATATCTCAAAAGATGGCTTTGTTTTTAACATGCTACAAATGAATAGACTCAAAATATTAAAGTTAGCAGAAAGAATTCTAGAATTATATAATTAAACACCGCCTCTTTCCTTCTGGGCACCATGACTCACAATGTGCAAATGTATTATGCAAAATGAGATTAAAACAGAATCTGCATTTTACCCTTGGGTTCGTTCAATAGTCAAGAGGAGTTAGAGAAGAAGTAGTTAATTTAGGATGAAAATAAAGCATTAAAAAATAAAATTTTTCATATTGTCCTTCAAAGATAAATCCACACAGAGACTTGAAAAGAACAGTATGTCTCTTGCAGTGCAGGGACATTTAAATCTACACTTGCATTTTTATCACACATCCCTAGAGTCCTGCAAAGTCTGTTTACATGCTTTGTTTAAAAAAAAAATAATAAAAAAAGGAGGGAAAAAAGAAAAAGGAAAGAGGACTTAACCGTATTCTCAAATAAATGTATTATTGGAACATATATGAGAGATCTGAGTACTAACCTGCATATCTTAGTCCTGTGAATATGGTATTTCCAAAGTTAAGATTATGTGGGTTGGAAGGGATTACACAGCACTGAATAACCTTATGCAAGCAAAATTTTAGATGAATATCCACTGTGTATTTTATTTTATAATCCCAAGATATAAAATTGCATCTAGGCCTCATGTTTTCTAAGTTTGTTGTTGTTTGTTGGTTTTTTTTCTTTCTTTTGGTTAATCCTTCATGCAAATTAGAAATGAAGATTTATTTATTTATTTATAACATTCACCCAAATCAGCTTTGCTGGTTTATTCTTGTAGCTTACAGTTTAGCCTGGATTCATTTTCTCGGGGGATTCGTGCTTTCTGTCCATAGCAGCTTTGCTTCTCTCAGCAATGCACTCACTATGCACAAGGCTGGGATTGCAGCTCTTTCCTGGGCTCTATATTGGAAATGTTCATCTGCAGGTGGGCATTAAGCACTGGATAGTGTGAAATGATATTTGGCTCCTTAAGGGGCAAACCTCAGCTCTGTCCTTGCATTACCCTTGAGTCTCCAAGGAAGAATGGTGCTGATGCATACGAGGACTGGCATGCTGAGCATGAGATTGCACAGTGGCTTTGGTCAATTTAAGCAAAGATTCCACCAGAACACCCTCCCTGACTGCCTGTGCCCTTCCCTTGGGCTACTTCTGTGCTTTTACAAACACACAATGATCTAGCTCATCATCCTCATCACACAGCCTCTCTCCCCAGCAATTCTTTCATTATATCCATGCCCTCAATTCTCTCTACATCCAGACACTAGATTGGCACTATACAGAAAAGGTGAAAACACAGTTTATAGGCAGGAAAAAGTATGGCAGGACTGTTCCAGGCCTCAAGAATCACTTAATCTAAGCTGGTGTGAGCTGGGATCTGGAGCCAACCTTTGAGACAGTCTCCCTGCTCACACGGGAGCCACGGCTCTGGCAGCAGGTGACAGTCCTGGCAGCAGGTGACAATCCTGGCCTGCAGAGAACACCAGGGACAGGTCACAGCCACAGGGGCTCGATCCTCAGCACAGAAAGAGAAGACTGAAGCAGTTAATAGTACTAAAGCAATCACTGAAGCTGATGTGCTCACAAAGTGTCCCAAACCATGGCCCAGTGATAGGCCCTTGTGTCTCCAGGTCCCTTTGTTGTTTCCTGTTTTGGTTTGTTTTTATGTCAATCCAGTTCCTCCAGTGCTAGGCAGCAAAGCACAGCTCTGAGTCAGTCGACTCATATTTATACTGTCCCATCTACGAGTGACTCGGTGCAGAGGGCAATTAAAAATAGTAAATATTTCCAGTGTTTTTCTCTCCCCTCCTTAGAAGAATTAAACCACTGCTGACACAGGAGGAAATGAATTGCTCTTGACTGCAGCTAACAAACACTTCATAAGTGCTTGGAACACTTCTGGTGATCATGACCCTCATTAAAATGTCCAGTGTGAATGGGCATCTACTACTCTGTAAACAAGCCACAAAAATGTCTTCATCATTTATTAGAATAGAATGCTTCATCACCCTTGGCATATGGATTTCTCACCTCAAAGGACTTTTTAAACCCCAAATCTCCAGTCAAAAATAATTTATGCCATAAAACAGTCTAAATGGATAGCAGGAATAGATATGTCTGTTCAAAGTTTCTCAAAAGTCACTGATGGTAGAATATCAAGCAATTGTTATGCTCCAGGTCCCCGTACCTCTAGCTAAAATGCATTAAAAAAAAAAAAAATCAATCAAGGTTACTACACCTATGTATAACTTGTGGTGTGATATTTTCCTTTATAGCATTTTGAATCTTCCACCTCCCCAGAACAATGGGCTTCAGAAAATAATATGAGAGAAAAAATTTCTCTTGCTTTCAAGAACATAATTTCAGGAGTGATTTCAGAAGTGATTCATTGAAATTAGTGCAGAATGGAAAAGAGTTGGGATAAAAGATGAAAAATGGCCATTCTATTTGCTTTGTATTGATTCTGCTTTAATCTCTGTGTAGAGACTATGCATTTCTAGGTGTGGGGCATGACAAGGAGGTGGAATGAATAGGACACCAAAATTACATAGGAGTACCTAAAGTCTACTGTTCTTTATTCTATAGACTGCTGCATATCTATCTGAGAGATGCTCATCTGCTCTGTACATCTAATTCCAGGAAAAGAAAAGAGAACACTGCTGCTCGTTTTTGCTACCCCTCCCAATTTTCAGAAATTGTTTTAATGAAGCAGTTGGTTTATAAATTTCACAAAATCATATTCAGATGAATTTTATGTTCATATAAACATCTGAAAAAGAAGAAAATTGACTAACTGGAGTCTTCTCTGTGCCTGTATTCAGGAAGAAAGCTACAGAACTTGAACTGGTCTGATGACAGCCATCAGAAACTTGAGGGGTTTTTCCCAAATTATGAGAACAAAAGAGAAATAAATCAAAATTCAGATGCTTATCTCTCAACACCAGAATGAAGCACTGACCTCAACATCACTGCTAGGGTGAATGCCTTAGCAACAAGGGGGCTAACAGGCTGCACAATTACTGCACTGAGCCAGCATGCTATGTGGCATGTGGATTATTAACTGGATTATTAAAAGCTCTCTAAAGGTTTCTAAATGAGCCTAACAAGTAAACTGTGCTGCTTCTCCTTCTCTTCTTGCCTACTCCATTTAATAATGATTTAATCCTTAAAATGCTCAAGGATCAAAAAACCAACAGATATCCTACTCACCTATAATACAGACTATAATAAAAATGCAGGGGCACAAAATAAAAGCCAAACAGTTTTTAAAGGCCGAAAAACTGCATGGTAACCATTGCACTACAGAACACAACAGCACATCCTGTCCTAAATCAAAACCTCAGTAAGCCAACACATTCTCCAGGCTTGTGGTCACTGCCCGGGTCAGCACGAGGCCACCCCAGCAGCAGCTGGGCCAGAGGAGCCACTGAACGCTGCCATTGAGAACCTCGGACCCGGCTGCTTCTACAGACACTCAGAAGCTCACATGTGGCTCTGGGTGTTCACATCAGAGTTTTCCCAGTTTTACCATTCCCATTTCCCATCCTCAGCGCTCCTCCAGGCAGAGCTGGTGCAGTGACTGACAGCTGCAAGGCCCCTCTGGCTCTGGGATTACTGAGAAGGGCAGAGCCATCATCACTCTTCTGCTGCTTGAAGGGAACAGAACTTCCATAACAAAACCCCTTCAATTGCTCAGCATCCAAAAGGCTGGTTTTTGTGTCACTGAGACAGTGCACAGGGTAAAACTGGGCCCTCTGTGTGTTCTTGCAAAGCAAACACATAAAAGAGATAACCTCTCTTTAGTCAAAGTGCCATCATGTAGGTAGTTTAAGTCATGTTAGCACTTCAAATATTTAAAAAGTCAAATGTATCCATTTGTATTTCTAAACTTCAGTCCTCATGATAAATTTTATTTCGTGGGAAGAGCCGCTTCCTTTCTACTAAGTAAAATGACAGTTAGAAAGATTTAAATATCAAAATCTTTATTTGTTAAAAATTCAATCTTCCAGACTTCTGCCCATTTTCTTTGAAATGAATACAGACTTTTACTTGAAAAAGGACCAATACTTAGCACCAACTTCTACCTTCATAATTGCATTCAAAGGATGCAGGCAGCTTTTTCTTTGCTTTTCATGAAAACTCTCAAACACAAATTTAGGGTTGTTTCTCCTAAAGCTTCGTATGAAGCTTCAATCCAGCCACCATCTGCTGGAGTGGAGAGAAGAGTCAGTTACTCTTCTGAAGTGGCTATCACAGCACCTGACAAACAGCCAGACAGAAAAGAACTGCAATAGCTCTTGCAAACTTTTGTTTTGCTATAAAGCACAAGAACTGAAAACACTATTCAGTCTTTACTGGCTTTGTGATTCATTTTATAAAAAAAGGTAAGACTGAGGCCTGCTTGAGTAGATAAAACATTAATCCTTTCACCTCTAGGACAGATGTTTTGTCTAACACAAACTCCTACACAAACAGAATTTCTGTTCCTACACAAACAGAATTTGGAGTTCTGCTTTGTGATAGCAGTTCATATCAGAAACAAAATCACCACACACAGTGAGAGGAATCAGCCTTGGAGTCTTTGGAAGAGACTCAGCCTGAGGCTCTGACAGGCTGGGAGTCCCTCTCAGCCTGGGAAGGGTGTGAAGCAGAAGAAGGGCACAGGTTAATCACAATGCATCATAATGATGTTTTTGACCACATGCAGAGGATCTGGTTATAAGAAGAAACAGTCACAACTCTCTATTTTCACCATTACTCTGACCTGCACTGCTTTGCTTATTCCAGGAATGGAGGGAGTAAATTAAGCAAAAAAAAGAAAATTAAAATGTTGAATCAACTACAGTTCCATATATGGCCTGAGGTTGCATGCATAAAGGGCTGACAGTTGTATAGATAAACATTTTATATATATCAAAACTGCAATATACTCGTGGAAAGCTTTCCAATGAAATCTTAACCACAAGCAGCTTCTGCACATTCTGAACTGTCTATCAGCAAGAGAAAATTCAGAATTTTGATCACTGCTTAGCTTTTTGAAGACATTCACTCTGAACCATTCTCGATTCCATAAGCTATATGCCTTGTTTGTCAATGAGTCAGCTCCTGTTAATAAGTCATGCAAAATGATGCAGATTGAAGTTATGCAAAGAAAATTATCTTTCTTGAAACTACTGTGTTAGCTGATTTGCCTACTTAACATGTTATGACAGCTTCAAGATCTTGAAACTGTCTAGAGATATACACAAACCATTAAAAACTCCAAGAAAAGCTGCATTTGAAATAATAGCAAGTGTCAAAATATCTTGGAAAACGTAGGGCAATAAAATATTAATAACAAAACAGCTGTTTAACGGCAGCCTACCAAACACTTAAACATGTTGGTGTTATTTCGAAGTGAGGGTATGTCGTATTTGGAAAATGATAAATGATGCCCTGTGGTTCTCCAGGATGGTTTAAGCAAATATTTGGGGAGAAAAAAAAAATTAAAAACAGAGAGGGGGTGGGGGGAAAGCCCTATTACCTATATTTAAATTTAACCAGTGTAGAAGTAAAAATGACAACTTAGTTATGAAGCTTTTTTTGTACACTGACTCTTATTAGCCTTTGAGAAAATAAGAACAAATAATGCCTTATTCTGGTGTTAACATCTTTTGTACCTGTCAGTGGCTTTTGTTTATTGGTTGGTTCATTTTAAAATACCAGACACAGAACAGCAGGCAGAGGAGACCCCTATGATCCACATGTGTTGAATAAGCTCAAGTAGATATCTGTGACCTCCAAGGCACTGAAACAGAAAGAAAATATAAACTTATATTATGCTCTGAATATCTAGATTAGTCTGCAGCATTAAGGGTCATCAGAATAAATAGATTTTTGTAATGGTCTCTGAGTTTGGAAATATTTTAAATATGTAAAACCTTTTTAAAAATCTACATGACAGGTTTAAGCACTGTAGTTGCAAAACTTACAGGGCATAGAGTACTTGAGCACTTCCATTTCTGAAACAGGTTACCTCATCCTGGATTTACGGTTTGATTTTCTGGACATGAAAAAAAAAAGAAAAAAAAAGGACAAAGCTATACCCCCTTTTTTTTTTTGAGTGCCATTTTCTTAATGAGAAATTGATGAATGATGACATCTGGCAAGAGAAAAAAAGCATATGGTCTAACTAGCTGTTTCTAGAGAGGTTAAAATCAGCTTTGCAATTTTCTGTGGTTGCCATTATGATTGACAGATCATCAAATAAATCACTCGTCTCCCCCTCTGTGCTGGTCCTCTGTACCATCAAAGACACCAGGGGGTAAATTTGCACTGTACTATATGAGGAATTAGACATGCAAGATCCATTAACATAAATGGGATTTTTGCACCTAATTCCCCACACATCATGCTGAAAAACGTCGCCGTAGGATATAATATTCATGTTTTCTTCTTTATTCTATTTATAATTTTTAATTATTAATTTCTAGCATAATTGGGTTCTTCTAAAGAAAATTAAATGCTTAGTATGTCACCTAAAGTACTGTTTAAGACCCCTTGGGCTTGGTGGAAGATGACAGGGAGTGTGTGCACACACATCCCTCAGAGAAAGGAGGGTGGGAAGGATTGTTGATCCCACACTCAAGACTGACTCCTCAACAGGCAGAACCCAAACCTTACCTCTGTCAGCCCATCCATCCCATCCTTGCCTCTTTCAAAAAGTAATCCAAATGGATACAATAGCTGAAAACTCTAAGTGAAGTTACTAACTAGAGCATCTCTTATTTTCTCAGATAGGAAAAAAGTAGCATTTAGCTACTTGGAATGGGACAAAAGGATGTTGAATTTGAGATTTTTTTCCTTCATAATCCCTCAAACTGCTAGATAAAGGCAGGTTTTCTAGATGACTTAGATGCAATCTGCTGTCATTGCTTTGCTTTCATTGGAAATTCTGAAATTGACTTATCCAATTTCAATCTGCATAAATTTTAAATAATTTTGATAAATGTGCAAATTATCAACTTGCTTTGCTCTATTTTTTTTTCCCATAAAATAGGGAAATTACTTAATACCTACACTGAAAAAAGTTAAATTCCACTGCAGTGGCATAGAAATGAGAGATAAAAAGTTGATGTTCAGGACATGATTTGCTATCCCAAAACACTTCTGTGCAGAACAGAGAACATTTCCACAAGGACACAATGTCCTTCTTCACATCTCTGTCTTAAACTGGCAAGGCACCAGAGCTGCTGAGACTGGAACTGCTTGTTGTTTGTCTACATAAAATCCGGGTAGTATTGTCCAAAGTTTCAAAAATAAGTAGTCCTTTATACCAAGGGTCTCAAAAAGATAAGATAATGGACAAACCTTCAGGAACCAAAAGACTCACTTAAAGTTTCATGCAGGAATGTGGGGTAGGTTCAAGGGAGAAAAAAAATTACATGACCAAAACAGAATTGAATCTAGGCTTTCTATCACACAGTTTAAGGTCTGAATAATTGAGATAATATTAACAAATTGCCTGATCAGACAAGTTATTTGTTGTCTTTATTAGAGCCTGAAGAGAAACCAAGGCACAGGATGGTGCATCATTACAGAGGATGTCAATGAAGATGAAACAAACCAGTTAGACATCCCATTGAGGGAGGTACTGAGAAATTTTAACATAATAGGCAAAAGGACAAGTCCCAAACTGGCTTGCAGATCTGAATAAGAATTTTCTTTTTGAAAGGGATGAGGAAGAAGAGGGAGGAGTTCTGAAATATTACCTGCGTTTTTTGGTTTGACTATGATTAATATTGAAAAAAAGTTAATGAAACACCAGATACAGAAAGACACTATGTGAAAGAAGAAAGGTTAGAATGAGAGTGTTAGTTTTACAACCTATTCAACACATTTTGGTGTGAAAGATACAATCTAAAACTATTAGATAATATTTGGATCTTTATTTCCAGTGTTTGCTGCCACCTTTTCTTCTATACTTTTGGAATTCACATTTTTAAAAAGTGTAAATTCAAACTCTAGACAAAGCATGTTCCTGTAAGAACGTTGTGAACACAGAGCTTATTTGCTATCTTGGTCCTTTGCTGACAAAGCCTGACAAACAGTCCCTCTGTTCCTAAGAAGTTTGTTTTATATAACAAGCTTGTTTTGAACAAGTATTTTTGTAAGAAACATCTATGTCTGTAATGATTTCTATAAACTGTTCTGCTTACTGATTAATCTAACAGCTTTGCACACTACTTCAGCAAACAGAGAAAGGAAACCTGTACCCTTTTGCTTCTTGTATGACAAATTTTTATACAAGAATATATTTTCACATAATATAATGGGGCTTTTCATACTTTCTTTTTCTTAAGATTTTTATTTCCTTTCGCTTTTCAGAAGCATAGATTGAGAAAAGATCAGTGGTATGGTTCATGCTTACAGTCTCTTCTACATTCAGTCTCGTCATATCTAACATAACCAATTATCAAAACAATGCTACCACCACCTTCATTTCTGCTGAACTATATATACTTCTTTCAATCACTCTTGAAATTACTGAGTGGGAGCTTTTCTGGATGATTTTTAAAAGGGATATGCTCGTATAGGTCATCATTTCTCTCAGTTTCATTAGTCTGCATTTTTCTGTGATGAGCAGAACTTGAATTGACAGCTACATTTTTAATGTTTCCTGAACTTTCCATTTGCATAACAGCTGAATCTGTTTCATTTACTCCAGCTGAAGCTGAATTCCCTGTGAACATGCTTTCTGTTTGCTACTGCTGGATTACAATGAACATAATTAATAAAAGAGCACTAGGCAACTCAGTGTGTCAAACGTGGGACATAACAAACTGAGTCAAATAGCTTCACTTTTATATCTATTGCTTGATGAAATGCCCAGGAGGTTAACAGAGATGGTGCCAAGAGATTAAATCTTCTTGTTAATAGCATGGAAAAATCAATGTTACCTTCAAGAGATTGCTGATAAAAGATGATAGAAATATTTTATTTTCTGGGTAATAACTATGCCTGTTGCCCTTTTGTTTTAAATTTTTATTAGACGATTCAAAATACTCTCACTGATGTAATTACAGTATCTTTTTTAATGGATTTAAGTTTAAAAGTTTGTTTGTGCCTGTTACTTTGGGGGATATAGTTCCCTGGGACTTTGAAAAATTTGATTTCCAGCAAGGGCACAAAATACATATTGAATATAGGCATCATTAATGATGTAGGCATCATTAGTTTAATTTGTATGTAGGTATGTAAAATATACATGTGTGTTTGATCTAAGTTGCCTTCATTGTGGTTTTCACTTACTTTCTTCTGAAGAAAACCAGGTAAAATGCCCAGATATTCAACTTTAAAAGTGTGTGTAATGCCTTTCAAAACACCAAAGGAAAACTGTGAAGATACCTGTGCATGTAACTGCACTCTGAGGGCACTGTATGAAAATGGAATATACCATGCACGCACCTTATCCATCTCAAACAAACTGTCTGCCTGCAAAGTTTAGAGAATTGTGGCCTTCAGCATCTTCATGCTGTAATAACAGAGCTTGTTTTATTGCAGGTTAGTTGAGTAGATGAGCAACACATCCCCTAAAATGCCAAATGAAGCTGCTATTTCCCAAGCACTGTTCTCTAAATCTGATTCTAGCTCCCTTATCTACCGTGCTTTCCTCTAAGCAGATTATAATTGATCAGACTTATCAGTAATGTGGTATCTTGAGTTTATTATTTCATGAGCTCGTGCTGAAAGGGTTTTCTTCCCCTGCTCCAAAGTGAGAACATTTTATATGGGCTGTTTATGGTAGCACTGACCACTTTTCAGCTTTCTCAGTGCAGATTAACATCTCGTTTGTTCTCCCACTTTTGCCTCAAGGTCTCTCCGTGCTGTTACTGCACAGTCATTTCCTCTCAGTTGTATGAGTTTCCATTTTCCCCAATGAACTTTCCTGTGTTCATTATGAAATTTTACTAAGATAATCTTTTGACAAGATAAACAAAGCAGTAAATAATCTCTCTTTTTTTTTTTTTAATTCCTTGAACAGGGATGCTGAAAGGAAGAGCCTAAAAATCACCATGTGAACTATGTAATGGTGTTTTTTCTTTTTTTCTCTCTTTATCAGAGGAGGCACATTTTTGACAAGCTGCTTAAGTACTTTCATAAATATTTTTACCATAATTTATGTTGGTAAAACATCCAAAACAATTTTCTTCAAATGAATTGCAGCCAATGCTGTAATTACAGCCAGTCAGAAGGGGCAAGTAGAATTTATTGTTGCTTTCATTACAGTGACATGAGAGACACTGTTCCTCATTGTTCAGCATAATTTTATCTCCATATATATATATTTACACTGTAGAATATTCCTACCTCATAAAAAAAAAAAACCTAAACCAAACTAATCCATTGATAATATATTAAAAAAAATTATCAATGTGATTACTGCCAATTTTTTGGATATCATGTATCTGCTTCATTATAAGACTGATAAAGAATCTTGCTATATCTGATCATATATCTGATATATCATATATCTGATGAAGACAGCTAAAGATTCTAAATCTGTTAATTGCTAGTGGACATGATTCACCAATTTCCCTCAAATTGTGCACTGACTACCGAGTGAAGGAATCATCCCACATCTTATGGGCAGTGACCACACTGCAGATACTCAGTCCCTCATATCATTGCTTTGATAATCTATAATCTGAAACTTTCTCAGGAAAGCACCATTTTATGTCTCTAAGTTATGACTTGCACTATTATGGTTTTTTTACAGGAAACTGTGGAAAAAACCTATCATGAAGTTAAAATTATTGGAGAAATTTTCTTTTGTAGTTTGCTGCTTTATCCACAACAGAGTACACAGAAAAGAGAATCATATGTAGACCTGCGCCTAAAATTTAGCAGGTTAAAATGGGAAGACTTATTTTGAATCAAGGATCCTGAAATGCTATCAATCATCAAAAACCCCAAGAGCAAACAATAGTAATTGACTTTAAATTGATTTTTAGAGGTTAGATATTTAAATTAAGTACCTCAATAATAAATTATTTCTTTATAGACCAATAAAAAAAGAAATATGGCTAAATTATTTTAAATATTCAGGGTTTACTTAAATGTTATGCAAATAATCTGAATAATGTGGTATTTAAGATATTACAGTAAATCTAATTTTTCTGCATTTCATTCATAATAATACTTGAATTTCTGAGCTGAATATAAACCCCACAAATAAGAAAAAAATAGCATTTAGCTTAATTTTTGTGTAAAAAATAATAATAATTTTAAAAAAGTCAAGAAACTCCCATGCAGTACTGACCTAAACAAGAGGTAAGTTTAGAATGAATGTATAAATTTACTCAAGACACAATTCTGCTTATGTTGTTAATTTTGTAAAACAAACAAAATCCACAGCCTAGTGCAGGACAGAACCTCTTTTGTGTTCCACACGAGGGTATTGCAAGTTCACAAAATGGGTGGTTTTATTTCTTAGGTTCTCCTACACAACAGCTGTGCAAGATTGAAACTTGCCCAACAGAAACAGAAGTTGTTTTGTTATCATGGTTGTGAAGAATGAATTGGAAATGTGAACACCCATATCTCAAACAACCAAAAGGAAATAAATCCATAGTATTCAAATCATGATTTCATACTTCTTTATAGTACACAGACATTTGTCTCCTATTTGAGTACACAGGATTATTTGTGTAGAGGCAGTATCTGATTTTGTCTCACTAAATCCTGTGCTTTTAAAAAAAAAAGGAAAGAACTAAAGATTCTGGCCAAAAAATATGGAGAATATTACCTTAAATGTGTTAGTAGTCCCTGACCTTTCAGACTTGGTTAAGGAATGGACAAAATGTCAAACAACATTTACAGGAAACTGAGAACTCCAGACAGGGCAGCTGGCAAGGATAAATCCAACATCAGTGATAAAGACAAAGGTCAGGGGGCAAATATATGAAAATTACTTTGCACAAGTGAGGACAGCAATACTGTCACATCTGTCAGTTCTTTAGAGCATCTGAATAATAATTTCCCTTGGATCAGGACCCAAATGAGCCTTATAATATGAGACTGTAATTCCCCTTTGGGTAAAAACCCCTTTAAACACAATGATAGCCTGAAGATTAGTGGCACAGGAATAAACAACATCACTTGGTCACACACAGGAACCACACTGCAGACACTCACAGTGATGACCAGAGTGTCCTCAAAATGAAACAGGCAATGCAGGACAGACAGACACCAAGAGCTGCAGCAAATAAACAATTCTAAGTCATCAGAGCTGGAAGACAAAAGTATTTCCTCTCTGAGTTTGGGTATATACAGGCAGGTGAAAAAGTTTTTTGCTGTGGCAGAAGCTTTTAGCTCATGACTATTTGGTGTGTGCATGCCCCTTCTCTGCAGCAGACTGTAAGCACAAGAGAAGGGAGAGATGTGTAATCTGCATCTGTACTCAAAAGATAAAAAAAGCAGGAGCCCAGAAAGCTTAAAGTATTACTATGGTGCAGCTAATGCAAAAATTGATGGCAGCAAAACACCTCAGAGCCCAGCTGGGGGAGAGCCCCAGGAGCTGGGAAAGGGAAAAACCTCCTGGTGTGAGACCTCTCCCCGTGGAAACAGTCCAGAACCTGCTGGTCCTTCCTAACGTTGTGGGGTCTTCACAAAGGGACAGATGAGCAGCAAGCTTTAAATACACGTTATTTAGAAAACTGTGCACACATTCAGTGCTTGGATCATAAAATTTGCCACTGACCGAAATGGGAATATATCAAAATAAGGACATGAATTGCAATAATAAAAGTAAATTTTTTTTTTCTGAACTCCTTAGCAAGATAAAAGCTCTATGTCTGATACACTTGCTCTTCTACATTTGTTTTTGCATTTCTCATATCTGATGACAAAGCACACACACACACTCTGCAGCAAAACAATCCATATTCATATCTGAGAGTGCATTATGTAATTCTGTCTTCAGATAATATGACTGTAATGTGAAGTGAAAAGTGCTGAATAAATTACTTATCCTGATAAGTGTTTCTCTCTAAATGAAAGTCTAAAGGCACCACAACAGTAGGGGTTACATTCAGGCTGAAACAAGAATTGGAATTATACAGAGTATTTTCACTGTCCTGGTGGCATGAAATGGGACTGTTTCATGTACCACACATCCTTAATATTGTTTCCAAAATAAAATCTAAGATTCCTGTGTAAGTGTGTAATAATGAGCCAGGATTTATCATGGCCATAATGGATGATAACATACTCACAACGATTCTGCTGTGAAACTCTAACCTCAGAGTCACAACACTTCCCATGCCATAGCAGTGCAATTCGTGAATTAAGGAAAAGCATTTGACAGTCATCTGTTAAATAACCTGTTTCTGAGATGGAACAATGGGTCAAGATGAGTCAATTACTATTTACACATTTACCCGGCTGTGTGACAGCTGCAGCCACAGGTAGAACACACACAAAGGCAGCTGAGAGTGGAAAAACAACCGAGAGCTGCCACAGCCATCTCCCTTCCCAGCTTTGCTCTGTGCCATCCTCCTTCCTGCTCCCCCCACTGCCAAGGAGCTTGAGCAGCGTGGCAAAGTGTAATTATTTCACTGAGTAATGCAGAGCATTGCTGGAATCACCCTGCCCAGAGAGCCAGAGGGGCTGAGGAGAGGTTTGGATTTACTCTGACTGCTGCACGCTGCCCTCGGCTCAGGTTGTAATGAGCTTCCCCTCTGGAGAGGGCAAATCCCCAGGGCCTGGGGCAGAAAAGGGAATAGAGAAAGATGTTGCTTCATGTTCATGTTAGTGCAGGGCTGAGTTTTGAGGAGAAAGCTGTAAAATTAAAGAGAAATTGAGAAGCAAAAGGAGGAAATTAGAAGAAGAGGGACAAGAGAAGACAAACTGGAGATCTGTGAGAAACAACAGGAAAGGGAGACACAAGAGAAAAAAAAAAGCACTGAGGAATACTTGCAGTAGCAAGGAAGCAACAGGATAAGAAAGTTTCTACAGTTACAGTTTTACATGGTTCTGTTTACCCAAAGCACAGAGATGAAACATAAAATGATTAACAGCCAACAGAATAAAGAATATTTATTGCCATCTATCAATGTGAAAAGTAAATTCAAGTTCATGTGGAAGGAAACATCAAACTTTCTAGCATTTAAAGAGGTTAGGTTCGGTTATTTTAAATTAAATTTTAAATTCAGGTGAAATTTATAATTTGTTGAACAGCTGCTGACATTTTTGTTTTTCCCCAGACTCCCAGAGAGGCTAGAAGGCTTTATCTCAAAGAAGAGAGAGAGAACAGGAATCAAATTCTTCCTGAAAAGATGAATACATAAAAACATCCAACCTGTGATGTCTCTTGGTTCTGATCTCAATCTTAGCCTTTAAATCAGCACAACTCATTGTCACTGAGGAGAAGATACGGAGTAGGAAGACAAATCACACAGGTATGTGTGGGGAAACAGCAAACCTAACAAAGAACATTTCTAGATGAACTAACAACCCTTCATGAATAATAAACACCAGGATGCAGCCATACTGTTTATTTCTGTCACAGTTCCTCTGTGTAGTGCTTTATATCAACACAAAGTTATTTTTAGATACTTGCACAGTGTTTTTTCTTTGGTGGTGTTTTACACATGTGCAGCATTAAACAAATCAGATATGGAAAAGGAGAGGAAACTCACTGGTCTGTGGCCACAAAGAGGTCTGGTTGTTTTATATAACATTGTAATTTGAATTATAGTAAGGTTAAGAGTTGGATTCTGAACAGTTCATGATAAACAACTGTTACAGTGATCATTTCATCTTCATGTCAGGGAGATTTCATCCTAATTATTAAAATCTCTTTTTGCTTTAGCACCTGTATTACTCTTAAAAGCAGCACCTATATTGCTCTTAAAAGCATTCCTCTTAAAACAGGCTTCTGACACCAGGGGCGAAGCTCTGAAAAGTTACCTCAAGATCACAGCAGACAAGACGTACATGAGCATCAAGTGTTGGAATGCATGAAAAAAAATCCATATTACAGATAATCAAAGGCAGGATAAAAATAAATACCCATGGGCAATGGAGTGCCATTTGCCACTCAATGTCACAGTGCCCATCCTTCCTTCTTGTGCACCAAGTCACAGCTGCACCTGCAGCAAAGGATTTATTGTCATGCTGACATTTCCTTTCCTTTACTTACCCAACAGAACAACTGACTGCCTCAGAAAAATCTTATTCAATCAAGATCCCTCGTCTCAGATTTTGCAGTAATACCTCCAGAATGCCAGTTGGTCAAACACCACTGATAATTCCATACAAACTGCTGATTAAACATGAACAAGTATTACACCTGAAGTCAGGTAATTTTTTTGTTTGTTTCTTCATTCTTACACCAGTCCTAAAGAGGAGGACCTGCTTAGGACAAACTGTTTCAGGCACCAGCCCCATCTCAACCACGGGCAGTCCCTGTTAATCACTCTAAGTGCATCCCTGATTTGTTTACCAGGGAAACTGCCACTTGTCAAACAGCTCTCAGTGCTGTTGTTTACACGCTGCAGATGTAAATCATGATGTGACCATGCCAATGTGACAGCAGCAAAGTGTCCGAGCTCCTTTGAGGAGATGAGATGACAGGGAGCAGAACAGACCCACTCAGTTGGTAATTCCTGACACTGAACATAGGTTGTCGATTTTAGCCATTATTTTTTCTGCTTTACATAAAATCGCTTTGGTGATTTATAAATGTTATTAAGGAGGAGAGCCCACCTCACTTCACAGAGCTGTGGCTCACACAACAAAAGCTGTCAAAGGAGAGTCAAAGAGAGAGAGCCTTTGGAGATGGCATTTTGTCCTGCCTGGTGATTTCATGAGTCCACCATGCCCTTTGGCAGGGAAAAGATGCATTGCTACTGAAATAGGGAGTAGACAAGAGGACAAAGATATCTTTTATTTCTCTTCACTGAGTCTTCATTCAGGAAAAAATAATTTCATTTAAAAGCAAATACACTGACTTAGATACTTTCTCAAACTGGCATCCCACCATCCCTTCAACATTTTGCAAGAACCAAGACCCCTACCTGAACCAAGTCCACTGCAAGCAGGGAAAGAAGAGAGATGAGGACAACATAAACAGGAAGACAACAGAAACATGGTACAATAATTTTGTTAGGGGTACACAATAAATTGAGAAAACCTAGCAATTAACATTCATTTTCACTCTGTAAAATCACCTTATTACTGCTTAAATAGCTTGTTAATACTTATTCTGACAGGGGTTTAATCCAAACCTATTGCTGCAATTCAGAAGATGCTGTAATAGAAAGTCCCTTCTGGGGTGTGGGGGCACAGCTGGTTCTGAAACCCAGCTCAGCCCCAGCGACCCCTCTGGGCTCCAACCTGCCCTTGACAGAAAATGCACAGCTGGGGAAAAGGAATGGGAGGTGATAACCTTTGAGTCCCCATTTTGAACCACATCTCATCTGCAGAGATCAAAGAAAGGATTTCAGATAGTTTATGTTCTCCAGCTGTATTTCAAACTATGTTGACTTTTTCTACTTTTTTAAAAGAATTTGCATACATGCTAAATTCAGCATACAAACAACAATGTGAGGAATAAGCCTAATGGCTTTTCCCCAGCTGCCCACAATTTTCCATTTATAAAGTGCAAGCTAGTCTAACTTCTTGTGGAAGGTGTCCCTACCCATGGCAGAGGGGTTGGAACTAAATAATATTTAAGGTCTTTTCTAACCCAAATGATTCTATGACTTTAATCCACCATTCCAACTTAAATTAAACAAAAACCAAAAACATGTATGCTTTTAAAATAGCCTAAAAATTGCCACTCATGTCCATCCAGAAACTAATAATAAAATAACTCACATAATAAAAACACATATAAAACACAGCCATGAAACTACACTATGAATTAATTTTATTTCCTTTGGTCCTCTTAATATGAGATCCACAGCTGAAGTAGGTTTAACACAGATGTTTAAAACTGCAACTAGACTGGATAATAGATTCTGAAAATCGCTACCCCATCCTAAATTTTCCACTGTTGAGAGGGTCAGAAAAAACAAAAATGCTTGCAAAGTCACCTGAGGTACCAAAGAAAGTCTGAATTAGTGTCAGCTGGAGGTTTTTGTTGAGAGTTGTCCTGGCTCCCTCACCCCACTACGTACAGGTGTTTTGTGTGAGTGCAGTTTGTGCTGATTTCATTAGCAAGTGTACAGAGCACAGATGTGGGTCCCTCCACTCATTTTGTGCACAGATTCTGGGGTTATATCCAGGGAACACAGAAGGAATTGGACACGTTTGGTTCGGTGTTCTCTGCTGCTTAAGCTGATGTCCAACAAGCAGATCACTGCCATAACATCAGAGCTGCTGCTGCAAATGTCAGATATTCACTGCCTGTCCCAGAGCAGCTCCAGCTCACAGGGCAGGGCTGCTTCTCCCAGCTTCTGGTGCTGCTGAGGTCATGAGCTGAGTTGCTGGGATAAGTTTGGATTGGAAATATGTGTCAAAGCCTTCATTGTCTCCCCAGGTCTCTCAGGGAGGAATGGTTGCCTGCAGAACGTTTCATTCCACAAGAAGTACGAGTAGTGCAGCAGGGAGGAAAAACAAAGAACAGACGGCAACCTCGCACTCTCTAAACGGGGGCACTGTGTTGTCATTAATGACTAACACCAGAAAGTGTCTAGAAAAGCTGCAACAATAAGCATAAGGGAAACTGAAGCAATCACATCGCACTTTCACAGTTATAAAATCTCTCTGACATGCTTGGCAAGGAAGTTTAGTGTGAAGGGACTAGTATATGCAGGATGTAGTAGCAGCAGATAAAGAATGAAAAAAGCCTCTGCATTTGTTGATTAATCACAAGTGTGTCCTTGAGTTCCCTTCAAACTTCCAACCATGACAAAAAAAATTTAAAAATTATCCAAGAAAAGAGAATGACACCATGATCTGAGAGCAAAACATCAACAAGGCACCACCAAATTTGACAAATCTATAGCAATATACTGTGTATTCCCCTACATGACTGAATGAAATTAGGGGCTGTCAAAGTCAGTAAATGTCCAGCAGCAATTTGAGACAGATGGATCTTGTGAAGAAAACCTGAGCATCCTCAAAATGTTCTTCTTTATTCAGCAGTTAGGTTGTTGTAACTGGGAACAGAAATTTAAAAATGGGAAGAAACTTTCATTTGAGGAAGCTGGAAGTCTTAACTAAAGGCCTGGAATCTCCAAAGCAACAATTTTTTGCTGAAAATACATAAAAACTTTGGTACCTGTGGATAAAACCTGGCTTTTTCCATGAGCATCATGGCACATTTGTATGGTGTGGTAATAATTTTCAGCTTTGGAATTCTGATTCTCCATCTAAAAGAAAGCCATTCTCCACATAAAATCATATTTTGTAAAGACTGTACTTAAGGGCCATGAAGTATCCCTTGTTGCAGCTAGACAAATTTCCATGAAGAAAATAGATATTTTGGATAGCTGATAACTGCATTGAAAGAAATGCCAGGGCAGAAACTCACTGTACATTAATAGGGTGCATCAGGCAGGGCTACACCTTGTTCATGTTTTGTTCCTCACACAAAAAATTTGGGCAAACTTATCAAGAAATTAAGTGGGGTTTTTTTCCCATTTATTTTTTGTTTCTTTTCTGTACTGCAGTTCGTTTAGAAAAGCATTTTCTAAGGTATGCCCTAAAATTTCTCAGAGCTACCAGGGAGTAATTTCCTCAGCCTAATCTCCTCCACAAGATTGTAAAAACTGTAGGATAAAAGGGGAACTGTGGCGATTTACCTACTAATTAGTTGCTCTTATTAAGAGGAGCGAGATAATTGATTTTAGGATGCACTACCCCTTATTAAGACCTAATTTAACTGTATATCAAAGACTAATTAAATGGCATTACTCCATCTCACTGATGAGTTTTGATGCTTGGTGAATAGATTTGGGTGAAAAATGAACACTCAGTAATAGATTTCTAATTCACACAGATAACTATGAACTAAGAAGCTGAGCAAAGGGGATTTTGCATTATCTAAAACTAACACATTTTTTGGTATTCCTTTACATGGATAGTCTGAAATGAAAAAAATAAAACATTTAAACACCTGCTGAGAACTACAGGGAAAGGGAAAGACAATGAAAAGGCTCTCTGTGTAAAGTGGTTATTTAAACATTTAGGTAATTTTCTTACAGTGAGGAATTAAATTTGTGAAAAGACTATGTGCTTTCAAGTGTATTCATCTGTTTATTCTGTAGAGCTGTGTAGCTGTGTAAAGGGATGACAAATAATATCTACTATTTATTTGTGCCATTTTTAAAGGCATTTAAAAAAAACAGACTTCAGAATTGTTTGAATTTCTGATTATTCCAATACCTTGCAGCATTCCAAGTTTATTTAGTGCTGAAAAAGAATGAAGAGTGAATTATATGCCTCCAATTCTTTGGAATAGTCTACAAGCTAAAATAAATATGAAATAAGAAAAGATTAAATTACCTTTGTGCAAAGGAATGGCAGGGACTGAGTTTACTAATAAATCCTTCAATATTAATTTAAATGAAATCATCTGTCTTAAAATAATTCCTTTAGCAATCCAGTGTCTGGTTTAATAAAAAACAACTTACAGTAAATTTGAGTGTGTAAAGGAAATAAATGCAAAGCTTTAATCCCATCAATCTACCCTCTAAATGAAATGTTTTTTCCTCTAGACAGAATTGCTCTGACAATACAAACTCATCGTTCTATTTAATCTCTTAGGTCATGGCCCCAGAGATTATGATGAGCTGTCTCTCAAAGCTACACTGTGCTGCAGTACATCATCTCTTGGGGAAATCACAGGAGCCTCACCCAAAAAACAATGATTTCACTACAGCTCTGGGGTGTATTTCCTTGTTTCTGTTGGTTTCTTTCATTGGCAAGAACATAACTGCATATGGGAGCATCAGTCATGTGCCACTTTTCCATTCATTTTTGGCCAAGGTGTGACATACAGAAACAACAATCTATAGCTTTTAGACATTTAAAGAAATCATACTGACTGAAGGTTATTCGCTTGAAACTAAAATTTGAAGGTATAAAGTTATGCTATATTAGCTGAAGGATATTTACACATTAATTATTCTTCTACTAGTTCAAATAGAAATAGCAATACTGTAAGGGAAAACAGATATTTATTTCAGCATTTGCACAAGTCATATGTATAAATAGATATGTGAGCAAGCTATTTATGTAAACATTCCCTAAAGAGCCCTGGGTATGACCAGCCTTGCAGCCAAGGTATACATAGAGGATTTCTGAGCAAATAATTACAACAGAGTTTACTCCTCAGTTTGTAGAAAGTGAGGAGTATTTTATATATTAAGACATTTAAATCCAAATATGTAAATGCTGCTAGAGAAAACTTGCAGCTTTCTAAAAAAGAACTAAAATGCAAATAAACTTAAATATTACATTAAGGTTATAATGCATTTCCTTCTTATTTAAAACATATCCTTTCTAAGCACATGAAAGTTGCAGGCTGGATTTAGAAATAAACATCCCCTCGCCCTTCTCTACATCTGCACCTTCATGATTGCAGATGAACACTGGATACAAAAATACTCACACTGAAGTTGCTGTGCAACTAACCATCATTTTATTCATGTTTTTGCCTAGCAGTCAGCCTTACTATCCCAGGTATTTGTTAGGTCAGCAGGTGAAGAATGGGTCTGCTCTGGAACTTGGGGTCTAAATGCAGATGTACAGCTACTGATCCAACATAACAGACAAAGTAATGCTGCTCTGAGACCTTTTCCCAAAAATCCACCCTGAAGTTAAATAGGAACACAAAATATCCCACAACCCTCTGGTACTTTTACACAACTCTCTCTTTATTTTCTTTATTTGCATTTTGCTCTTTCAAGATTTCTGCTGGCACTTTCTGATTAACACCTTGAGAGATTACAGTACCATCACAGGACTTTCATATCCTACTTCTTTTTATACTTAAAATAGAGATTAACATTAAGTGAATGAAACCCTTGATCATAAATTTCCCATTCTACTGACATGAAAATGGTACCTCACCACTGCATAAGAAACCTGCAGGAAGGAAAATGAACAGTTTGGAGACTCCACTTTAATGTGAGAACTTGTCTCTTAATGGAGTACTTGCTGTGATAATCACTGCAGGCTTTGCTACAGGAGTCACAGAAATTCTGTTCCTCAACATTTTTAAGGTGCCCATTGCTTAATAGCAAAAAATATTATCACTGCTCAATATTCTGCTACAAGGACAGCCCCCTTTTCTGTTTTGCTAAAGACACTGGCACAAGGATGTATTTGGCATTAAAATACAGGATGTAATACTGGAGAGAAGAAGAACTATTCCAATTAATATGCCTTCACTGATGAAAAGGTTAAAATAGGGGAAGTTAAAATAACAAGTTGGATTTTTTGTTGTTTACTCAGTGAGCAAGAACATCAGGCAGCTAAATAAAAAAATCCAAAACTATTACTGCCTTACCCTATCCAATTAACATTTACAAAAAGGAAAATCTGACAGTATTCAATAGCCAAATCTTAGCAATTATTAAAAAGCACAACTCAAGTAATCAAGCAATTCATATATTACTAAAGAAAGAACCAACAGTAGAAAATGCTAAATGCCCTGACAAGTTCTATACAAACAAGTATTGTAGAATGCCAGTAACAATGTATGGTAATGAGTTAGCTATAATTAGTACCACAAGCCTTAAAATAACTCCATCCTCCCAAGTTTGCTGTATCCTGGATATGATTAAACATTTTTTTTTTCCTCCGGCATAACTAAAATGGTAATTGAAAGTTGATTTAGGATCAAAGACAATCTCATGTTTATAAATAGTTGTAGCTGGCTGTGAAGTATTCTTGTCAAAATTTCTTGAAAGTGCTACAATGGTAGTACACTTGCAGGAACTAAACTGAAATTAGATATTTTCTGAAAGACTTAGAGACAGGAAAAGAGCTTTGAGGAGGAAAAAACCACAAATGCTTTATCATAGAATCTACACCACTAAGCACTGTTAGACGAAGATCATTATAAAACAATCTATTTGAGGTATCAAAAAAAAATAAAGCAAGAACAGAAAACCAGACCCCACCACGAAACAAAAAAGCCAGCCCCAACACCTCTGTTGAGTAAATATCAATTACCACTGAGAAGGCCAAATTACTTGTGTAATTCTTTATTCTTTCCATCCACTGTTTTCACAGGACACCAGCAATTACAGGAGCTTTGGTTTTTATTCATGATTGGCAAAATCCTAGTTTATAATCCCACTAGGTACCAACCTCAATATTTGCAGTTGTATTTAAATTATTTTCTGCTATTTTACCATAGTTTCTGAAGCAATGTACTTTAAGTTTCTAAAGTAGTTCCACAAATATGCACTTTTAGAAGTGTTCTTTTTTGCATTATATGAAGCAGCAAAGCAAGAGAGAAGGAGTGGAAACTTTTAGAGACAAAAGAAACTGGCTACCCAATACCCCTTCCTCAACTGACATCCAAGGTTGTTTGTGGACCTAAACAAGCCAAATAACTTTGGGATTGAAACTAAAGTATCAGTTCCAAATGGAATTGATCACATTTAATGATACTTAAGATGCAGAGAAAGAATTCCAAAGCAGAAGAAAAGCAACAATTTTACATAAATCACGAGCACTCCTATTAACTGAATCTCAACAAAAAACTCACAAAAAATGTGGCTTTGAATTGCTGAAATTTATGTTAAATTTTTATTCGGTGTCATTACCATCTCATGACAAACTGGATTAATACTCCCCATTGATACACAGTGTGTAAAAATATCCCACATTAATTGCTACTGTCTATTCTAATCCAGTTGTTTGTGGCACATCTGGATTGCTTTCACTTCCTTTTAATACATTTGTTATTAAAAAACTACTAGTAGAACTCTTGATTCCAAATTTTTGTCCTCTTGAACAATCTGACCAATTCATTTTGGGGATTTGAAGGAAAAAATATAATTAATACAATTGAAGGGATGACCTCTGATACAAACATCAATTTCCCAAGTTGTTTTTCTCCCCTTCTTATCAGTTCTGAATAATTAACACAGGCACAAGACCTGAGTTCACAGCTGAAAAGTGCTCTTGAATATTTGAGACCTGTCTGGAGGCTGATGACCTTTCAGGTAGGCAAGTGAGAGATCAGAGACAACAACTTGCTTACAGGTACAGGTACATTGGCACCACAAATGCCAGAGCCTTTGGGAGCAGAGGCTGACAGTCATGGGGATAAGGCAACAGGACAACACACAATGACCAGATGAAACATGCCAAGTGAAAGGATTAGGAATTTCCATTGCCAGTTTGGGTAACTCTTATATTTCTCTAAGTTGCTGACCATGTCTTCCCCCTGACAAGTAGGTCAATTTTCTCTAATTTCACTACTACTTTCCCAGAATAATCAGTCTAAATTCTTCAGTCTTCTAACACAACATTTTGCCTGGCTGTGCCATGTATGTGCTACAGATTTTTAATCTGGCAGTTCTGTGTAACCTGCATGTATGAGCAACATTTGTGATTATCGTTAATTATCCAGACAGTGAAATCATGGAAATAGCATCCTGGAGTGTTGATATGTTGACTCTCAGAATTTAGAAATAGGTCTTTCAGTATATCTCTGACTTGTAAGTGCAAAGGGAAGCTGCAGACAGACACAACCCCTCATGTCACCAGTTTACACGTGCCATAATCTTCTGCTGTCAAGATCTTTCTGCTGTGAGAAAGAGCCATATTGTAAAACAAGCCTCTACACAGCCAGAGCAATAAGTAATTAAGAAGTGCTGGGGTAGGCACAGGAAGAGAGAAACCCCTCCTCAGCCATTCCTCACAAGAGCAGACTGCAAACCAGAGAGGAAGAGCAACCTTGCAGCACCTTGCTGCACCCAGACTGAGCAAGGCAGCAACAGCAATCAATGCAAGCACTCAAAAAGACTCCTGATTACATCCTAGGGCTTGAATTTTCACCAGAGAGCCAAAGCACTGGGAATAACATATACATTTTTTATTTTTATAAATAGGACTTCCGGACAAAAAAGCCCTGGACAAGGCAAGCAGGGTGCTGCAAGTGTCAGTAGGAATCTCAAATCCCCACGACTTCAGCCTCTAATACAACGGATATTGTTCATTCTGCAGAGCACAAAACTATCACCACAGCTCAGGAAGCAGATCAGTAGATTATAAGGAACCTTACAGTCATCACAAAGTCTTCTCTTCTCAAAAGAGACCCTCACTCAGTGATATAGGCATTTATATATATGGTGTGTTTTCACAGAGTTGCAAGTGTATATATATAAGTATGGATACATCCACATATATTTTATATATACATACAGAAGTGGGTATTCAGATGCATTCACAAGTATGTACACAGACACAATCCTAAAGATTTGAACATATAAACCTTCCACTAAAGAATCCAAAAGGAACCTTTTTTGAAACCCACACAATAAGTTAATATAAAAATCACACTGGAACTAGATTGAGACCTATTTCAGAAATAAAGTGCACAAGCTCATGACAATGAACACCAAATGTATATTTAAGGGAGAAATGGACTAAATGCTTGAGCAGATGTGGCAAAAATTAAGATCAGTTAAAGGCAATAACCAAGTTGACTTCTCAGAGAAAAAAATCAAGCAGCATATAGAAATAAGGTGACTGCAAAAGATTAAAAAATAGCACAGAGATACGGAACTGCAAAATTTGCACAATAGCATGGAAACTGAAAGTGTGATTAAAAAATTAACCCAAAATAATCAGAACAAGGACAACTGTGGATATTTAAGCAGCAAGACTGATGCTGACACTGAGAGGAATAACACAGACTACAGAATTCACAAGCTCTTTGGATGAGCAAGAAACATTTTTCAAAAATTTAGCTTACAATACGCCTGCTGTCATTCACAAGCATTACCTTGAGGAGACTTTCAGCAGGGGATGAACTCTGAAAACACTTCACAGAGAGGTGTTTGGATTTCCACGTCGAGTCTGAAAAACAGAAAATCACTGGTTAAAGCCATCAGCTTATGACACAGAGGTAGTACTGGCAAAAGTGACAAAAATATCCATATAAGAAATCTGCCCACTGAACAGAGAAAGTGTCAAGGAGAGAGGTGGATTAGTGGCTTTATCTCAGAAGTGACAGATTTCTGCATTTCAGAAGTGCCGCGCTGGAGTGGGTGATGGAAGGACTTACACGATCAAGGAGAACCTGTGGTTCACCAATAGCTGAGAGTTTTGATTTGATCTAAATTCTTTTGTAAAAATCCCAAGATTAACCCCATACAGCCACTTTTCCCCTTTGAATTTCAGGGAGATGTATTTCAGGGAGATTGAACAACACTGGAAACATATCCCAATAATATAACCTGTGAACAGGTTAGGAAAAAGTCTGGCTTCAACCTTCCTTCCACACCTCCCCACCTACCCAAGGAATAAAAAGCAATTTTGGGTGGCAATAAACTTTGTTGTATATGGAGCTAGAAGGCAGCATATTCTTCTCATTTCTCATTTAAAGACAGATCATCAGGAAGTCATTATATTGGGAAGATTGGATCTCTGCACTGTTGTGGTGTAATTGAGCAGTGCTGTACACAAATATCGTAGATAATAAAACATAAAAAGGTTTGCAGTGTTGGACTTGTCCTTTTTCCTAAACTATGGTGTTAGGTTTAATCCACCAGCAAAAAGAAAGAACGTCTTCTCTAAACTTAAACAGAATTTGGTGGATTGGAATATATTTTCTTAATTATTGTAAACAGTTTAAAAATTAGATAACCTAACCTATGATTCTGGCTATTCTGTCTGAACTCCACCTCATTCTGACAGAGGGTTACAACCAGGACAGGGGACTACTACCAGCACATACAGAATCAGTAGGGAGGGAGGAGAAGCAGGCAGCCTATTTTAATGGACATGTCTCAATTCACAGGTCAGCAGTGCCTACGCTTCTTTTAAGTCAGCACCAATGCCCTGATATTTTTAAGCTGCTTCTTGCAACATCAGGATCACCATGGATGACAGACTTGCTGCAGGCTAAATTCAAGAATATGCAGAGATCCTGTAACAGTTACAGATACTTCAATATATCATGTCTGTTTTGGCAGGGGATAATATTAGTGCTATTGAGATAAGGGTGCAGTGGTGCTGTTTGAAAATATCAGCATCCTGCCTGCTGGGCTGTGATAAACAGTCGTGTGTTTCACACACTGGGGGAAGCAGTGACAGCCCCGTGCAGCCACTCCAGAACAGCAGGGAGACACAAACAACTTTGTGGTGTGCTGGGAGTAGGACCAATTCTGCATTAGTGAACTTGCACTGCACAACTCTATCTTACTTCATCTTAGAAGCTCAACTCAGCTGTTACAGGGTTCAGGTTCTGATCAGAAAATAGGAGAAAGGCTTGAAGAGAAGGGGCAGAGGGGAAAAATTCAACACAGAGGAATGGAGCCAAGTGAAGACCACACAGCTACATTTACTCTGTGACAGAGGAGGGCCAGACAGAATTGCTCCATAAAGGTGTGAATAGCAAATTTTCATTCTACCTAAAGCAGCAAAAATACACACCATCACTTTGAAGTGTGTTGGTTTCTAATACATAGCAATGAAGTATCTTCTCCCACAAAAGGCACTTTTGTTTCAGTGACTTTTTGAAGAAAGAATAATACTTAGCAATTGCTTAAGATTAAAAAATAAACTGAGAAAAAAAAACCTGCATTCAGAATATTTTTAAATGCACATAACTAAACAGCTTTATAAAATTTCACTCATCTCTTTTTTTAAACCCCCTTCTCCTTACTACTTTTGTTCAACCTATCCTTGTAGATTAAATACTACCTCCAAACTTTCCAAGCATCCTTCTTTACCTTTTGAAAGGATAGCTGCTTATCCATAAGTGGCTTTGTCAATGAGTTCATGGGCCAAATGCCAATGCACAGGTAAGATCATAACAGAGTTCTGAGTCATTAGGATTTGTTTCAAACATAGAAGGAAAAACTGAAATTTCGAAAAATTAATTGAAGTTCTGAAAATCTCTGGCAAATTTAGAATTATTTTTTAGGAAAGTTAAGTTGTAAGAGGTTCTCATATATCTGTAATAATGAAGAGTTGCTCCTGTAACTTCAGTTCAGCAGATCTACTTAAGAATTATGGGAAGAAGATAGAAAGAACATTTCCTCCACAATACTGTCTCTACAAATAATAGAAGTAACTACCTGAAAGCAATTTCCCCTCCTACATTATGTCTTAATATTAACATAATCATAAACACTTAAGACAGCATTCCCCTCACATCTCCATTATTAATCTCTTAAAGCTGAGTTATGAACAACATAAAACATTCATGCATCATGCCCCAATAACTGTAGTCTTATTAGAACATTTGCCCCATATGGCTTGTTAGATGGTTTGTGTTCAGAAGGAAGATAAGTTCCCATTTACCAGAAGATATTAAAAAAACACAGCATCCAAAACAAAAAACACACCCTGTCAATATTACTTCCATCAACAGCATTTTCATAAATTAATAAAAAATTAATGAAGCAGACAAAATGTAGTGCTCTGGTTAAATATTAATTTAAGAGCACGTCTGCTGAACTTTGAGCAGTATTTACTGACAGCACCTGAGCCCCCACCCTGGGCTGCTGGAGCAGCTCTCCTTGCTCCCCCAGGAGCAGAGGGATCCCCTCACCCTGCTGGGGAGCAGCTACAGCCCAGCAGAGGTGCCCAGAGAGAGCTGAAGCCTGGCACCAACAATCCCAATTTCTGCTCACCAACCCTGGGCTTGCTCTGCACCTGAGCTGCTCTGGCAGAGTCCCTCGAATGGCAAGGGCTGCCACAGTCATCAGAGAAACCCAGCCAGGTGCTCATCAGCCTCTGAGATGGTCAAAAACACACCCCTCAAGGAGATGGGAGAGTTCTCAACCACACCTGAAACTTCTGTCTGTCCTCTGGACTTTTAGAACTTAAGCCTTCTATCATGTAGATTATTTCATAAAGCAGCAGTGTAAATGTGCATGTTTTTAATTTTAATTGTATGATACTAAGTACTTTGATAAACAAGCCACTAAATTCAGACTAGAGGAATGAGGCTTGTTTTCCATTTTCTGCTTCCTGCCTAAACACCACAAATTATTTGCTCTTTAATTTTGAAGTTTGCAGTCAGCAGACAGTGATCCTACAGGAGAGATTTATCTTTCAACAAACTTGGACCAGTCAGAAAACATTGCAGAGTAGGGATTTAAAAAGATAATAGTCTGTCTGATTATAAATAAACTTCCCATCAAAGCCATTCCTGACAAGGTTTCATTAACAGAAACTGTATAACCAATACCTAAAGGTACATTTCTCAAGAGAGGAATGGTGGGGCAGCTCAGCCAGAGAACCTGGCCACACAGATCTGTGCATTCCAATTCCATCTCTGTCACCAACTCTCTTGGAGCTCAGGAGCCACTCACAAAGTGTTTGCTTCAATTCCTCCATCTGTATAATGGCAATGATATCTAATGCAGAGGGATGCTGTGAGGATTAATTAGTTAATGTTGGTAAGTGCTTTGAAGATGAAAAGAGCTACAGAAGAGATAATCAGTTTTACAGTCTCTAAAAGCTTTTACCATGTCTGCAGAATTATTTTGGAGTACCACAGGAATATCATCGGGGAGAATCTGTCATTTATCACGTACATCCAGAAAAGGGGAGGGGGTGGGGGCTGGAGGATTGGAAGGAGCAGGTATGAAAATATTTCAGTGTAAAATCACCTATGCTCTTCTGAAATCTGCAGACAAACAGCACAAAGCTCAGACTTCCTTTGTACAATCTACCTGTACATTGCTACCATTTTCTCAAGAAAACAAACACCAAATGGCTTTGTTGACTAAACTCTTCCCTTCTTCCTAATTTGAAATTCAGAAACTACAGTGACTTTTAGGGTTCTTTGCTGTGTATTTGAATATCCTGGCTTTTTGTCAGTAAGCATACTATAAAGGACTGCAAGATGACATCCCATTCTCTGAAAAAATGTCTTTAAGGTAAACTATATATATTTAGCTTTGGAAGATGTACTTTTGGTTGCCTAGAAAGTCTTCAATGTCTATAGATCAGCTGCATTTCCTGCCTTAATTGGTTTTCATTCCCAATAATCAAAATGGAAGTTTCTAATGAAATAGAGCCCTCAAACTTAGCAAAGTCAGACAGAATACAAAAGCATACATGGCTGAAAATGTCAGATTTAAAAAAAAAAAAAATCAGTAATAACTCTATGTTATGCAGATACTTTCATATCCCACATAAAAATAACCATATCTTCTCTTTGATTTTTAAGTGGAGCATTTTTCATGGATGACTTGAAGCACATTAAAATAACGTCAACTGCTGATGGAACTGCTTCACAGCTTGTGCGTCTTCCTGGACAAATTGCTCCAAGAAAAAATATTTTGTGATCAAAAACGTTTTCTTGAATACACATTTTTTCAAATGATCATCAGAAAAAAGACAAAGAATTTGATTTGATCTGATAGATGTTGTCTACATAGAGCACAACCAGATGAGTACAGATAAGTGATGTCAGTGTGGAAAGGGGGCAAGGTGAAAAACTCTATTTATTACAAGCTAAATTAAATGCTGACTGGTATTGGCTACAGATAAAATTTCTACAATAATCAAATATAAAACTTCATTAAGCTGTACTTTCCTCTTTAAAAAACAGTGTTTAGTGGCTATCCTACTTAGTCTCAGTAGTTAGGGTACCATTAACACACGATGAAATAATCCACATTCAGCATTGTTATGCAATGAAATATATTTTGTTGCTGGTTATAATTATTATGTTTTGCTCACAGCCCTTATGTCAAATGTCAACATTGACAGGGCTGAAGGAAAAAACAGTAATATTTCAGCTCACTCTTCTTTCTCAAGCCCTTTGAGCTTCACAAAGCAGTAATGATTATTTATAGCCCCTCTCTGCTCCAAAAATGCCACCCATTACTCTCCCACCACATTTAATTCTGCAAGGCTACACTTCTGTTTTGTGAAAAGAGGTAGAATGTCTTGACTTAGATGCAACCTTTTATAAGGGAAAAGATGAAGCAGTGTGGAAAAGATTCTGGGTAACTGGACAATCCTTTGCTATTGCAATTACCCCCATTCTTACAGTCTTTGCCAACTGCCATCACTCTGCCTTGAAATAAGTCAGCTCTGCTGACCCCATGGAACTTTTCAAAGGCAAATCTCAATGCCTGGTAAGCTGGACAGATCCACTTTGATCGTGGCCAGATGGTACCTTCCAGGGTTTTTATTCACATATTCCTTCAGGTTAAATAGTCCTTTTCCCTTTCCCAGTATTTATTCTTAATGCATTTATAACAAGTAGTTATAAATTCAGATCCTTTCTCCTGCGGGCCCAATGATTAAAGGCCTTTTAAACTCATTTGCATGACAGGTTACCCATTATCCTAATTGTCATTGTACAGCATCTGACCCATCCTTCCCCCCACCCCCATTTATTTAACATGAAAGAGCAGATTTTTAAACACTACTCCAGTGCAAGGTCATTTTAACACTTCCCAGTGTATAGCAAACCCTCTGCCAGCTGCACATCGTGGGCAGGTTGCTGTGGTGGGGAGCAGCCCCCCAGAGCAGCCCAGCGCCCCAGGCTCTGCCTCCAGCTGGGTTCAGACTCACAGTGCAGTCTCATGATCCTATATAAATACCCCAGAGTTCACATTACTGCACTGAAATTTCATGCTTGTTGCTGCTGCCCTGATTCTGTACCCAGAATGACAAGAGCAGCAAATGTCCCCATGCTGCTGCGTTCTCTGCAGTGAGGACAGGAGGAGGTGCTCGGGGTACCACCCCCGACTCCCCCATGCCAGAGGGGCCTGGGAGACAAGACACGTTGGGTTTCCTTTGGAAAACAACCAAACTTGTGTATACTATAGATGTCAAAACTCAGGGACATCCCCAGTATTTTTTTTTCCTTTCACAGGAATAAATTCCTCAAAACCTTCTCACCATTCCATATGCTGCACTGCCTCCTGTGCCTCACCAACACATGATTTCCAGTGAGTATCTCAAAACCTGCTTCGGAATGCAGAGGGCTTGGTGGACCAGCCACACAAACACTAATCGATAATTTCATGTTGCTACAGAGTAACCAATACTAAGGAAAAAAACCCCAAACAAACAAACATGAAAAATTAAACAACTGCTAATTGCTGGGAAAACTGCTGCAGGCCAGCACGGAGCCTTAAGGAGCGCTGCTGTGAGCTCACAGGACTCCTGCTCGTGCCTGAACTTTCCATGGAGTAATTGAACGTGACAGGAAACAATCCTGATACAATTAGAAATGCACAACTTGCCAACACAGCTCTATCAGTCATTATGCCACGTACCTCAGTGATATTCCCGAGTCCTCCACACAGACACAGCTCTAAGTTATATATTTAATTTAACTCATCTGAATTCAGAGAGTCAATAAAAGGGCAACTATCCTCTTAAAACAACCATTATCTCTGATCTCTCACTGTTGATAATCCCCTTTCGTTCTGGGGAATTCAGAACAGGTCATCTTTCCCTTTACTGATGTTTCCATTCTACTCTGTCTTCACCAGCTATGCTTCTTGTGCAATCAGACTTCAAAAATGAAAAATTTATCTCAGGTTGCCTACCTGATGAACACCATCAGAGCACACACTAATCTATTGCAGGTTCAGAAAAAATTTTTGGTTTTGTGTTCATACTGGTCTTGATGAACTGTTGGCATGCATCATCACTTAGCCTTTCTAGGGCCCAGTAAAATGTTACACAACTAGGAAGGATAATAGGACCTGATCTAGCTGAGATTTTCATACTGCAGAACTGGGGAAGAAAGACTGTTAGGGATATTTCTGCCACCACCTTTTATCCTTCTTTCTATTTTATGTTCTACTTTAGCTCCAAAACTGGATATTTTATAAAACAACTCATATTATATTTCCTGAGTTCAGAACATAAAGGTTTAATTTAGCTGGATCTGACTCTTTAAGAATTAACCAGCAATACCTGTGCATGAGGCTTCATAGCTAATATGGGGAGGAATGAAAGCAAGACAGAGAGAATAGTACAGTTGATAAAGCATGGCAAAATATATTGGCACATTCTTCCCACAACACCTTTTGAAGAGAGACAGAATGCATTTTTGATTGTTATCCTATTGTCCTCATCTGCTTAATAAAACAAACTTTTCAGAATTGTATTTATACATTATATGAAATAAGAAACAAGCAAATTAGCTTTCTCTCTTCTTAATTTCACATGATTTAGTTTTTGTTTTTTTTAATAGCTTTAAAATTACACATTTCTTTATTCTTTACTGAATTCCAGAGAATTAGATAAAAGTGTGCCTGTATTAGTGTGACATGCAGACATCACTTCTGAAGTAAGCAGCTCAACTGCTAAAATGAACACATCAGCTACACCAAAGTATAGGAAAGGACAGAAAACAACAACAAAAACCCAAATAACCAGGGCAGACACTCAGATAGTCGATTGTACTGAAGTGCAGGGGTTAGGAACAGTGAACTAGTTTGCATGCATTGTAACTAAGAATTGTCACTGCAGCAGTATAGACACACTCTATAATTACCTCAGTTTGGCATAATAACAATTAGTGCAGAAAGATCACAAAAGATAAATTAGAAGAAAATAAAGAGACATTTTAGCCAATTAAATTTTGCTTGTTGTATGTATAAATATTATCTTACCTGATGAAAATCCAGAAATATCCTCTACAGTGCTTTGGATTTACTAAGGAAACAACAACGCTCACAGCAGCAATTCATTAGCTGCAGCCAGCTCAGCTGTAGCTAATTTAAAGAATCACAAGCACAGCAGCACAAAATCAAGTGAACTTGGGCAGCTGAAAGTACTTTAACTGTGCAAGAGCTCGGGTACCCCTTAGTGTCACCTGTGCTCTGTGTTCCAACTGTGAGGTAGTAGCTAGGGCTGCTACAATATAGCCCCAAGAAGTTTAATTAGAAACCCCATGTATTTCCAGAATCCAGGAATACTTATTTCATTTCAAAATAGATGTTATTTTATACCTAATATAAAATTACTTTAGTCCCTTTCAAGTCACAGAAGAAAATATTACAAGTGTTCTTATCTCCTGAATCACAACCTACTAAGCCACAAGATTTGTTTTCAAACCTTAAATAGTTTTCTTCAAGTAATTCAATTCTCATATGTGATAAAACATATTACCAGCCCTTAGAAATAGAATATGCAGAGAAAAGACAATTCTGCTGCAGCTAAGTTGGAGAATGTTACACATCTGTTGCATCTTCACATGAGGCTGAAAATCAGAAAGAATGCAAATTCAGGAGATCATCTTAGGGATGGATTGCTCAAAATGGGGTCCAAGTGCATCCTTCATTGAAGAGCTGGGCCTGGGCTGCCAGTTTTATTCAATTAACAAAGTTCAGAATGAGCTCAGCTTCACAGGAATATTTCTTTTTATCTATTACATCACAGGCTATTCCTAGTGGCATAGAAGCCCCAAGTATCAGACTGTGTTCAAAAATCAGAGGCTGCTTTATATGAAGTCTTTGTATCAGGGCAACTTTTCACGAATGAGTTTGACACAATCAGTCATGCCTAAAACTAAGCTAAAGTCCTACAGAAAGCTGCCCACCATGAGCTGGCTAAAGAGGCTCAAGAACCTCCCCAACAAGCCTTTGACTTCAGCAAATAAATGTGTGCTATCCCAATGAGGTGATATAGGTTTATTTGATTTCAAATGATGTGTTGGTTGCTTAGACTGGGAATGAAAAACATCTAGCACTATTGCCACTAAATAATTTATGCAGACCTTAATGTTGTCTGTACAACAATACTTGAAACAGACTTGCTGCAGTGCCAGCAAGTATTGAAATATTCCCAATAGGAACTGATCATATCAATCTGACCTTGCTCTTTTTAACAAGTCAATGTAAAGAGAGGAAGGAGGACAATCTAAACAGCATTTAGCACCTTCAGCATCTGTTTGAAAACAAAAAGACCAGCATTTTCCTAGAAAACTCATTCCCTGTTTATCTTAATGAAGGCAAAACAAGCAGCAGAACTTGTTGAAGGGAATTACAATAAAATATAATTCTTTTTTTTTTAGACAAAAGGGCACAAAATCAGTTTTCATTTGGCTCAGTGACTATCCTGTGTTTGAAAAGAATGTTACATATTCATTTCATTTATCATTTAAAGTCAGATAATCAGGAAGTCATTATGTGGCCTACACTGGGCAGCTATTCGATTAGAGCATAATTGAACACTCTGTAAGGCAGCCAAAGCTGACAGGTTGGGAATGCATAATATCATTCCCATGGTATTTTGAAGCAGGGGATAACTGTAGGAGAATCATTGTCAATCAAAACCTGACAACCAAGTGAGAGAGGTTGGAATCTCTGCTACTTTGAAAAGAAACCCAGTTTTATTTCTTAAGCTCTTGAGACATGTTATGCTTTGTGTTTTTATCAGATTATAAGGCATCGTTTTAAAAGATCATAACTGAAACCAGAAAATTTTATTTGGCCTTCTTGTCTTTGTCATTTATCTGCAGGGAAACAGTGATCAAATATGGAAATGAGAGTAAAGGTTGGACTCACTTGCCCAAAGTTTTAAACCTGGCTTTGAAATGTTCTGATTGCTGAGAACAACTATTAACAAGGAACAGACACTCACACAAACCCCACCTGGCTTGCAAAAGCATTAGCCTTCCAGTTGTTTATTTAAATTACTGATTAATACTGCAAGAGGCTTGAGATTAAAAGTTATTTTTACTAAGAGACTTGAAACTCTGTTTCTAGTTAGTAGCATAACAACTTTTCTAATTAAAAGTCTGTTTGTTTCCCTAGCATTATCAATGTGTATTTTACTAAAAGCTTACAAGACCTTTGGCAAGCACCTATGCATATTTCTGTGTTTCTCAAATGTGTGCACACGCATAGATCAGGGGTGGGCATATCACTATTCTATCAGAGATAAGCCTTACAGCTGTAGTTTTTACTTGTAGAAATATTTTTATCACTAGCAAGCAGAATAATAGGGCAAGCAGATGATGTCCAATACACTGAAATGCATCAACACCATGTAGCAGCTACTCATGGGAGACTAAAAACCCTTTTCAGACCCCAGCATCTTTGAGCAGCTGTGGCTGACACCATGGAAAGCAGATGTCTCAAGCTTTTCAGAGTGTCCTTGCAGGCTGTGCTTCTCAGCCTCACTGCCTGCACAACACCACACGGCAGAAGATGTCACAAGGTGGCCAACAGGTGATTACATATATATAAAATCAATCTATTTAATATATGTAGATACATACACCTGTGGTATATTTCTACATGTGCCTGATTAAACAAAATGGAGGCAAATAACAACTGATGACTGAAAGATTACTCTCATTTCCACCAGGTTGCCACAATAGATTTCCTGCTTCTTTGTTTCCTGAAAGCTCAGTCTATATGCCCTGCAGATAAAAGGTTGAGAAAACTACATGAGTGGGAAACACAAGCAGAAATCTCCTCACGTTATCCAGACAACACAATAACCTCTGATAGCCTCTGTCCTAAATCATCCAGCCCACGCCACTAACAAAGCCTGGGAATATAATGGAGCCTTTCAGCAGGAGCTGTAAATCACTTGAGGTAATTCCAAGCCCAAGGGGAGTTGTATCCCAGGCTAGGATAAATCCAAGCACTGGATGGTTTCCTTTAAAGCAAAGGCGACATCTTGAGCTCTGTTGTGGCTACAGTGTCAGGACCAGGAGGGGAGGAAAGTCCTGCTTCAGTCTGCACTCCATTCTCTCCCCATCACTCCACTGCCCTGGGCTTGACAGCGACATTCCCATGTCTGTGGAATTTCCTCCATTCACTCCATGGAATTTCTCTATCCAGCATCTCACTGGCACAGCAACCAGAGGGGCTAAAATCCTGGGAGAGCCCCTCGGCCCAGTGAGGAAAAGCTCCTGTGTGAAGTGGAAAGGAAG
>QUSF01000017.1:12595968-12630733 GCA_003676055.1 Chloebia gouldiae | reverse complement strand
GAAGGAAGGAAGGAAGGAAGGAAGGAAGGAAGGAAGGAAGGAAGGAAATGAAAAAAATTCTGATCTGTACTCTAACAGTAAAATATTAACAAATACTAAGTATATGTTGTTCATGAGATTTCACTAGAGTGAGTTATTTACAGAAGATCAGCACCTGATTTACAGAAGAAAGATACTGTAATTAGCCTTCAATATAATTATAATTCATAATTATTTTAGTATGTATATTTATGCCAATTAATTTGTAAACTTGGAGATTTTCTAATCTAATATGAAGGTCTTAAAATTACTACAAGCTTCCTGAGCACTTACCTTGATTTGACTTTTCTCACACTTTTTTTTTTCTCCTTGCTGTCTGGCTTTTTGCCTTCTTACGCTAACAAGCACAAACAGGAGTAAATCCAGTGGAGCAGCACTAAATTGCATTATTCTTCCAGAGGTCATCTCTATCCTCTTTTTAAGTAACAGCCATGGGTTTGTGCTCTGCTGCATTATCCCAGCTTTGTTACCTGATACTACAAATCTCCAGAGCTGCTGGGGATTATATCCAATGAGGAAAGAGTAGAGAAAATTAAATGAAGAAAACAAGAATTACTTGTTAGGCCTTTCAGCCTTTCACACATTTTGGGTTTTACAACCAAGTGAAAAATGGAAAATCATGGGAATTTTAACTTTTAATTTTTATTTTAATGGGGAACAGGACTGTACTATAAATTGATAGAAACATCTTCATAATTCAAAATAAAAATTTTGCATGTGGATAACTCTTTTGCCATCTGACAAAATATTATTCAACTGAAAGCATTTACTGGCTTCTAAAAAAATCAGTCCTTGGTTTCTTAAGAGCTAAAATAAGAGAGGCATAAAATGGTCCTATGATGATGATTAAAATAGTATGAACAGGATGAAAAATAGTAATGTATTTGTTAAAGTTATTTCACCAGGAGGTCTCTTTCTATTTGATAGATTCCACAATTTCCTTTCATGAGGCTGTATTATCCATCTGGATTCCTGAGACCAGCCCAGAGCAACTCTGTCCCTTGGTTTAGATTAAACTAAAGTATTTGTAAGGGAAGAACGTCTCTCTTTTTGTTGACACCATCTCTCTACCTCATGTTATCTTGGCATATTTCTCTGTATTTTATCAGAAAGCGTATTATTGAACATCTACTCAAAATGAGACCCTGGGGCCTGGGGAAAATAGAAGGTTCCAAGTTCTTAAGGGGCTACAGATATTTTCAATACTTCTGCTTCTGGAATGGACTGACTCAACTCCAAATGCACACCTGAGTGCAATGAAATCTTTGGGTAGTTTTTCAATTAGTGATGCCACTTTTGACCCAAATTTATTTCCATATGGAATTTAATCATAAATTTGTCAAAAATCATGGAGAACCAGTACGATAAACACAATTTCTTTTGATTCTTTCCCTCAAGCTCCTTAAACAGGACAATATTTTGAAACCTAAATTTATTTCAGCTGCTCTACAGTGCAAGTTTTAGAACTGAAATGGATATTGTTACCAATTCCAGAGGGTTGCCACTGCCTTTCTTTGTTTTTGTACAGTATAAACTTGTGTATTGCAATTGTATTTATTGCTCTCTCAGTGTATACATAGAATGTGCACACAAGATTTACAAGGAGCAAAATTAATTTGTCCACAGTGTCAGGTGAAAATAATTTACAAATAACAATACTACTAGAATGGAGACATCAGGATGCTGATAAACATTCTGGATGCACTTGAAAAATCTTAAACACGTTCCACGGTATTCTGGCAAAAAATTAACCCTTTCACTGGTCACATTGTGGTAGAAAAAACAGAACTACATTTCCCATCAAACATTCACACCACTCAAAAATGTGGAGTGTTCAGCTGAAGGGTGTAAAATGGGAAGCTCTGATTTAAGCAAGAGTCAAAGAGCACCTTCATGTGGCTTTATGGGGTTTTCCATTCTAACCAAAATAAGTGAAGGTGTAAACAGAGACAGAAATTACTGTACCATCAAAAATCTGCTTCGTAATTGTTTGAATTGGATGCTTATAAATCTCCCATCTATTTATAATCCTGGCATAGACTGGTAGCACTCCTTTTGTTCTAGTTTACTTAGAGGTATGCTGCTCGGATAAAATATCTGATATTTCCCACACTGATATGTGGTGTTAATGAAATAACAGCCTACTCCTCCAGACTTGATTACACTGTTTGAAGTTGGGATTTTAGGAAATTGTTTAAGAAAACACATCTGGCAGTGATCTACACTATTGGTTATCTCAGGCTTTACAGCACTCAGAGCAATACAGATGTTCATCATAAAAGATGAACATCTTTTATCTTTTTATCTGAAAATAAAATGGAGGCCAGGTGGGCTGCTCCCAAACATGTCTTTAAGAATAAGCTATAAAATTCTGAATTCCACGTAGAAATATATTTTACAGTGGAACAATGCAGAGCATTTTTTTTCCATAAGTCATAAAATTAAAAAATAAGGTGCAAGTGATTCATTCCACAGGTTTTTATTATAATTAACTTCAGTCTGAAGACATTTTCTTATACAAAGGAGTTAACCCTAGCAATTAAATCTTTCCAACAAAAAAAGGAAAATATGAAATTGAAAAAAGTTATTGACATTTAAATCCTTCAAATGAATTACTGTGAGACTGAAAACATCTGAGATGGTCAGAAAATACATGGGCACAAGACCACACCTTTAAAGGCAGCACCATTTCACCAGATGGTTTTATGCTGGCTTAAGAAAAGATTTCTACCTTTCATTTTTGAATGTGAGGCAAACCCTTGCCCTCTAACCTCATCCCTTTTGCCATAAAGCATGTATGTAAAAATTTCATTTAGCATCCTTAGCAATCTTCCATTGGGTTTGAATAGTACATTTTCATTTCATTCATCATTTAAAGACAGATAATCAGAAAGTCATTACATGGGCTGACACCGGGCCCCGCGCTCGATTGTGTTGTAATTGAGCACTGCAGAGCGTGTGCCAGATCTAATGGATAATGAATATATTATGTCAGCAGAACCGCCTCAGCAAAGCTCCTGGGGAATCACAGGGGGACTGCAGTGACATGGAGGGTCACAGATGTTGTGCTGATTTACTGATGGAGTGATTGTGTAATTAGGTAATCAATGGTGGGTAGAGGACTATATGTGGACAGCTAATTCTATACAAATAAAGACCATACAAGTAGGAGGCTCAAATTTAGGACAGTGTAAGATGATATTTTGGTTTGGCTTAATTATTCATAAATTCTTAATGATACATTCCAAACGACTGATGGTGGAAAGCCAGCAGCAGAGGTCTGACTCCAATTTAGACACTACAGCAGCCTACTTTCACAAACTTCTTACAATATTATCCCTGTAATTTGGAAAGCTCAGATTTTCTACCTTGATTAAAATAAAACTTACCTTGCTTTGTGTTAGAGATTTACGATAACTTTTAACATTTCATGCAGAGGCAAAAAGCAGCCATGGTAAGGACATGAAACATCTCCAAACATTTGCCATGGTAAGGACATGAAACATCTCCAAATTAAACATAGTAAACTATGTTTACTCTGCTCTCACTAGGAGCATTTAGTAATATTTACTTTGTTCTGAGTGACAGTATATTTAAACAAAAACGTAGAGGCAGAAGGTTTCACATCCTACATTTTTGTTATAATCATTATACATGTTTGTAATAGAAATGGATTTTAATAGAAAAACATGTTACTTTTTAAGATGCCAGATGACTGAATTCTTACTGAAGATGATGATCAATAATTAATATTTATGTTCTTTTGCTAATTATGATTGGCTGTATAACAGCACCTCTCATCTGCCCCTGTCTCCTCATTCCATTTTAGTGTAATTCTGACACTTGGCTTCACGTCCTGTGCTCAGCAAAAGTCTGTCTGAGGCAGGAATACACCTTTCTGGTTTCCAGCTATGTTAGTGACAGTGTCTCAGCTGGGGTTTTGGCATCCACAGGATTGTCCCCACAGTGTCTGTGACAGCATCTTCCAGTCAGGGTTTGGTGTCCGTGAGCGTTTCCTCCCAGGAAAACCTCTGGTGGGTTTGCAGTCACACGACTCTTCAGGGGAAAATGTTATTTACTCATTACTCAAAAATATAAATACAAATTAAGGAGACAGAAGGTATGAGCAAGTAAAAGGCCAGCAAGGATGGTTATCACTTCCACCAGTTTGTTTCATCCATGGCAAAGAGCAGCAGATGGCTCCTGTTCATTTTCTGCCTTTCTCCCTCTAAGCCTTTGCCAAACTGTCAGATCTGCTGACACCCTGGGCACTCCTTTACTCAATTCACTCAGCTCCCCTGTCTTTACTATGGACACAGGCTCTTCTTTGATGCCAGGCTTTAACCCTGGAAAGAATAATCCATTCCAGCTGGAGGGAATCCATAGATCCAAAGAGATTGCCTTAACAAAGCAGGGCAAATCCTTATTTTCCTCTTACCTGTTACATTCTATTAATATTTCTTTTGGGCCAACTCCACAGTAGGTAGGACACAATACATAAACAAATGGGAAAGCAAGGCATTTGCATAACAAGTAACAAATTTTTCTTAGTTTACCACAATCAGAAAATTCAGGAAGAATGATATAATTTTAGTTCGAACATGCTTTTTCCTGTACCCTCTTTGGAGATACACAAACTTCTGAACAGTGCTACAGATATTTGCACTTATGCACTGCTAGACACAAATATTTCTATCCTGTTTAAGGATGCATATATAGAGATGCTGGCTTTAGATCAACCTGTATTATTTAGATCAACCTGCAGTATTAGATCATTTAAAACCTCCTACCCCTTTTTCTACCTCCTGCTTTGTGCACCCATCACTAACAACTGCACATTAGCACATGGAATAAAAACATGCTACCACTTTGCATTATGTTTTCCCATCTATTTGTTCATTTTCTACACCCTACAATGACATAAATATTGTAAGACCCAAATGCTACAAATACTTTGCTGCTATGAATTTTAGCAAATAAGTGTAAAGCATTTCAAAGCTTTTTTTTCTTGGTCCCTGATTACTTTTCTCTAAGTTTGATTACTTAAGGTTTTACTGGGCTTTCTGAATGATGACTTTTTCCTTCTTCAACTCCTACTTTAACAGAAAAGTATCCCCTCCTCCCAAATTATCTCTCCTTTCCCTGAGTCCTGAGCAGTACAACAGGTGCCTCTGTTACTTGGCAGGACCAGAGCAAGAATTGCTGAAGCAGGCTCCCAGCACAGCAATTCTTCAGCCTGGACAATACCTACCAAATGTGGATCAGCTTAGAGTTTTTTTCCTGACTGAATTTCACACTCCAGAGACTTCAGGGAGCCAGCATTGACAACCTCTTTCTGAAATCAGCACTACTTTCTGCTACAGAGTTCTGTAATCTTGACAGAGTTTCGACTGTAATTTCAGAGAAAAACTAAAAGAAAGCTTAGGTTTCAAAATAAACTTCATATTTTTGTTCACAAACATGATTAGGAGAAATCAACCAGTTTTGTTTAAAAAGCCTAAAATCTCTTTAGGACTCTAAGTATTGGGCATGGACACCTTAAAGAAAACAATTCACAATTCCTCCTCTGCAAGGAGGATTTGCTGACAAACACAGACCAAAGGAAAGCTTTCCTAAGAATTCCAGCACATTCCAGCTGCAGGGAACTCCTCAGGCTACCCTCAATTGTTGTAATGCCCTTATCAAGGGGAGGTAATGCTTCTGAATGCTGCTTGGTAATACTGCAGTGTATTTTTGATGAAAATGAGATAAAACGCTCTAAAGCATACCAGGAAATAAATATATGTATTTATTTAAGTAATAAAAACAAGAAGAGTCTAACTGCCTCCCAAACCTGCCTATCTCAAGTACTTTTATAATGAAATTCTGAATGATGGTTTTACTGATCTTTAATGTGCTTAGCCCTTTTAAAAGTACCTAAGAGCAAGAGGATGAAAATACTTGGAGATACAAAGAGGTGTGGCTGGAGTAAAGTGTGGTCTGATGCTTTACAAAATCCAGAGAAAGGTGCTGAAAAATGTTCAGATCTGCCAGAGGAGGAGGAGGGAGTAAATAAAAGAAATGCTTAGGTGAAAGAGAGGAATCTTTCATAGGAGTTCCTCAGTTTTTAAACAAGAACAGAGACAACAGAGTTCTCAAACACAAGAATCTGTTCAAAGCACAGAGAAGGAAGGGAAGAGAGGAAAAAAAGAACACACTAAGTAGATAAAAATGAAAGGACAATTAAACTGAGGGGGATGTGGATAGAAAGACTTTGAAAATGTTAATTAATCCTGGCTGTTATTATTTCTAATGAAGTTTACTGTACTGTATTTAAAGTACAGACCTTGCAAACCCTTTACTTAAATGACATGAAATGTTATTGGGCACATCTTTATTACCATGTTACTATATTATTTGAAACTTATTGCTCAGTGTGGATTTCATGATTAAATCATTGGCAGTATTTTTGCAAACACCATAGAAAATCAGATTGCAATCAACTTTATCAAAGGACTCAAATGCTGAGCAGGAAAAACTTGGAAGTATTATAAAATATGACTAGTATTATAAAATATGACTAAACAATTATATTAACAAGTAAACAACAATATATTAAAAATTTAAAAGTAAAAGATATTTAATACTGAAATGAAAGAGAATCTAAATTATTCAGATAAACTGTTCCCTTTCAAAATGTCCCAAAAATGTTACTCATTATAAAACACTGAGTAAAAGAATTTTATTAACTTAAAGATTCCTTGAGTTCAATATAACTGAAAAACTTCTTATTCTTCAATTCCTTCGCATGACCACAGAGCTCCTACACTTTTAATCATCTCCATTGGTCAATATAAATCTTGCTCTCTTTCTACAAAAATAAGAAGCCTTGCTCATTCTTAAATTTAGAGATCTTTTTATATGCAAAAGAGAACATAGCATTTTGCTTCTGAAAGAAATATTCTTTTGCGTGGCTTTTCTAAGTTTTATTGCAAGTACCAACAGCTGAGGTGTGGAGGCTCAGCTTCAGTTTCACGATGGATTATTCCCGGTGCTGCAGCTGGCTGCTGTTTAGCAGGAGCATTAATGATCATTCCTGCTCAGTGTTCGTGTCCTTCATTCAGCCCCTGTGCCACCCCCAGGAGCCTGGGCTCACCCTGGGGCTCTGTGCTGCCCATCCTGCAGCAGGCTGGCTGCACTCACCCCACTTCACTGCCATCTATTGCACCCCTTTGCACAGCTGGAGAAAACCTCTGCAATCCCACAAGAAATTCCAGATCGAAGGCACTGTATAATTTGTACTCCATAGGGACTTTTTTTCCCCTCAAGTCTGTCTCTATTGTAGAAATGAAAAATGGATTATTTATCTTCTATATATGTCTGAACTTCATCTGAAAAACAGAGGGTATTAATCCTGAAGGATTAACCAGAAGAATGGATATTCCACACTTTCTCCCTCAGTTTGGTATCTCTGCTAAGAGCATGCACTGTACATATAAAATTTTTCCTTCAACTCATGTACCCTAAAGAGTTTTGTCCTTGCCAGTGAGGAAGAAGTTATGACAAAGTGTGTGATAGAGATTATTTTTAATGGAATTTTTCATTGCTAAGGAAGTAATGATACAGCAGCCTTAGAGCACAATGTCTTATTCTAGAGATGAGCTGTCATTTCATTCATGTCATTCAAACAGAAAACTTTCCTTCCTTTCTCTATAAAACCAAACATTCAGCATTTTCATCATTTGAGAAGTGCAACATCTGCACAGAGGCCTAGGAAAGCATTATTGTATGCCACAGATCAGTCTTGCAAATTCAAATGATCAAATGCCAAGTATTAAACATGCACTTTTTCTTGTCAAATTGATGTTCTTCTACTTTATGGTTAATGTACAACTTATATAATTTCCATTAACTTGCTGGATTTTTTTGGGACAAAAAGGAGTTACTGTTAGGCATTTTTTAAATGTCAAAGAAAAAGATTTCAGACAATTTCCCTCTGCAAATCCTCCCAGTAGACATTTTGAAAGACAAGCCACCACAAAACAATGTCCACAATCTCTCCCTCCTATAAGGCTTACAACTGTATAGGGTTTGGAGTATTTTTTCCAAAATTTCTGAACATTTTTTTTTTTAAATCAGCTTGGAAAAATCCCTCATCTTTATCCCTTCAAAATCTCATGGCACTCTTGATGGGTAATAAGTTGTATTTCATACAGCTGAAGCATAACAGGGGTAAATAACTTGTGTTATTCAAGGCTCCAACTCAAGGAGCAACTTCATTGAGGATTTCATGTACTACTTTCATTAAACTGTTAAAATATAGAACACAAACAACAAATGCACTCTCACCAGAGGTTTTCAACACACAATTCCAACAAAAACTATCTGTATACAGAACACTACATAGGTATATATATAATTAATGTTAAGTCATTTTCAGGATCTTAGCAATGAGATTCCACTGCTATTTTAATCCCCAAAGGAGCAAAAGCACACCAGAACACCTCTGATTTAAGTGGGTACCATCCTTTACAAGTGAAGTTAAGACAGACCATAATTGCTTTGCTGAGTTACAACATAATCCTTAAAAATAGACTTATGCATTGAAACCATTTATAATTCAGCCTCAAATGAGCCTCTGCTCCTAAGGCTCATATATCTGATCTACAAAGACCATTTCCAGAAATTTGTCTCTTTAGCTTTTTGTTGGTATGAATATAAAGAATAGTTTGTAGCTTTCTTTATTTGTGTCTTTGAGAATGTGGTGAATACTTAAGAAATTTTTTTTTTCTCCCCAACCTCCATTAGGACACACATGCTAGAGTTCATGCTTTATTTCTTCCTTAATTTCTGTTTTACATGGTGGGCTAAAAGCATTTCACAGGTGTTTGCTGGAACTCATTAGACTATTTGGAACTCCTTCATGCTCTCTAAAAGGCAATTAAAATGTGTCTGCAAATTACCTCATGTGGTCTGAAGCACAGCTGCCTCTTATCCCCCTGTTACTACGCGGTGTGTCCAAACAGAATAGAAAAACTGCTTTGATACCTGCAGTTTACAAAGGCAAATCATGCCTTCATGAGTGACAAAAAAATCCTCTGCTTGCCTCTTAAGTCTTCAATGCAATTGCCTTTGTTGCTCCCCCCCAAAAAAAAAAGGGTTTATAATGAGCTAAGAGACACAACTAGTTAGTTAAGTGGCTAACAGAAGTAATGAGAAACCAGCAAGTACTCACATAATTCAGAGTTGTTGCTGCATACATAGAAAACCTAGGTGTGTGCAGGTAAAGCATCTCTGATTCTAAGTGGCTAAGATGCAAGTATTTCTATTTCTTGTTTCTGCATAAAAAGGAGGGGTGAAAGAATCCATTATCCCAGTAGGTGTACTTACAGAATTTATCTTTGTTCTGCAAATATCTGGCAATTAAATACTGGTTTGAGTTTATATTTTAACTGCTTCTCAGAGAGACCAAGCTCACTAAAGTAAACACATTTTTGCTACTCTCTCAATCCTTACTGAACTCTCCTCTTCATTAGATGTTCTGCGTGAGTAGAGACTGAATGAATTTTAAACTTTTGTGTTTTAGCTGTTTTGTCCAGTGTATGTTTATGACACTGAACAGTTATCTTTTGCCATCAGATGCTGAAAAATTAAAGAAAAATTCAACAAGGTTTTTAATAATTTGCTTTACTATATGTATTTGGGAGTTCCAGATTAGCAGAGCGCTGTGTCTAGAGCAGAAAGGCCCAGCTCCAACATTTCCTTGCTGGTCAGCAGAGAAAGGAAAAGAAATGCCTGGCCTTTTACACTCTGGGGATGATGTAGAGTCCAGAACAGCTTCCAGGCTATAGCCCCATCCTTTTAAGTCCCTGTGTTCCAAAATCACCAATATAAATGGCCGCAATGAGGGCTGCAAATCCTTTAACCCTCTTGTATCTTCAGCACCCATCAGATGAAATTTACTTTGAGCTCTAATGATTTCCTTGGCCCTTTCCAGCTGGAGCTGATTCTCCATCCCACCCCACAAATGATATTTTTCCATTTCTTCTCCCCTCTCAGCCACAATCTCCATCAAAGCCTCTGTAGTCACAACTCTCCATAACACCCAGCTGAAAGAATCCTGAACAACACACCTGTATTTATTCCAAACAAACTTTCAGCTCTCCCCTTTCTCAGTTTACTCTCCTTTTGCTCTTCTCTTAGTCTTTAATTCCCATTCTCTTTTTGTTGCTTTTTTCCAGTAAGCCATAAAAGATGAATACATAATTCTCATGCATTTTAAACAAAACAGTGCCTGGTAGTTACAGACAACCTAATGGTGCTAAACAGTGATGGAAACTTTTCATGAGTCATGCCAACTAAATCATGGTCTCGGGAAGACTTCTGTGGAAGCAGCAGCTGTGGGTCTGAAGTCAACCCTAAGTATATTCCTCTTTTTAAAGTGCAGTCACATACCAGCACTGGGAGTGCAGTTCCTGGGTTATGCTGCAGTTGCCAACATGTGCAGGAGAATTTCAGGTTACAGCAAGAGCCATCTGGAGATACGGAGGAATAAAGTGCAGCCTGCAATGTAACATCCACAGCAATTGCACAAAACAGCAAAGTGCTCTTGCTGTAATCCCACAAACTGTTCTGTGATGTTGAGTGGAGTCTGTAGGTCTATATATTCAAGTAAGACAAACCCCCAAACAACAAACATGGAACCCCAAAGAACACCATATTTCTGGCCTCTGAGTGTTTACAGCACAATTGTGAACAAATGGCACACTTTTCTCAAAACAGCCTAAGGGATAACCTTGTCTTTTGTATTAATATGAAGTTATTATCTTTGTCAGAATCTTACAAGACATCAAAGTAATTGTTTTGCTTCCTCATTTCAATTATCATAAAAAAAGAATTTATCGCATAATCTTCAACCACCAGATTTACACAATGAAACCTCCAGTAAGCTAAGCAATGCACTTAAAAACTCTGAAAAAATTCAGAAGACAGCATCTGAATTCCTACATCACCTTGTCTCACCTGTTTCCATCATCCTAGCTGCTTACAAAATGTATTGTTGTGGCTTATAATGTGATTATGGGAAGTAATTATCATGGTTTATCCAGCTTTCAGAATCACAAGAGAATTTAAAAATTTTATTTCAGTTTTAGAAGGCTGAATATTTCTTCCTAGTATAAGAAAAGAATTAAAATTCTACCAATAGATAAATTATTTCCCTACATGATTGTTGAGGAGAAAGACATTCCTAAAGAATTGGAATATATCTAAGGAAAGTTCCTTTAAAACAGAAATGTCCTGGAACAGTTGAATATCTTTCTGTGCTCTGCTGAAATATAGTCAGGTCCAGGCCACGATATATAGACACACATTGTTCATTACATTAACTAAACATATTTGTAATTTTGTAAATGAAATGCCCCCACAATTAAATGCATGAAGTAGTGGTATGACACAGTAATTATACTCTTTTCAGAACTGCAGAAATTTTGGGCTGTCATCTTGCAAATTCTTACATTACTTGCTCCAGTGGTGATGCCAGTGACAGTTCTGAATTCCATTGCTTTGAATGAAATTTGAATCCTATTTTTATATGAACAGGAATTTTTTAGTTTAATGGCTGGACATGTTGTGTCACAACAAGCAATGCAGCATATTTAGTACTGCCAGTACTCGAAACCTTGACTTGTTGAACTTGTAGCAAAGTCATGTAGAAGTTTTACCGACTAAATCTGGAAGTTCTCTGTGTATGACTCACTTAATTATCAGCTTCATCTGTAGAAGGATGATTCATGTAAATGTCTTGCAGGATCTACTCCATAAAGCAAAATTTCCATTTATTTTAGAAACTGAAGATTAAACAATGGACAAGAATTCAGGAAAATAGTGTCCATTTTCATTCCAATTTGTTTTGCTAAAATTTTCAGCAGTGTACTGCACATATATTATAGACTTAAAGGAAATATGTAAAAGGAAAAAACCCTACTTTTGATGTTCATAATGAGTAGGGAAAAGAAAGAAAAAAGAAAAAGTGATGCCTTTATTATAGTCATACCTGTCTAGTTACTATTTTAACATTAATTCCTTTGGGTTGTCAGTTTGCACTATTCTTCTCACCCTAATTGAACTTTTTGGGAAGTGTGCCATCTTTTATGTGTTTGTGTAGTAGCTGGAATAGTTGGAGGAACTGTAGCTCCTACGTACCACAAACTCCAGTGAGGCTGCTCATCTGCTTTCAATTATGCATTAAGTATGTGCTGAATCATGTTAAAAAGATCTTTCTCTTAATGTTGAATTAAATACATTTATTCCTCTTCATCCTACAGATGTATCCTTTTCATTTCACTGGGGACTATTCCACATATCTCAGATACTGTTAGTGGTATGTTCTCCTCTGCCCTCCTAAATTGGCACCACCTGTCAAACTGACTGACATAATTTAAATAACCTTATCACACACAGATTTGTAGTGGAAATACTGAAAGACTTCCACAGAAAAGTTCCAAGTAAAAAAAAATCCAGCCTGATTGCTTTTCCAACGGGGTTCCTTTTTGGAATAAAGAGTATATAAACCAAACGTCTGCCGCCAATTTCGTACTTTTACAAGCACTAACATTTTAACAGCAGAAATGTTAAATATCAAAGTAATAGATGAGCATTCCACTAGAAGGCAATTTCACTAAATACCACAGGTATTAATCTTTCTGAATCTTAATTACACCCTTTTGACACATTATCCTTATCTGACCTTTCCTCCAGAACTGCATGAGTAGATGTGAGGTTGGCAGGGAAGCTCAGTCCTGCTCGCCACCAAACATGCATCAGTTTAATGCAAAATTGAAATTACATAAAGATGCAGCTCATGTGCAGCACATGAAATCATTAAGCCACTATTTTCTGGGAGTTTTCTTCCAAGACCCAGCTTTTGTTCCAGGATTTTCCACCCCTTACCTTTCCTCACTTTGGTCATGCCTCAGAACACAGAGGTTTAATGAATTACTAAGAGTGCACAACTACAACATATTGCCAAAATACTAAACCTTTTGAACTGGAACCATCCAAGCAACATTTAAAAAACAATTAGTAATGGCAGGGCCTAATCGAATAAACTGAATTTGAGTTTAGATTAGTAAGGGCAGTTCTAAGATTAAAAAAGTAATGATTCTGCCACTAAGCCACACTTTCACCAATCAATACTGAAAAGTATCTATATTTTATTAGATCAACTAAATAAGCAAATAGTGGGTAACTTGGGTATAGAAGATTTAGGAAGTGTTGTGTGAGAGGTGAAGTGCAGAGAAGGTGCATGGGAGAGCCAAATCCTACTGTGACCTTAGGGAAGTTCCCTCATGTTCCTTGGTCACAGATTTCACATCCACAGCTATGTTTTGAGACATTCTTTCTTTTTTTATCCTGTTCTCCCACTTAGTGCTCAAAATGAGGTTTTGCTTTATAAATTCTCAGCTGGAACAATGCACAGCACTAAACTGTGTGTATCTTACAACTGCTTTATGGCAATCCAGGCTGTCCACATAGTTCCCAGCAGGGCCTGTGAGGCAGCATCAGTCCCTGCCTGCACCTCTCGAGGCCTTTCAGAAAACTTCTGAGAGACTCTAAAGTACCTGAGGGATGATGGCACTTCGTAAACAAAACCAAACTGCAGTACTGCATTAAGGGTGAAAGTTAAATATGAATTGTTGCTTCAAACTAGAGGAAAAAAAGAAAAGCCCAGGCAAACTTTTGGAGACAAAATTCTTGCCAAATCAGTCTGAAACTTATGGTTGATTTTTCAGATTTTTTACCTTTTTGAATTACCTTGTCAGCAACTTTGGAGATGCATAATCATCCTCATGAGCATTATTAAGCTGAATATAGCCTGAAGATGAATTCTTACTTTTTTTTTCTGCACAATTCTACTTGATTGAAAACAAATTGAACAAATAATATTTGATAAATATTTACTTTGTAAACCTGCATGTCTTGGCTTTTCTTAGTTTTCTGTTTAAATTTATACTGCATTAAAAATTGCCATTTTTTCTGGTGTTTTGTTCATTCAAAAAGGTTAAATGATTATTAATTCTGACTAAGTAGCAGGGTAAGTGTCCTTGAAATCTGTGATAGTTTGATTGGGGCTGTTGTTCCACTTTGTTGTATTCTTCACTTCCTCTCATGTTCCACTATCAAAGTGACTTTCATAGTTTATATCCATGCACTGGAGAGAATTAAGCAGAGAGCTCTGACTCTGTGCAAATCCTAAAGAGCTTTAATAAGAGAATATGAAATTGCATCCCTACAATCACTAAAGTCTCCATAAATGGCATCTTTTTTCAGGATTGAACCTGTTATATTACATATAACCAGTGCCTATTGTGATCCAGGTTTTTGTTTTTTTTCTGAGAAATGTGTGTTTAGATGCCTAATCATGCACTTCTGGGAATGGGGTTTGGCTCTTAAAATTTTGGGTGTTCAACACTGGACTTTCAAGTCTGTGGGAAAGGTGAGAAACAGGACAAGGTGACAGTTTGGCACACACATAAAGGGATGATGGGGAGAAGGATAATGAAGGATGGCCCAATTTCTTCAGCTCTGGTTAAAGCTTTAACCAAAGGTATGGCTGTGAAAATGTGTCCCCTATTATTAACACCAAATGCACATACATTATTAAAAATGTAATTCTCTTAACTAGCTTAGTGTGGATTTTGTCTGAACAGTTTGGATTTTATTGATTGCAGAGGTAAGAGAAGATTTTCAAAATTGATGTAGAGCAATACTTATTATTGCTCCATGGATTAACTCTCTCACATTACTGGTGTCTTACCCAAAGGTATTGTACCTAGTGGATTAGGACTTCAAATACTTCGAGGACACAAAAGCTCTTTACAGTAAAATCCAAGACTCTAGTAATTATTATCCAAGTCTTTCAATGATTTTTTGATGTTTGGGTTGAGCTTTCGGCAAGAAGATTAAAAAAGAAAGAGGAAAAAATGGCAAAAAAAAAATCAGTTGCTATGAGTCTTCAATGTCTCATCTATTGATTTTCTTCAGATCTTTAAATTCACAGTGTGACTTATATTCCATGAAATAGGGTCATTGACATCTGAAAACATACTACAAAAAATATACACTTCATATCCCATGGCCTGAAACACATAATTGTCTAATGAAAAGGTTATCCAGTGTGTTAAATCCATCACTTACAGAAATTTTTTTCATGCTTCTAAATGAATGGATTTTGCTGCATTTTAAGAGAGGAAAAGCTTCATGGTGACTGAAAAAGTCTGTGGGCACTGTACTGTTTGACTGTGAGCTTAGAGCTTTGGTTCTAATTTTATTTAATGTAAGATTTTGTACAGTGATATTTCTGAATTAGCCACCACATGAATACACTCCCTGACCTGAAAACTCTTATTTTTGTACTACTTACTTTTCTATTGAGTTCAGTTGTCAAAATAGAAAATAAAGAAGGTCTAATATTTAAAGAAAGCCTTGAATTATCTCCTGACGAACAAAAGCAGTCAAAACCATTAGCGAGCTGTTTGACAACATGAAACTGTCTTTACAAAGTTCAACCTCTAAACAAGCCCTTTTTTAATCTTATTTATTTCCCCCATACCATATTTTGAGTTAATTTTCAAGCATTTTTCTTTATGCATGTGAAAACTTTGATGCTCAATAACCAAATAATCTCCACAGCAGACACTTTAAGAAAATAAAGGCATAATGTATGATTAACTTTTCTCTTCCCAGTTGTGTTGCTGCTGCAGAGTAAATAAAAACCATTCTTCTCTCCAACAAAATTACAAACAATAGAATATGGAAGGCATTTTGTAAACAATTAAAGTAACTAGTTTATACTTTAAAGTAATGAACAGTTGTGCACATCCTTAACCTTTCATGAATTCTAATGAAGTCAAGTAAGTTACTAACATTGCTGTAATTTCATCACACCTGTATTTATCTGGTTAGCCTTTAAATTTTCATTTTTTGAAGCAGACTAACTACTACAAGAGTTTTTTATTTTACCAGTAAATCTTACCTCTTCTTTATTTACATTTAATCATCTAAAAATGCACAATGGTTTCTTAGATTCAGAGGCCTCTTGAAGGAAAGAATGCCCCAGCACTTCCCAGGAGCAGCAAACATTGAAAATGCCACTGCTATTAAACATGAGGCAAAATCCAAACAAACACAGAAATAAACAGAAAAGCCCAACAGTTACCATTCCAAACACCTTTCCTAAACCTTATGATCACCATGAAGCACATACACCTAAGAGTCCACACTCTGGATTGCCCAAATCCTAGAATCTCTATTCCACTTATATAAAAACTCAACTTTGTTCTTTGAGGGGATTTAGTACTTCAGAAACTGTTGCTTTTTGTGCCCTGACAGATAAAACACAGTAGTAAAGCAGCTAAAATTACCACTGCAGTCCCAGCTTCAATATAGACTGCTGCTACAGATAGACATTTTTCATTTTTTCATAAGCTTGTAAGGCTCTGACTTTGAGAAAAGGAAAGAGATTGCTTAACATGAGGGCAAACCTTGCTGGAGCAATTCCCACTCTAGGATTTGGTCATGTTCATGTTAACCTCCTGCTGGACATGGACTTCATGTTTCATGAAGTCTTTGGAAGAGTTTTGATTGATTTCAAATGATTTTTAGCTCATACATGCATAGACAGGTTGATGGTATCTCACTTCTCGATACACACACGTGTTTATCTGTGTCACACAAAGCATCCACTCCAAAGAGAATCAGCCTCTGCTGAGCAAAAGGGGAGTCAGTTCAAGGAAAAGGGTGTTAAATCACAAAAATTACACATTCTCTAGGGATGACAGAGTTTGAGTGTTGTCAGTTTATTAAATGATCAATTTATTCAATGGTACTTTAGCAATAACATTCTGAAGGATCAAATCCTGATATTGCTAAATAATTAGGCATTTTGTAAAGTAGAGCTGGAGTCAGATGTTTTTTACAGATTCCTGGATTCTTGCCTTATAAAATACAGACTGAGAGTTCTTAAGCACAACTAACAACATTTTCTGAGTTAAGAAAGAAATTGACCTTTTTTTTTTTGATTTGGTCATTTAAAAGGCTTATTTGGAACCACAACCACACAAAATTAAGCAAAGTTTAATTGAAATTAAATTTTAAATTAATCAAAGAAAAAGAATTAATCAAAGAAAAATTGAATTTATATTGGTTTCAGCACAGCAAGTATTGGGCTCCCCCTGTACTGGAAGATGGGCCCTTCTGTGGAGGGATGTTGAGCCAGCTCACAGATGACTTCCCCAGCACCCCATGAACAGTCTCCTGCCACACCACTCTGGGAGTAACCAGCTTTTCCTAACTGGAGGCAGATCAGCCTCAAATACATTTGTAAAAAGGTAAAACCAAGTCAAGAAGTAACAGTTGCCTTTGATGGAAATATCCTTTACTAGTTTTGGGTAACAATACCTCAGATTATTGATAATGCTCAAATTAACACTAGAAGAAAAGCACTGCAGGAATGAATTAAAAATAGATTTATCAGTGAAGAAGAATTCATGATGTTTAAAACCTTAAGGCAAAAGCATCCAGGGCAGTTTGAGTAACAGCTTCAAGTGGATGATTAGCTAAGGGGATTCAACATTTAATAGCCAAAATAAATTAGTATAATTATTTTATTACCTATGCTACTGATTTCACTGTTTTTACAGAAATAACAGCTCCCTAAGGAATGAAATGTTGCTTCAAAGAATCCCAGCTGCAAGCTTCTATGTTCTCTTGTGGCAATCAAAAACGACAACAAAATAGCTGTCATTAATAATAATATTAATAAGTGTGCTACCACATCTTAGAAATACATTCTGGATTTGCCTGTACACCTGGACTTGAATACAAAGTTTTCTAGCCACTGGAGGGTTTTAGATACAATTGAAATAAACCTGTAAAGCACTTATTAAAATAAGCATTAATATTTATAGAACAATGAATGCTTTAGAGAACAATGGAATGCTTTAAATAGATTTTTAATAAATTAGTGTGTGATTAGTTGAGGAGCTTGAGAAATCTTTTAATTTGACCTCAGAAGAATTATTTAAATTCTATATATTTCTTTTGCTCTCCCTGTGAAGTACTAACAATAATATCCTCTAAACAAGAATAAGTTTCAAAGAACCTTACTGAAACACAGAGTGAATTTTTATAGGGTTCATCTCTATCACTTTCAAGATTCTACCCAGGTCTAACTTTGAGCTGATTTGTATTCCCACCAGTTTGTGTTGCTGTTCAATAGCTGCTGTACCCTCCCTTTCCCCCTCTGCAGGCTCCCACCTTACAACCCACTACAAATTGGAACCTCCTGGAAAAACTCCAGGGGGCTGCCAGGCCCCACACTTGGCTGTGCCTTAGAAAAGCAGAGGCAGTGCACAAATAGATCCTCTGCAGGCAGCACCTCACGCCCTGCAGCAGCTCTGCCCCTGTCACAGCCCCTGGATGTGCTCTGGCTGCTCCTGCAGTGGAGCCCAGCTACAGCTCTAAGGCAGCAAGGACCAGAGAAGAAACTTCTCTGCCTTGTGCAAAACAGAGCCAAAGATTTCTGGGACTGGATCCAGTAATGAAAATGCACATCCTAGGGACACTGATCAACAGCAGATTTTGACTGACTGTGTCTATGTTCCCCTGCTTTCTAATGCCTTAACAAATGCCCAATCCCCCTGCACAGCTGGGGAAAATAATTATCATTCTAATTGTTGGAGGTGGGGTTGTTTTGTTATTTTATATAATGTGATATACTAGTACACACAAATTGAACATGGAGATTTTCTCATTTCTTACTTGTTGAGGCTTCACCATGTAATTCTGGACATAACAGATGTTACCCTGAACAAACAACTACCAGCTCATCATCCCTGTCACAGGAGCTGGGGCTGGAAATCAAAACAAGGAATGAAGGAGTCACAGCAGGAACATGAACTACAGAGGGGCCCACTGAGCCACAGCCTTTCCACTGGTGAGCCCAGCCTGTGGCACCGTGGAAATCATCTGATGACCTTCACAGGAACATCAGGTCTGGAATCTGGCCTAAACTCCATTTGGAGAGAAGGTTCTCAGAGTGCTGACAAGGCTTCAACATGGTATCATGAGCCCAATTAACTGATTGTAAAATTCGGTACACATCTCCTTAGTGTTCTAGAATCAAAAGAAAACAGCTTGATGAACTTCCAGCTAGTGTGCAAAATACCTCATGTTCTCTATTAGTGGCACCAATGGTCCTAAAGCTGTCCAAAAAGGTTTAGCATGATTCCATCTCTTTTGTTTGACTTGGGGTTTTTTGTTTTGTTTTTCATGGAAATCAACTTTCTTGAAAGGAAAAGTAAAATAATGAATGTAAAAAGAAACTATCTAAAATTAAAAGTCACTGTCATTTGGCAACAATACTGGCAAAATTGCAGGGAATGCCCTTAAAATTACTGCATATTCAACAAGAGCTGGCATTAAATAGAATAAACTTCAAGTTTTAACCTTCAAAATATGTTATGGTTTTTCAGTATCATTAAATCATAGTCACCATGTGTATCTCCTGATATTTTCAAAGTTAATATTTGGACATCTAACACTGAAAAGAATAATATAATTCTCACAGGATTCTGAAAAAAATACTATTTGCATCAGTAGTCACATTGCAGCTGGAAATGGAATAGTGTGGTCATGATACAACTCACCAAGATTAGCAGGGAGGCACCTCTGAAAACACCATGTGGTTTTGAGACTTGTGGTATGATTTCTTATATGTTAACTCTTAGATTTGTGTTTGCAATTCCTCAGCACTCAAATTCAATCTCTTTGAATATATCTGTAAGTCAACAAAATATTCTGCAGTGAAGTTGTCAACTAATTCAAGTTGGGTATAAATACTCTAAATCCTACTTCATCTCTTTAGGACAAATATATCCTAGGTGCACAAATTGCCTTTTATCTTTCAGATAATATCACATTTGAATAGCTTTTTTCAGTCGTCTGTTTTAAATTGCCTCTTTGAACAATTCAGTTTAAAATTATTTCTTTTTGTCTATTCTCTTCTTTATTCATTTTTGATTTCTGAATCCTCACGTGTGCCTGTGCATCACAGAAGCAACTTCCCTCCTAATCACAGTCTGTTCCTTCTCAGCTACAGGCACAGGAAGAAAACAATGATTCTGTGACATCAAATCCACTTCTTCAGTAAGGAACTGTGATGCTACAAATGTTTGATTGTGGCAACCTGGAATGAATCAAAGACAGGAAAGGATGATGAGCACAGAAATGCCTTTTTTTAAATGCACATTTTGGTAATTAGCTGCAATGGCCAAAAGCACAAAGCAACAAACACTGTGCTTCTTGAAAGTGCTTCTGGTTAAAAGCAACTTTGTCAATTAAAAACTGTCTGGAAAAGCAAACGATCAATAACACTATGATCATTTGCCTGGATGTAACTGAAAACTTTACCCCAAAATTAGGACCCAAGGAGACTGTTGATTCAAAATATTTGTTATGTAAACCAGTGTGAAATGGTTAAACTTAAAAAAAACTTAAATTCTTTGGTTTTAAATTTTAAGCCTGGAGGTAAACACTGAATCAGAAAGTGATGTAAATCAGTCAAACGCACAGAAATTAAAGGCTGATTTACACCAGCTGAAAACCTCCCTCCATTTATTAAATCAGTCTTTGCACAGAGTGATCTCACAGTAGTCATGAAATCACAAGGATGAGAGAAAAAAGCCCAAGGTAAAGGAAAACAAACCAAGGATGGTGCAGGCACATCCAAAAGCTGTTTAATAGCTCTCACAAGAAAGAGGCAATTGGGAATGTCTTGCCCCTACTGGCACTTGTCTTGCAGTAACTAATGCTCAAACAGTGTAAAACAGGAAGGCAACAAAGCCCTTCTGTTTGCAGCTCCTGTTCAGTGCTCCGAGTGGCTGCCCAGAGGACATCTCCCCCTGCCAGCTCGGGTCTGCCCTTCCCAGGCAGGGCCCTTTGCTTTCAAGCTCCTCACACATCCCTGCTGCAGGGAGAACAGAAGCACACAGGGGAAAGCTTCACACCGGGCTCCCAGCGAACACTTTGTTTAATGTAGCTAAGCAGCGTCTACTTCAAGGCACAGGGAAATTCCAGTCTTGATTTTATGTAGAGATCCAAACCTCAGAAGAAATACAGGTACTCTTTATGTAAACGTTTGCCTAACTGATTGCTAAATCCAGGGAGGAACAGCTCTTTTCGTTATTTTTATCAGTTTTACATCTACTTCTGCTCAGCAACTCTAAGGTATACAGCAAGGAAAAATCAAAACGTGTTGTAAACCAGGATATAAATTAAGAATCAGCCAAAAAAGGAGAGATGGAACTGAACTACTAAATAATGGTGTAGAAAAAAAAGATTAAATTAATAAAACAAACATAGAGTTAAGAATTTCTGTAATATTTTTTTGCCCCTTAGTCACTTTGTATATTCTGATGGTCTTAACAGTCTTCCTCTGAGTGTGTGAAGTAATTGCTTTGCATGGCCATGAGACAATTTTTTCTGACAGTGAAAGTTCCCTTCCCTCCCACCTACAACAGGACAACTCTCCACTCCCCAGCTTGAAATACAGATACTCAAGTAGTCTCTCTTCTGAGTAACCTTGGATGAATTTCAAAACAGGTATGGAAGATGTCACAGCATCACCTTCCCCCTGAGTAACAGCAGGTGAAGGTGTGGACACTCAGTTTATTTTGCTGCTGCCATCAGTGACTCCCTCTAAAATCTCAGAAGATATAAACCATTTCAGATCTGCTTCTACTAGACATCTGCTACTGCCCCTTAACTGATTTTAAATTCACCAAAGAGCTGGTGTCAAACTATTTATCTTTACACGTCATTTCCAAAGGCACGCTCCTATCCAGGTTTCAGTTGTTTAGATCACTGCTGGCTTTAGACACAGCACACACCTCTGGGAATTACACAAACCATATTGCCATACTTAAAATTTCATGGGATACCAACATGACTATGTTTATGTCCAAAAGCAAATGTTTTCAGACAGAGAAACAGAGAAAAAAAAGAATGCCAAGCCCAGTAATTGGCAATGCTGCTATCTGCTAGCATAACACTAAAGTTCCTGCAGGACAATACTTTCTGCCTTTCTATAATTTAACAGTGGTTTAAAAATACAAGAAAGAAAAGCAGAAAGAAAGCATAAAGAGGCCAAAGTTTACACTGGAAAAGAAAAATTCTAGTTTCACATCTAGCAGTAAAAAAAGAATGTACACACAGGTACACCTTGCAATATAGGTATACCCAGAGTTCCTTTAATTCAGCTCATGTACTTTGTAAAACTTGGTGTGACACTTTTTCTAACTGTTCTAGAAGTACAGCCCAACAGAGGTGTCAGGTACCTTCCCAGTTTCTCCTAGGTTATGACCACAAGGAATTTAAATATTCAAGTTTGTAGATCAGAGTATTACTGCTGATGATCATTACGTATCTCAGGGATACATAACAAAAGCTCATGTGGCAGAGGGTTATGGATAACATTTTAGGAAGGAGGTCTGCAAGGAACCACTGTTAAAAAAGAAAATTGTAATTGCTAGGAAAAACCTATCAAGTCCTTTTGTGATGTGGCCCCTTGCAACTTTAGTGGGGATTGTTAGCGCTTGGAAAAAAAAAAAAGAAAGGGAGCACAAGTAATGGATGCTGCACTTAGAGCAAGGATCTTGATACCAGGAATCAAAATCTAGTTTGCTTAACAGCACTGTTTATGTGACCCTGGTCTCAAAATATACACTTTTGCACCTCTTCAATTCTTTAGAGAAATTGGTAACTGGTTATAGAATGATTCTGAGAAGGATCTCCAGACTGTGACAGTCAAAGAACAAAGAATGGTACCTATTGTGAACAGCTTCAAACACTTAAAGCAAAGTAATGTTTATTTCTTCTAGGTGAGAAAATGACAGCATACAGAGAGAAACTTAAGAAGTTATCATATCCTATTTTTACTAACCTGATTACAATTCTCTCCGATTAGTACTGAAAAGAATTTACTTCAACAGCACAAAATATTACAATTCCACCCAAACCTCGTCTTCAAAGGTCTTTTAATCTTATTTAGTGATCTTGCTTTTCTAAGGCTGTGACCTACTTGGAATTACTTCTTTTCCTGCCCAGAGATTATGTGAACATGCCATGGTATATTTCAGCTACAAAATTGTCCTCAGTAACATAATGCAATAATGCATTTGGCCCTGCACACCCATGTACTATAACCAAATATCATTTAATCTACACTAGTCAAGAAGCTGTGGAAGCATCCAACTGCTTTTTACTTTCCTTTTATCTCTTGCAAGAGATGAAGACAAATAAAGACAGTACCCAGAACTCTTATTTACTGATTAATTACTCCAAATGTATTTATTTGGTATTTTGCTTTATGCTGGGCCACGTTCCCAAAAAGTGTTCAGTGTTATTTACAAAAGCCTTACATTCCCTGCAGGGGTGTCACAGCCACCAGGCTCAGAGAGAGGGATCACTGTGAGTCACACAGCAATGCAACCAAGGATTAAATTAAAAAGGTTCCTCTAATGGTTTCTGAAGTAGAAGTGGAAGGCAGAAGATCTCGTCAGAGATAATATATAGCAGTTTCAGTAAGAAAGTATTTACATTTGCTATGTAATACAATAGGAAACTTTGTGGAGAGAAGGAAACACAAGCACTGTGCACGTCCACCTTTGGTAGCCTCAGCTGCACCCTTGCTGTGTGGATCAGGATTCTCCATCCCACAGATTGCAAACTGGCACAATTCCAGCACGTGTTACAAGAGCTACAGAATGCAAAGAAAGCTTCCTCATCTCAATGGTAACTGACCAACAAGTATCTGAGGAAGGGTAAAAGCAAAGCATTTGTTACAATTTTAATGAGCATCTACTTTGATCAAAATACAGTAAGAACTCAGTGCCTTCCAGACAGCCCTGAGTGAATCAGGACCTGAATATCTATGTGTTCATGCATTATTGTAAAACACTGCTATGGGCATTCAAAGGTCTAGCCCTGCTTTTAAAATTTTCTTTTTGCACACATATATATTTGAAATGGAATACCACTAAGATGATACATGGACAGTGTTCTAAAACTGACATGGCATAGTAACATGAAAAATAACAAAATAAACAATTAAAAAAAAAATAAAAGAATGGACCTCTGAAAATGTACTTATCAATTTTACAGGAAATGCATCAAAATTCACATCACACTAAGCTCAGAAGTGTGATGCAATACCTGTATACCTGGCAATCATGAGCAGTGTAGAATTTTTTCAGTGTTGCTATCCCAGGTTATCAGATGACTGTTTGCTGCTTCACAGCCTGGCAGGGTATAGCTCCACTGTAACCAGTAAAATAACATTTTGCAGCCAATTTGAGGAACAAAAAAAAAAAAAAAAATCTGACTCCCAACTGTGATTAGAATGTCAGTTACAGCTGCTGCCTTGCTAGAACACCCCCACACTTCTCAGCTCGCAAGGACACGTTCAATGAGAGAATGGCCTGCATTCATTGTGTAATTATCCACCTCACAGAAACAGAGAAAGCTCCAACACGTGTAGGACTAAAAACACTACCGTGAGATTATGGCTGCAACAATAAAACTCTTTCCTCCTGTACTTAATAGACTATTATAATGGGAAAATAATGGGAATATAAAACCTTTTCACTATCTTGACTTTTTATAGAAAGATTTATCATTGGAAAATTGTATGATTGAGATAAGAGGTAAAAAACAAAAAGGAGTCAAATGCTGGAAGAGGAGGGCCAAGAACTTGCTCATGAGTTGGCAGGCTGCCGAAAGCACCTCTGTTGGGGAATATGCAACTTTAATCTTTATTATGGAATGATCACAAATGGACTGTTTCAGAATACCATCTGTTCTCACTGAAGCATTGGATCAGCAGGCTGCATGCTTCAGTCTGCCCTTCACCTTGTATCTGGGTTTTCAGCAAGGCTCCCATTTTGGAAAGGGAGGATTTTTGAAAAGAAACCTTTTGGAAAGACTGGCATAGTATCTAATTATAATTTAAATTATTTTTATTTTCATTTTTGCAGTGTCTCTATTTTGACTTTACACATTTCTCTGAGGTAAGCTCTAAATGAAATACTCATAGAAAGAAAGCACTTTTGATTTCTATTTTCCCTATGTGAAAAACTAAGTGTTTTTACCAGCTGTAGTGTCCAAACAAGCTCTTGACAGTCTAATGTTCCTCCCAGCCCTCATTCCAGAATACTGTAGCAGTTAAATGTCTGTATCTCTGCATCTACAGGGCATGTTTATGAGCAGACCTGAACCTACTACTAATTCCAAATGTTAATATCTAAAACGTGGCAAAGAAATTACATATGGTATGTAAAGGGACTTAGTTCAGCACTCCCCATCTCTGTGTAAAGGGCACTCTGCTGCACAGCTGGCTAAGCCACTGCAAAGCCATTAGCCCATCAGCAATTAATCACTGATCCTGCTCCACATCTGCCTACAGATGCAATATTGCAACTGAATGTGCTCCTGGGCTTTGAGCACACCCAGGAGGGGGCAAACACAGAAAAAAGGAACTAAGCTTTTTGGCTGAAATAAAGATTCAGAAAATCTTTGAAGGATTAAAAAATGGGAGAAAGCAGAAAAGATTTATCAGCAATGTGAAATGTAATAAAAGGCGTGTAAGAAATACAGAGGATGTGAAGTTTAGCACAGCGTGGCTGAGGTGTCACTTTCTCCTCTGAACACCCCCAGGGGTGTAAGGGGTGTGTGTACTGTGACAAAGCCTCACCAGAGCGGGGATGTGTTTGTCTGCAAGGTCCAAACTCGATACAGATGGAGAGAGGCCTCTTAAATTCAGCTTTTCAATAAACATAGTTCAACTGCACGTCTTGCAAGTCCTAACCAGCAGCTCTTTCAAAGATTTAGTTTCCAATTTTATGAATAATGACTTTACCTCAGTCTTTAGTAAGGGTGAATTACCAGTAGTAGCAAAACCACAGAAAATGAGACGTGCAACTGCTACGTAAGCAGCAACCATCAAGCACTGGATGCCCAAACACTTCTACAGAGAATTTGAAGAAACTCAGCGTTACCAAAGTATTTACAGAGCAACGGGATGCTCTCCTCATTTAGCTCCACAAGCTACAATGCAGAGAGCAACACTGGGGATTTGGGAAGAAGCACTTTCTGAAAATCACTGCTAAATTATCACCCTAGACTCTGGAAGTTATTAGAAAAAGGGCTTAACCCACAGCAGGTCTGTGAGAAGCCTGATGATGTCCAGCACACGTTTCATTTTCAGCCCTTTCACTGCACTTTATGCAGCTGGAAAATATCTCTGTGGTGTTAAGGTCTAGTCCTGCCAACTTTGATCCACCAAACATGAAGAAAGATATTGCTCTGGAGAATTATACCAATTAAAACTGGCAGCTGATAAATCCTCTTACCTTGTTTAAGAAACTAAATCTGGCTGTTCAAACTAACAGGCAGTTTTCTGAGAAAGTTTCATATTGGAGGGAGGAGAAGAAAAAAAGAACCTGAAAAATAAGCATTTGGGTCATCAAGGTGTTTTTGCATGTGATTTTCTATGTCTGGAAAATGAAGAAAACAAAATTATTAGTTACTACTGAAAATCTTAACTAAGTTCTCATATCCTACTTGGCCTTTGCTGCCACACACAGAAAGTATGGGAAAATGGAAGGAAGTTATCTTTAAAAAGTGTAATGCCTGCAAAAAATACAAATCTAGTTTTGCTCTTTCTAAAGTGAATGTGTTTTCATTCTTTTTTTCTTTTGTTAGAACAAGCCTTGTATTTTGCCATGAAAAAAAAACATGACAGTTTATATAAAATCACATACTTCAGAAAAATTAAAGTGTGAAGATTCTCTGTTACATTTCCATTTTTGAAATTTTATTGAATATTCAAGGATTGTTAGTCTATCAACAGGCAGAAAAAATTACTATTTTACTGTTCTGTAGTGATGAAAAAGTGACTTTTTTTCTGTTCCCTGTCCTTCTTCTTCTTCTCTTGTCATCTTCCCTCCAAATCAACATCAAAGTAAAAGAAATTTGAAATCATTTCATGAATGGATTATTGACCCAGTTGATAAGCAAAATTACAGCCTACCTTCACATTTCTTAAGTGCAAAAATCTTTAGAAAGATAATTCTCTACAGAATTGCATTTTTTTTCTCTTTTTTCCCCCTTGTACCTCACCATCTACAGTTCACCTGTGTTAAAACAAAATATTATTGTCAAATGCATACTTACTGCTGAGTGTAATCAACATCTTCTGACAACATTTCTACCATTTTCTCCCACTGAGATTGGAGTATTCATTAAGACAAGCTTTGGAAGAAATTAAAAGCATGCTAAAGAAATCCTAATTTGCCAAGGTGAAAAGAAGTGACTGTAGTCTCCTGCTAATGTGATTACGAAGGATCATGTTCTATGTATGTTTTTTTCCACAAAGAGGACTTTTAAGCAGAGTCTTGTTTAAAGCTGGGAATATTTCTTTTCTGAAGCTGTCCTTGTGCAATGCTCACAATGACAAAGAGAAGGCAGCCTGGGAGAGAGGTGAAAGCATTAAGTACAGAGAGTGAAAAAAATATTCAATAAATTTAAATTTTTTAAAAAAGGTTTTATTTTTTTAATACACATTAAAGGATGCAAATCAAGCAATAACTCAGATCCAGCCAATTATTTTGCTTTTAAATTAAAAGAAACATGTAAGTCATGTTTCTCATTAGTACACCACTTAGAGTTCATCTTAATTTAGTACATTAACTACAAGATTAGAGAAAAGATTTTGTCCTTACTGGTGTACATGGCCATGTCTCTGTGGCTTTAGTCAGTCGGGGTTACACCTCATGTCAGTGATTTACATAACATCAGACAATTTCTTCCCTTCATTGCCATAGCAATTCACCTGTTAGAGGCTGTGCAGTTTCAGGCACTGCAGCAGCTCTCGGTTCCTGGAGCTCAGGATGGTGCCCGGCTCCTGCAGCGCCCATCGCTGGAGCAGGGGCTGTGCAGGACTGCCCAGCACAGAGCAGCACCCTGCAGGGCAGCAGGGCTGAGCCTGCCCAGCCCTGCCTCGCTGCAGCTCACACAAACCCCCCCAAATCACAGCATCCTTTTGGAACACTGCTGCCAGCTGCAGACCTACCCCAGGCACTGGGCTGAGGGGTGTCACCCTGCCTCGTTCTGGGTGACCCTACCGTAAGGCAGAGGAGAGAATTGAGAATATTATATGAATTAAACCCAGAATAATTCCATAGGAAATCTCATGGGATTATCAGATTTGAGGCACACAGCAGACGAGAGCCCAAGTGCTGTGAAGGCAGTCCCTGCCCCTGGCTGGGCACAGGCACTGCCACCCTGCAGTGAAAACCTAACCTGCACAAAACCTAACCTGGAGCAGTTTGCAGCATGGTGTGTTCTGACTTTCAGAAACCACCGTGGGAGTAAAAGCCAACTTGCTGACAAACTAACATGATGTGATGTGAACTAGGATGAGATGTGATGATTTAAACAATAGGTTTTCTAATATAATGTCATACAAGTACCCTAGAACACAGAAAGGAATCTGCTTTGTGTGCAGAAAGAGCCAAAATCCAATGCCTTTTCTATAAGAGCGTTTATGTCTACACTTATGAGAAGAACACTGTTGCATTTAACAATGTTTTTTCTAAGGTCTGGCTGCTATTACAAAGCATAAATGAATTAAAAAAAAAGCTTTCTGAAATTAGATGATACTAGATTATTTTTTTTTTATCTAGATTAACTCCCTTATCTCTTTCATGACACAGCTGCACAAACACTCGTAGTGGCAGAGAGCAAGAGGCTGAAATGAATGGACAGATTGGAAAGCACAGGAGAAGACAGACAGGTTTTTTTCTATAGCAATGCTGAATGTGTGACCTAAGTTATATTGCTATTGAAAACATCAGTTGTTTTTTTTCAATATGCTGTTTTATATGATGTTTTTATCTGATGTTTTTTACTATATGCTTTAAAAACAGATATGTTTTTTCTTATGGTGCAACCTATCTGAAATCAGCCAGAGGTAATGCTGACTATCTTTGAATTCATCCATATTATATTTATGGAAGCCTAATTAAATTAAATGTTTACTGTGCACATGCTCATTACAACTTAGTGTGCACCCTGCATCTAAAACAGAAAAGGAGTAATTTTCCTTTGGAAACACATTTCATCAGCTGCACAGGTGATCTTTACAATAAAGGAATTGTTGGCAGATTACTGACTGTGGTTTTCCAAGTCAGTTGTATAATTTAGAAGTTCAGGAACTCCAGTGCCTTTAAACTAATCCCATGGGTCACTACTGTACCTGCCACACTCTCTTCTTGCTGATAAATGCTTCTGGACCTCCAGCCCATAGGAGAAGGATGCTTTTCAACACCATCTAATACCATGCATTGCCATAATATCAAACCCAAATTCCAAATTTGTTAAATATGCTTCATTAAAAATTATTCAAACTCTTCCTTATTCCACTTAACCACTGCTCATCTCAAATGATGAACACAACTTCCCAGCTTGTGCTAGTCTGCAAATAATACTGGACAAGCTTCCAAGGAGCTTGGGAGTAAACTTTCCATCGGCAATATTAATAAGGAAAAAAAAAATCCTGTGATGCTGGCCTCTATATCTCAGGCTTTTTTCTTAGCTGTGATGTTGGAAAAAACTGGAAAATTTGTGGTGAGTGTTTGAATGTGCATTGGAATTAAAAAGTGAAACAAAAACAGATAATTAGTTATTATTCTCACTATATGTCTCCATGGCAAACCTAAGCAACAGAAAATCTATAGAAATATGACTCTGAGCAATACAATGGGTCAGGAATTGCCAGAAATGTCTTATGTCCCAGCATACTTCCTTGCTTATGGATCCTTCAGTTCTGCAGGTCAAAGACCCCCAGGTTGCTGTGAGTTGCAATTTTTCTAAGTCAGGGACCACACAGGCACATTCCTGCCTGCACTCCTTGCTGCAGCTGGTGCTGAGTGCCCCACCCCACAGCCTGGCAAGAGAGGCAACCTCTAAACCCTGCAGCTTGCCAAACCTGTTTAGGTGACCCACAGATATCTGCTTCCCCAAAACACTGCAGGACATTCCTTCACTGACAATTACTGACAATGTAATTTTTGAAAAGACTGCAAGCTGGTAAAATAGAATAAAATGTTATGAATTTCCCCTTCTTTCCTGATGGCTTTCAGGGACCCAGCACAGAGTACTGAGTGCGGAACACAAAACATTTTGGATGATGCTGGAGTTGCTTTCTGGACATGAGCTCTGGTCTCTGTCATGAGAATATCAATGGCAAGACAAATAGTTCTAACAGCTGAAATAATCTAAGATTTAATCAACATTGCTGAAGGACAGTTAGATGCTTTGCTTATCCTGTCCATAGCTGCAGGTAGTTGGGAGGCAAGTGCTTAGTAATAAAGAATTAATTTCTTTAAAACTGTCATGCAAGACAGATTCCCAGAGTCTTTGTACTTGAACTTGCAGGCAGCAGCATTGCTGAGGCAAAACACTTTACTCAACCCTGTGGAGTAAAAGATAAGGACAGATGCTGAGAATCATCAAGAGAAGCTTTACCTACCTTGTTTTGAATCACATGAAATACCTGCTGCTGCAAAAGAGCTCTCAAGACATCTCCACTTGTCAGCTTTGCTTACCCACTGACACAGCAGATCCTACTGGTTTCCATAAGGACAGGACAGTGTCTCCTGTCACTAGACAGCAATGGCTCTGGTTGATTATAAATGAATGGTGCTGATGGGCTCTGAAGAAAGTTTCATTAAACCTGTCCATACCAGAGGAAAGTTTAATTCTTTTTGAAAAGTGTTTTCTAACATAGCTGAACTGTGTTAGCAAAACAAATCAGTTTGTCCTGGGCACTCCACTAACTGCTTTCAGGGGCACATTCTCTTCCCACTGAAGTAAAAAACAAAACTCTACTGCATTCCAGGGATCAAGGTTTAACTCTAAGTGCATCTGACAGTGTTGTCAAGGAGAAGCATCCAAGAAATGCTGCTCTCCACAACGCCTACCCTGACACCAAAGAGCCAACACACCTCTCCAGGTATTCGCTGGGCAGCTGCCAACGCATCACAAGAGCACAGGCTTGGTCTCAAACTTCATTTGCAGCATAAATCGAGATCATTTGTATACAACAACAGCAACAAAGTAGAAATTCAAACCTCAGATTAGAGGTGGCTTTGTATTTCTCTGCCAGTGAAGCTGGAGTTTACAGATGGCAAGAAAAAGGGGAATTTTGTGAGCAGAAGGTTTAGAACCAGATTAAATAATTAGGCAATCAGCTTATTCCTTACATTTCCTTCCCACAACAGTCCCATTTCCAGTGCACGTGTCTCTTGGAATGTCCCTAGAATGACCCAAAAGGCTCAGAAGAATAAACATAGGACAATTCTCAATAATTCTTTTTCCTTTAAATTGACCACCAGTTTGAGTGCCATGACATTCCAGAAACACTGATTATTGTCTACCCGATTTTCAGTGATATATGTCTATAAGTTGTATGTAATTCAGGGAGTTTTAAATAGTGAATACACTTTAAAAATAGGGGTTTTAAATAAAATACACAAGTATTTTAATTTACATCTAATAATTGACTTTAGATATAACTATTGAAATGAAATAGTGTTGACGAGATTGTATGTACAGGTTATGCATATTATAATGACCATCTCAATTCACAACTGCTTGTTTATGGACTACTGCAGAACGTCTGTGGAGAAAGAAATCTACCTCACAATGGGGTTTAGGAGGATGTTGATCATATAGAAAGATACATCTAGTTTTTCAACCCTTTTCTATTCTAAAATTTAGAAAGCGAAACCCTGCAAGCAAAAAGCATTTGTGCTATCATCCCTGTGATGGGAGGCTCTATTTCATCTTCACCTCCATAAGACTGAGAGCTATTAGTGAGCAATTCCATTTTCCATAATTCAAGAAACACTTCGGTTTTTTTCCCCCAAGACCTGTTTTGTTTCAAGTACAAGGACAAAGTCCTGGTGCCAAGGATTTACACAGTGTATTCAACTAACAGAGCAAGCAGCTAGCAAAAGGTGGAGTCCTGTTTTGTGTGTGCACCACTGCAAGGTACAGTTCTTTCAAACCCAAATATCATATTTACTGAAGCATAGAACAAACATGTGCAGCAATGTGCTGGTCTTTCTGGGATGATTCAGAAAATGGACTGCCCTGACTGGCCATAAGCTATAAATATTTTCTGGTAAGCATCCACAAAATCATCAAAAGGCACAAATCCACAGAACATGTTATAACAGACAAAAGGCTAGCACTCAGAATCTAGACTCCAAAATAAATTTTAAAATCTCCTAATTCCTTCAGCAGGGCTAAGTCAGTCTAAAGACTGACTTGAAAATCATCTCTATTCAGTGAGATGAAAGGTTTTGTGAGAAGAAAAAAGATTAAAAGGAAGAATGGGACACCACCTAAAAACTTTAAGGCCATCTGTGATTTTACAGTAGCATAAAGAGGAATGCAAATATTCTTCCTGAAAGAAGAATAAAGACAGTTAAATCACAACTCAGACCTTGTAGGTTATTTCTATTTTAGCTTGAACTCTTTGTGCAGGGGGATGAAAGAAAAACTCAGGTAACTCACTCTCTTCATGTTGTGGATCCTCATTTTCCTAATCAAGGCAGAGCTCAAACATGAGGTTCCCAATATTGTGAAAAGGGGAGTTTTTTCACAATAAAAAGGCATAGTTAACAGAAAGCAGGAGTGATCATTACACAGTCTTGACTGGTAAGTTTTACAATCCAAGTTTTGGAAATAAGACATAATGATTTTTTTCAGAACTTTGGCCATAAATGACTTCAGACTATTTGTAAATCAGGTGTCTGTGGAGAACATGGCTTAAAACAAAGCTTTTGGAAAAGCATTGATCTGTTCTACTTGAAAGGGTAGCAGAAAACAGAGAGAATAGAAAACAGCTTTAATGACTGGTTTAGAACTAGGTGGGTACCAATGAATAAGGTATTTTTATGAATATATGTACACAATATAAATAAACCCAGACAGATAGATGGAACTTATATATAATTACATAAGTATGTATACTCCCAGAGGAGCCACCATTGACTCTGTAATGATCCTCAGTCCTCTCACACTGCTTGCACTAGTATTACAAAACATTCACAATTTATGCTAGGACAAAAAAAATAAGGTTTAAAAATGGAAGTTCCTATTAAGTCATTTGGGCAAAACCTTATAACAATATTTATATTGTTATAATATAATATTTGTATACAGCAGTGGCAATAAAATCTAGACTGACTCACAGCACTCAAGGGAACTGGACCAAATTTTACTGTATTTGGTGAAAGCTGAAATTCACTCCAGAGTTACCCATTCATTTTGGTTAGACAACACCATTAAAAAGTAAAATAACAAAGTTGAAACCCTATGAGACTACTGCATGCATTTAAATGCAAAATAAAAATGCATGTACTACTCCATTCAGATTCACAGGAGTGACAAATTGTCCTAATAAATCAGTATTTCGATTCAAAATATGTAAAGCTGTACCTGTGATAAGGAAATAGGTATTTTTTAGCTGTGAGAAATGTCCAGATACGTGTCTAGCTTCAGTAAAGTTTTAACACGCTTCTGCATCTCAATGAGGGATATAGATTACCAGATTTTCATTTGCCACTTTACTGCAAAGCAGACATATGATTCAATCTTTAGAAGGTGGCTCACTTTAAAATCTAATCTCACATTCATATAGCAACTCCTAATGAGCCCTCTAGGAGTAAACAAATTAGTCTCCAGGATGTATTATGCATTAATTAATCAGACTAATAGTATTATGAAATGTGTAATAAATGAAAATTAGTTCCAAGTATAGTACTTGCACTGAAGAATGAACCTAGAAGAATTAGAACATAATAAAAGTTTTCTCAAATTTTTACCAGTGTCACCTAAATCAAAAATACTTCATTAATGACATATTTCTTGCCCATTTAAACTGCATGTTTTGGTGAGACAAATTACAATATTGCATGCTATTTTACTTTTGACTGCCATGGCAAATTCATTTTTTGAAAAAAACCACTGTTGGTAATCACAGAGAGATATCTAACCTTGCACTGACCCAGCTATAACAGCCCACATGCAGCATATAAAGTCACTTCAGTCCACAAGGGTGGAAACAAGGGAGTACCACTTACTGCAGTTCTTACACAGAAGAGCTTATTTGGCCCTGAGCAGAAAATCTGAAAGTGCACTTAATCCTAAACCAAATGGACACAGCACTGAAAGACCTGGAATTGCTAATAGAAACAGGGAGCTGGGGAAGTCTGAGCCCTTAACAGAGAGATGCACTGCATTTTTTCATCTGTTTTCCACCCTTGAATGTGAATGATCAAACTTTCTAAAAGATACTGGAAAAGATCCCCCAGGAGAGGTAAGATCATTAAACAGATGTATCCCATAGACTCTCAACTATTCCTTATCTCCTCTGAGTGCTGCCAGCATCCCTCCTCAGGGTGCTGCTCGTGCCTGACCCCCAGGCTGTGAGGTGTGTCCAGGTGTGTCCGGGTGTGTCCAGGTGTGTCCAGGTGAGTTCAGGTGTGTCCAGGTGTGTCCAGCTGTGTCCGGGTGTGTCCGGGTGTGTCCGGGTGTGTCCGGGTGTGTCTGGGTGTGT